>JARQST010000047.1:241641-382199 GCA_030142225.1 Pachycephus smyrnensis | reverse complement strand
CGCCCTTGCGTCACGGCAGTCCGCTGTTACTTCGGTATCTGTTAGACGGACCCATGCTGTACGTGGGGGTTGGGCTTTGATTGCGTGTATTTCGCACCCTAGACCGCCGATCCGATCCTTTGCACTTGTCTTATGTCAATTATAATGTCTCTAACAACTGTTCGCTATCTGCATCATCATCTTTTTTAAGTTTCTTTTTGCCTCGGGCCCTCAGTCCATTTCACGTCGTCTCCTATAACCTTTACCCTTACCCCCACTTCCAAAAAATCGTAACAAAGTTAATCAGTATTCTAATCCTGCGCGAAAATCCGCGTATTGTTCTAGTCCCAATAAGTGAAAAGAGTAGTCCGTATCCGAAAATCCGCGTAGTGCAAAAGTAATCGCTCCAGTCGTCAAGTCGTCGCGCGAACTGACTCCAAGTCAGTCAGTCAGTCAGAGAACCAGACGTAACGCATCTAAGACGAAGATCCAGTGGTAAGTGACCTTCTCTTTTCTCTTTCTCTTCCACTCGTGGTAAACGTCTGTGTGAAGCGGCCATCCTGAAGCTCTCGCGAAGAGTTGAAGGGGACTGGGATGAAGAGAGGATAGGACGGAAAGAGGCCTGAGACTGCTGGCCGATATTTCATCCGGGGAACAAGCCAAGATAAAGAGAGGAGGCACGCCCACCCCTTGCGTTCTCGCGCGCAAGTTGCTTCCTGGGATATAGCGATGCTAGTCTGCCCCACGTTGTTACACACTGTATAGCTTTAACAGAATCGCTTTGCTTTATAAAATATTATCCGCCACCTACAAGGTAGAGAGACTTTAAGGTGGAGAGAGACGATCAAAAAAGAAAAATAAAGAATACACCCTTTTACTCATTGTCAGTGGATACGCAGTAGTAAGTCATGGCGAAAGATTCTTCCGTAAGGACTCCAGTTGTTGGATTGACTTTCCGAGTTGCGTGTCGCTTCGTAATTCTTTATTGTGCACATAGAAATAATAACTTCTATACGGAAGGCGTTGAGCGTAATGGTTGCCGGGGTTACGCTAGTTTCCGTAATTGGAGACACTTTTTACTGACGGGTTTTCTCTGCTTGCGACTGCAGCGCCAAGAGGGACGCTGCGACGAAGCTGGTTACTGCTGAGTCTCGGTGCACTTGTTGCTGGGCTCCGGTATTACTTTGCTTTCTTCCTATCATCGTAGTTTGTCGAGGAGACAGTGGAAGGGAAATGTTTTCCTAGGAGGGAAGAACTTTAAGAAGCTTTCAAGTCTCGCGGTAGAAATTGCTTCTTGATTCTTATTGTCGGACATGTTGCTTTGTCGAGGATGCGCGGAATGCATGCGCGGTAGACTGCTCGTGAAGTTTCTTCTTACGAAACCTCTTTTATTATTAGTACATTTATATTTGTATGATTAGACTGTGTATATATGCACTTGAGAAAATTATACAGGCCGTTTAAAAAGTTTGAAACGATACTCTGTGATCGCGTGAAGGAAGAAAATAACGTCGATTGGTATGGACTTGCGTAAGGACGGCTTTACGAATTTATATATGTACCTGAGTGAAACGCCGGTTTTCGGACACCGGTTCCATAATTCTGGGTGAGTATCGCTCGTTCCACGAGGAAAAGAAAAAGAGTGTAAAGACCCTCAAGGTCCCCTATCTCATGAACAACGTAGTGCACTTTAAAAGGCGCAGATAACCGGCGCGCTGACCGTTATATTATCGCGTTATAATTATTATTCGTCCTTTTCTTTTTCCAGCTCTTTGGTTATCGAGACGAGAGTGGTCTCGATTTGGAAGGGACATCCCTAACTAATGATCCTGATAGTCGGCTTTACCCCTCCCACGCCAAATATTCCAGGTTACCCCCTGGCCGACCCCCCCCCCCCCCCGACCCTTCCCTAAGTCGAGATCCACTCTTCACCATTTGGCTGTCAAAGCTTTTCTGAAGGTTAAAAATCTCGCGGGATTTTGGCTCTCTTAATTAATTCGCTTCTCGAGTTGATGAAGAACGAGAAACTTTTCGATTTTGAAACTTTGGCCGTCCTCACTCTCTTTTGGTTCATCCCTTCAAGCCCCGTGCATCCCCTCGCCGCATTTATAGATATTTCGATTGTATCCTATCACAGGAATAAGTTTTCATTTTGTCGCGTGAAGGCGGACGTCTTTGACGGAAAGTTTGCGTGGGATTCGAAAGAGGAGGAAGTCTGTTGGAGAGCGATGGTATAGGGTGGCGAGGGTTTAGTAAAGGGGTTCAAGTGGGTTTAAGTAGAGAGGTATTGAGAAGAAGAGAAGTCCTTCTGCGCTTCCTTGTTTCAGACAATTTTCATTTGTGAAAGTTTGAGTGGGTAACCAGGTCGTGGGATTAATTAGTAGCAGTTTTTCCTAGTTTCCAATTTACCTCTTGACGAAGGGGTTGGATCGAGAATTGGGACTGTGTAGAAATTTCGTGCGTTTCAATAATTCTTTTTTCCTTTGGTTAAAAAGAAAATTTCATTTTTGCAAAAAAAAGTTGTACGATCCAGAAACTAAAAATTGTTCAAACCAAAAAAAAACCTTTTCGTGCGCGAAACAAAAACTCGATGAAACTTTTCGATATCATGGGTGAACACGTGATTTTGTATCCGAATGGAAATTTGATGTTGGCGAAAAGTAGAGGAAAAAATATGAGGAAAAAAAGCGCAACTCTGTGAAAAACGTTTCTATCAATTTTATCCATCAGCCCTTTACACAAAGAATGTTATCGTAGGAATTTCTAAAAGTTATTTTTAAAAGCATATCCGCGGTATTTTCTTGGTTCTCTTGGCTCTTCTCTCCTTGCATGGCCTATCACAATAGAATAAAAAATGACGAACGGAATAAAAAGGGGCAGACGGATTTATCTAACCGACATAGAAATATAGCGTGATTCAGGGAAAAGAAAACAAGACTTTTCAAATAGACTTCAGATATAGGCCTATGTTATTTTCTAGAAAGTCTATATATATATGTACGACATACTCACGCGTGAAATTCTCCGAATACTAATGAAATATCAAGTCATGCTCGAATGATTAATTCTCATTGCCCGCTGTAATTATCGGAAGCATTGAATCAAATAAAAGAACCAATAAAAAAAAACATTGAAAAGTATTCAAGTCCATCTGATAGGCGTTCTTGGAAAGATTAAAAAATTTAGGATAAACATTTCGACCCTATTACCGAATAAAAGAAAAGAAAATCCAATTGGTCAATTCGTATATAAAAAAAACCTATTAAAAAAAATCGATCCAAACTTGAATTATCCATTATCTCTGAAAAAACTGTGCCCTAACAGTAGGTCTGTGCAATTTGCATAAAAACTTGAAACTTATAATTGGACATATTTTGAATTTTCAAGTACGCCGTTTCTATTTTTGGAAAATCAGCAAACCTCCCCACTATTACTCGATTCTAGCAACAAGCCCAGCGTAAGCGTAGCGCAGCAACGTTAACCTATCTCAAATCGGTAGATCCCTTGGTTGATAAGGGCCCAAGGTACTCTTGCGGTCGTAGTCATAACGGTCTCTGTGAATTACGCAAATGTCCGGGGCAACTCGTAAAGGCAAGCAACCACGAACTAAGCTCGCCAATAGCGGCGGGACCATTATCTATATAGGCTGTTGCGAAAATACTGGTCGTCCCTTGTCCGGGGATACAGTTACTTTCAGACATTCGCATAACGAGCTTTCGCATAAAGCCTTTAGTAATTTCTTATCCCGTGAAGAACTGAAAGAGCCATTTCTCTTCTTTTTTGTTTTTAACACAAATTTAACTTGTTCGCACAGTCAGTTTTATACGACGTCAATATACCTGCAGTTTGGAGGATAAGGATTTTGGTAATTTAATAAATTTTTTTCGGGAATATAACTATAGAAGTCGTTGATTGGTGCTTTGCTAAAGTTGTTAATGTTCTTTTTTTTAATACGATCTATATTACCATGACGATCGAACGATTGTTACCCTAATGTCAGCCATTCGTATTACGTAGCTTATTGGATTTCGTTTTTCTTCTACATCGTGAGTTATGTGAGTCGTAATTTACGAGTTAACATGGTTACTCGTTGACTCGACATGATTTCGTACGGCTGGCTCGGAGTCAGGCTAGAAATCGGAGTTGCTGGATAAGTTGCTGTTTCCCCACAAGCGTGTATGTATATATATATATTTACTCTGACGCAGCTATATTTCCTTTTGAAACATTTCCAGGATGGCTGGAAAAATGTTACAGCGGCATTACGTATTTGTGCCCAGCAAGCGAGCACTCGCGTGATCAAGCATTTCCAGCAATTTCCGTTTCCCATTTCAAGACTCTTTAATACATCTCCATCTCGTTCGCGAGGCACGAGTTGCAAATCACTTATTATTATCTTAATGTGAATTTGTCCCGGTAGGTTAGGGTCATATTATAAATCAACCTCGAATGAGGCTTTGCCCTTTGCCACATTCATTCTCCGATGTTTATGCACTTCCATTTCCTCGAGAGCAATAAAGATATATTATTGCGCTAAGAGCCCACTGATTCAACTCGTTCCAGATCTGGAAGGCTCGAGAGAGTGAGAGAGAGAGAGAGAGACAGAATGAGCGAGCGCAAGACAGAGAGTCACGGACGCTGCCTTTTCAACAGTTCAAAAATTGCTCACCGTAATCGGCTACAAAGAGATTCCTGGCAATGACAGATTTCTCACGTTGAAATAACGGAAACCGTATGCACTTTATAAAACTGCAGGATAAGGAGATCAGGTCGACCTTACGCCATACGCTGGTGAATATATCTTGCGAGACTCCGGGCACGACGTCTCGCGACGCTTCGAGTGCAAGAAAAATACTTGATGCATGGCGGGGGCCTGGTCGTTGTCGGTCTACCCTGTACCGTCACTGGGTAAGGACCAAGGATAAAAATAATAAAGAGAAAGGAGGACGGAAAGGGACGAGATAAAGAAAGTCGGACGAGGATAAGAATAAGATATGCCTGTGACAAAATACGTGGCAACGTTAAAGAAGTAATCCTCCTGGAGCGTCGACGAAGTACTTGGCTTTAGAGAAACGTGGCGCTGCGATCGGGGCTCGCGTGAGAAACGTCGTGACTTTCGAGATGGCGGGGTTTTTGGAGTTTGATTAGTTAAGGAAGATCAAACGGTTGAACTCGATACGGAAACGAGTTCTTCTAACGAAGTGTAACCTCTATCTGCTGGTAGGCTACGAGGACGGCATACAAAAAAGTATCCCCGGGGAGTGAGGTTAGGATTGTTCCACGTCAGAAACGTCCATCCTGATCCAATCGATATCCGTCTTTCGAATCAAGAAACCTTTCGAACCTTTTTCAAAGGGTGTATATCTATGTAGATATGATATAGTAGGGATATCAGTGTGTATGTATGAGTATATATATACACACACGTACGTTATAGGACATCTATTCTAGGGATTGAAAGGAATCGCGAAAGAAGATGGCGTCTCGCGATATCATGAAAATGCGATCGCAAGCAAAGATCGCTCTTCTTTGACTGCGATCATTGATCACCTTGGGCTTGTGCCTTTTCAGGATCCGTTGGATTCGCTCTCTTAATGGCGCGGAATATTTAACTCGTTATCGGAGGACAGCGGCGTCGGATTCTTGCAAGAAAATCTATTATTTTTCACTCACGTGCTCCTACTCGGGACAGGGCGAGCAGCTTTACTAGAGAAGAAACACTAGCTGACGCGCAGTGTGAACTACCTTAAAGTGTCGTTAGGAAGTCATCCATTATGCGGCAAAGGCAGCTCCTCGCTTGCCTAGCCCACCACGTTACTACTGGCGTCTCCACCGCCTCCACCACCTCCACCACCTCCAACGTCACCACCGCCACAACCTCCACCACCATCCGTACCAGCCAAGCAGAAGTCTTCTTCTCTGGACCTATGGTATAAGATCTTCCATCCCCTCCACTCTCTCTTCTCATTCTACTGATACTTTTTCATCTCCTTTTATTCGCTTCTCTTCTTTCTTGGCTTCTTTCTCTTCTTGTAACTCTCTTTTTTTCGTTTTCGATGAGTCTTCACGGCCCAAGTTAAAATGTTCAGATCGATGCGAATACTAGGGTATCGAACTGGGCACACTTTGGTACGTCAGATTTTGGGTCACCGGGACGATATTGATTGTTGGATTAAAAAAATTAATTTTTTATTCTGAATTTCTTTTATCCCGCAGCAACATACTAATTTACGATGATTAAACGTGGATTTCACGTGACGGGTAACTGTCTTAAATTTTCGATTATTAATACCTGTTTACGATAGCCGTATCTGTATTATCATACGTATGGCATGTTAGGTATGATTAGGGATTTTAATTAAAGCTTGAAATATTCCAAGCTCGAATACAGTATAACGTTTTCCCTCAAATTATTCGTAATTACTCGTGTTTCACTGAGGAATTTACAATTATAGTCAAGTCGCCGTATATTACGTTTCGAACCACGTGCCTGGGCAATGAAGAACTTTTATTATACGCCGATACAAGTTTGTTTATAGGCATATAATGCTCCCACACTATAAGTTTACTACGAAATTGAAATAATTTATCAGCAGGCGGTCCCGTGTTATTTGCTCTTTCTGAATATTCTTCATTATCATTATTTGTCCAAAGAAATATTTCTCTCATTACAATTACGTCATTAACCCCTCACCCCCTCTTTCCCATTTCCGCCAAGTGTATCTATACTATGTATATATTATATATATCATGCTTATACCATTACGTCATATTTCTCTACCCAAGTTTCTCTCAGAAAATACTGCATTCGATATTCTCACTACGACCCCTTCATTTTCTCCGTAACGCCGCAATTCCGAATGATGCGTGTAGAACAGCCAAGTCCCGGGGCTACCCGACAGATCGGCATACTGTGAATTTCAGAAACGACAAAATATCGAGCAAGGAATCTATCGGGGTTAAGATAAGCCCTTGGGGAGGATAGTTCTTCGCCGTAGCCTTAGGTTTTGCGCATCGTCGCGACAGACGATCGTGAAAATTCTCTCAGCATTTTATATCGTGCATAAAGTCAAAGTATTACAGGATAGCGGCAGTAGCCTGCCATCCGAGTTTGAATATCACTTTTGAATTTTCGCGCCTCGCTAGGTCGGGTGTCTCGTATAGACGCGTATTAAGTACGATGGTTGTGTCTGCGTCGAATGTGTACACGAAACTGACGTCATGTTGGACGAAGCTAAAATAACGTAGATAAAATTTGACTAAAAATTTGAAAATTCTTTATCCAATATTGTGACAAATTTGGCTTCCTTTTTGAGAAGTAAATATCTAACCTTTTCGCCGATGACTTTACTTCGGGATCCTCGGGATTAATAGGCCGCCATTCGGACTCGACTCTCTGGTTACATTTACGCGATCGTTTGCGCAAGCTTGCAGAGACATCAGTAACACTTGGAGAAACCGTTCCTCGTTACAATCCGACATGAAGTTTGCAGCTGAAGAACGACCGCGCAGTGAGTCCCGATAATAAGCTCTTAAGGATACTTGGGTAATGCTTAACCTCCAAATGGAAAACATGGCTGATTTTTTGTCACAACCGCTAGAGCTACGTGATGCGAAGCGATCGATCTGCCGTCTAGTATGTTTTCATGCAACTACGTAACACGGGGAGTACCCTAGTTCATGGATCGCATTAGATTCATCCGTTCCGTTATTGATTTTCACGTGGCGATGTTGTCGCTGCTTTGCGGATTGATTAGGGATTGAAAGGCGAACTAACCTACTATACGCCTAAGTATCTCGTGTGCATGCGCGGGAATTGTAACGGTCGGGATATACCTATGCAAAGCCAATGTAGAATTACACATGAGTGTCTAATTATTAGTCCGTGCGAAGGTGCGGTGCCAGATTGGATCGAACGTGCATGTACCAGGGCCATAACGTCTTCCTTCCATGTTTCCCGACACACCCGTTTCAAGTTTCAAGTTCCTTGTACTGTATTTTAACTCGTTTCCGTTTCCCTAATCATAGACAATTTAAGTTATGCAATGGGACCGTCAGTTGAGTGATATTTAATAGGGCGAATAACGTTCCAGGACGTCATTCTCGTGAATTCGATCAAACGTTCGATATCGATATTACTTATCGGCTTAAAGTCGAGAAATGATCGATCGCGGCGATCGATACTCCACAAGATCGTACGGTATCGCAAGGATCTGGGATTTTTGTGAGAAAGACAAAAGTGTTGAAATTTCATTGCGAAGGGGGGAGGTAGTAGGAGGATACTAGACCGGGGGGGCTGGTTGTCGGTGGGTCGGTACGAACTCAAAATCGCGAGGGTTCAAACGTGAACTTTGGAAACTCGTTAGGCGCGCCCCGTCGAAATTCTATATTTGGGATATTTAAATGTAAGGGGTGCCCCTGTATTTGCATACATACATCTGTAATGGCGGGCGTGCGCGGTATACGCCTTTGTATAATGCTACGATGCATTATGTATGTTTTACACCCTTTTGACAATTCGGACAATCATGGAGGGCCGGACGGAGTGACGTATCGCGTCTCACTGACTCACCTTTTATACTCAGTGTACGTGGAAGAATAAGAAAAAAAAATGGCGTAAACTTATCGCTTGCGTACATATATATATATACACACATACACATTTACTACAGGTTCTTCGGAATAATCGGTAACGAGGTAAAAATAACGTATATGCACGTATACATATGTATGTAATTATTACATACGCTACTGAGAGCTCTACTTTGCCTTAACCTCGAGACAAGGCGTGGGAGCTTCTTGGTTCAAGTTTTACATGATTTTTTTTTCATTTGTTTTTCTCAAACTCTGCAAAGTCGTGTCCGATATACTCTTGCACTCGGATGGACGTAATTACGACATCGCGTGTTGGTACTGCTTTTCTTTTTCTACGTATTTCTATATACCCATTGTCTATGCCAGGTGTAACGAGTCTGACGGTTTACGCTAATTTCGATGGCTCTGGAGAGTAGAGAAATATTTTGTCGAAATCTTGATAATCGTAACCACGAATGGTCAATGATTCCTGGTCCATGACGTATATCGGGGATCATTCTCTCGTAGCAGCTGAGGATTCTGTTGGTTTAATGACGTCCACTACTGTCTACCGTCGTCTTGGGTCGGTCCTGCCTAGCTTGTATTTTCCTTCTAGGACACATTGGACCGTGTCAGGAATCGAGGAGGCAAGGTGAGGATGATAGGAGACGACGAGGACGAGGATGAGGACGGATTCGAAGGAACGGTAGACTAGTGCAATTAAAGCCCAGGAATCTTCCAGCAGATAAGAGAGCCAACCTGAACTGCCAGGCAGCCACGGAGCAAACCAGTCAACGAGAGAGACCTTCGTAAGATTCTCTCACTCTCTTTCTCTCTCCCCCTTCTCTCTTTCTCTCTCCTTCTGTTTATGTCGTTTCCTCCTCGCCGTCGACTCTCGCTTCTGACTGTCTCCTGATAAAAAGTGTCGCAAAACGAACTAACTACGTCTATAGTTAATTAATGATATTGCAATTACGTGGCGGCTATAGCGAACCTAGAGAGGAAAACTGTAAGAGCGCCGAAGCATGAGAGAAATAGACTCGACGGAGAGACTGTGTTACGTACGGGAGAAAGAGAGAGAAAGAGAAAGAGAGATGAGCATAAGAAGAAAAAAAAAAGAGAAACCGGTGTATCTGGCCGCGGTGGTTGCCTCCGGCACAAGAGGGGCCCAACCTTTGTTTGTCGCCGTGTATCAATGCACAGGACTAGCCGACTCTTGCCCCCTTCCCCTCCCTACCCTTCTCACACCCCTCTCTACCTGCAACCTTATCTCCTTCTCATTAATCGAAACACTGAAATACGTTTAGGATACGACCGTAAAAACGAAATAAAGTCAGGTATGTAGCTGACTGCAGATAAAGGGTGGGGCCAAACCGACTAACAAGTGGGAAGGGGAAAAGGAGGTTCGAGGGGGTTCGAGGGGCTACCACTAAATGCCAGTCGGTCCCCCGATTACCATGGGGAATTTGTAATTAACCGTTCGCCTTCCCCAACGGCGTTTCTCCCACTCCAATGCTCTGCGCTCGACTTCCTGGACATTTTAGCTTCTGCTGCACACACGTCCTTTTGCTTTTGTACCTTTCCCTTTTGCTCTTTCTCTCTTTACGTACCAGACAAAACCCTTGTCCGGTACTAATGGCTACTACTGCTGGTCTTCCTTCCTTCCTTCCTTCCTCCCTCCCTCTTCTGCCCAACTCCTGGAACGCAAGAGGATGGACCGTAGAGAAACGGTAGGAAGTTTGCAGCGAACGGTATCGCAACGAGGTTGGGACACCCCTGGTTGGCAATAAGCTACGATTAATCTCTTCCCCGAAGTCCGAGCCGTACAGGAGAAGGAAATGAGTCCCGCGAGTGACTTCCCACTACTTGAATCCAATTACTAACAGGACTTTGTCCCGAGCGTCTCTCTGGGGAAGATTGAGTTTTTTGTTTTTTTTTCTTTTTCTTTTTCTTCCTTTATATTCTTTGACTTTCTTTTTCTCACGTAGGAGTATCTAGCGACACCTCGAAACTCGAGAACTGCTCTCAGCTCGGCTTGGCTCAGCACATATCAACTTGGCACCCTTTTCTTTTTTCTTTTTTTTTATCATCCTCTACGTCTTTAACTCTTACAGATTTTTCGGCTTCGGTCGACTCCGCTCGGATCGCTTGCTATTTCGTTCTATCGATCAGGACTTGGTCTGCTCTCGTGCAAACACACACGACAAGGCGAATGCGCCTGAAACTCGTATCTGAGATCGGTGCAGCCAGTAACAACAGCAGTTAATGTCCGAGGCGCCGTGCCCCGGTACTTCGTAACCCAATGAGCAGATACAATCGGAACATAGATTAACCGCAATACGGACTCGCGGCTTCGAATACAGTCTTCTCCTTGGGATGCCTGTATAGCAGGGTTCGTTGAAATAACCTTGAAACGAAAAATCCATTCTGACGTGTTTGTACCGATAGACACGGGGACAAATTGGGAATTATGTAATTCAGCAGAAAATATACGGATTGGTGCGACAGAGAGAAATGTTGGTGAGAAGGAAATTTCTTTTTAATTGAAATTCATAACTCGGAGAAGGGGGTTAAGGAGGATGGATGTTGATTAGATATTTTTTCATGTAATTTGTTTTTGTCGATTATTTGAATTTCAAATTTCGCGGCGCGCAAGATTGTTATATTTGATTCGATAGGGATCCAATGGAAGGAAGGGGGAACGAGACAAAGAGATTAATCTTGACTTGCTCGATGTATCTTTGATGACGACCTTTTGACCCATATTAACCGTTCTGCTTGGGAGAATCGAACGTTTTCGTTTCGGTAATATCTGCGCTTATCTGTCGGGGCCATTAGGGGCGATCGTTGGCCAGACGACGTATGGCATTCTTGGACAGAAACCGGCGCCTAGTCATCCTGTTGGACGAGTTGTTATCTTAGTCTGACTACCTGTTCGACTTTCCTTAGTCTCGATACTAACGCATCGTCGTGTTCAAATACAAATGGATATGGTAATAGCGTGCGTAAATTCCGTCTGACATCCGGCCGGAGGTCTGATCCGATGGACGTTCGATTTATCGACTCTCGTCGAAATAATTGGCAGCACTGTGGCGCGTGTAGATATGACTTTTGAAGGAGAAAAAAAATTCAATAAAAAAAATATCTATCGATCATCGATATCGAATTCGTGACTGTAAAACACTGTGATGTTGGGCTATCGTAAAGATCAATAAATATCAATTACTTTTAGCGTCGACTTTCTTGCGTTTGTCGTATACAATCAATGTTACGCAATTCGATATCGATTGATGACACAACCATTTTTTTTTAATGAAACCCAAAATTGTAACTTCACGCGAAAAGTAAAATTTTTGTAATAGCTCCGTCAAGCGCATTATACCTGATTTATATTATTGATAACGAAAAGCTTAAAAATCATATAATTTATTTAGCAAAAGGATATCCTGTATTTGTAGTAAAAAAATTCCTATTCTTATCATTGACTGGACTCAATTTGTTGCGGTTCACCTTAAATAACGTAATACAAAATTTATCATTAACGATATCGCCAAAGTTTCATCGTCACACACTCGCACCGGGTATCCCTATTAAAAGTAAAAGGACCTTGAACGAGGCTATTTCGCAGAAGGCGTGGTGCAGGAACTCAGTTTAAAACGACCGTGCTCTATACGAGCACCCTTCATGATCTACTTACTTCTTGCTAACAAAGATGAACTTTAGTTTTAGTGCTACTTCCGGTTGTGAGTTGTAGTACCATGAACTTCCTGCACGCGAGACTCCACTCGATTTTACGCTGATGGAATGGGCGCGTAATTGTTCAAATTTCCGATTCCACGTTATTATTTCTTATCCTTCAAAATCGAATATCGCCAAAAACATTATGCTTGCTTTTTTGCAAAATACGAGAGAGACAGTTGGTCGTTCGTACCCGTTACACGAAAGTAACTCGTATAATTAATACGCCAGACTGATCTCGGCACTGACAATGGCCGCTTAACTTGAAAAAAAAAAAAACTTTAATTTTTCCTCGTTTCACGGAATTTCCTGCTTCGCGTAAAATGCCCCCGAGTGTTTTTGTCCCCGTGCATTATCATTCTCCTGTTAAACGTATACGTCATATCCCGTAGGACAAAACCGAATATCAGGTCGGCTTAAGTCCCGACGACGGTATTATGCATAGAATATATCCAAGCTATTGTTTCCCGTGGCAGCAACAACAAAAAATAACGTTCATTACAATACCCCGAACGACGCTATATCACGCTATATCACGTTGATATATGCATTCATAAATTCATTACGTATATATAACGCACACCCTGTATATGAGTATATTCATAATTACATGAATTTTTCTCAATCTCATTGTCATATTTAAATTGACGACACATACGATCGATTACCAAAATCGATATCGATAACAACCACAGACTTCGTTCCCCACCGTTACGTCATTTGAAACGCGAAAAATTTTTCTTTTCCATCAATACATCCCCTATTCGAACGTCTTTGCGAAATCTCACAGCGGCGCTATTACCATCGCTGCAATTGTTTTTTGCATCTGGCAAGATTACTCGTAGATAGTAGGGAACACGGTTTGGTGGCTTGGAAGCAAGAGCGTTTATATGCATATCTACCAAGTCGATTATCGTCCGCACAATCGTACTCATCCCAAGCTATTGCAGGCTCCTCGTACCTTTTCTTGCATTCTCCCGCGCATCTTCTCTACTCTGTACCATCGCAGCCTCCTTTTAGAAAGCACCAGAGGAATACCAGCCGCTTTATTTATTGGGGATACTACCAAGATCGTTGGCTATTTACGGTCAAATTATTTTCCGAGTCTACGTACTAGTCCTTGTGTATATCTGTATATATGTTTATATATATATATGGATACGTGAATGATAGTGGCACGGCACGACGTAGTGGTATCAGCTAGTCGCGGTGCTATTTTGCGCGAGATAAAAGACACGTGAGAAATTGTTTTTTTTTTTTTCCCCTCTAAATTTATCACCAATGTGGTAATTACGTGTGAATTGACGTTTTTTTTTAAAAATAGTTATCGATTATGCAATCACGTGTGTAATGTGGATGCGGTATGGAAAAAAAATAGTAGCTACGTGCTAGAGCGATATACGGTTCGGTTTGAATAATTTAGACTTTTTAGATGGTGATGAATATGCTATGGGTGTTTTGACGTTGTTTATTTTAGTTGATGAAAAAAATAAGGGGTGAGTATAGGTGTCGAGTATGTCGTGTGATTTAGGCAAAGGTTTTGTTACGTTTGAAAAGTCAACGTCGAAAGCATCATTACGAGGGGATTCGCGTTACTGAGAAATTCCAGCACGCCATTATGCTAACCGTTATGGCGTATACCAGGTTTATCCAGGTTTACTGGCGTTGCGTGTCCGTCCTCCGCAATGCGCTCGCATTCTTTCTTTTGTCGTTACTTTTTCTTTTCATTCCTTCGCTTCGTCTCTCTTTATCTTCGTCGTTCGCGGAATTAGCACCTCGTGCAAATTCGCGAGCCGGTATCGAGACTTTGCGTCGGAAATGATTTTTAGCATTCGAGAGAATTCGAAATAGATTTGAAAAAATTTTTTTGAACTTGATGAAATATATAACGTGTGTTGTATACCTGTATATGCACATGTATATAAGCCAAGCACACATGTCCGTGCGAAACAAGCGTGGGCGGACCATTTAGTGCAATAAATTTTGCGCAAAAAGACCAAAGGACTTTTTTCCCCCCAAGTGGCCGTGGCTCTTCCGCGGTACGAGTCTCGCGAGGTCTTTCTTTCTCTTGTTTTTCTGCCTTTTTTCTCTTGCCTTCTCTTTTTCGTCCACTTGTACCTCCCTCCCGTACTTCCCGTGGTTCCTACCAGTGGCTCTTACGTGACCGTTCCTTTTCAGCTCGGATCCTTCCTCGTGTCCTTCTCTCTTTACTTTTCTTATTCGTCCATTTTCTTTTCTTTTTTTTCTCTTTCAGCAGCTCTCTTCCTACTGTCTTTCTTCCGTGCTCTCTTTACAGCTTTACTCCCCTTTACCTATATCCTCTCTTTCACCCACCCTCTCCTTACTTTCTCGTGGAATCTCACTCTTCTCTTTTACTCCCGGCCGTGCTTTATTTCCTAACGTAACGTTATCTTTGTCTTGTTTTATTTTTCCGACGCTTTTCTCCTGCATGTGAATAATTACTTTGCTTCTCCTTCACCGTCGAGTATTCCTGACTCACCTTCCACGTAGCGGCAACGAAGCAGCCACCCATTCTACCTACTTAGACACTAACGTAAGATGCCTCTCCTCTCTCGCCGACTCACCTTACCGCCATTTCCTTTACTTTTCCTCCATTTCGTCCGGTTCTTGAGACTTTTCCTTAATCTTTTTTTTCTCTTGCTTTTTTCTTCTTTTACTTTTTTTCTTTTTCTTTTTCCGTTAACTCGCATCCCGTTAGAGATTTTACCTTCGAATCGCAAAATGAGCCTCCCGCGGCGTTAAGGTGGATCTCGAAGTTTCCCGAAAGATGACGGAATTGTGTTAATACGAGAGGGAAACGAGTCCGCGAAATGCCCCAAGTTCGTGTTTTATCGGTCGTTTAAAGTTAAATTTATTTCGCGCCACCTGGCGAGCCACGGGTACAGGGCGTCCCGGATGAGAAATGGCGAGACGACTCGGGCGGATATTTGAAAAATCTTTTCTCTTGACGTTTTTTTTTCTTCTTCTTCTTCCTTCTCGTTCCCCACCCGCGACTGTACTACTACCACCCGTACTTAAGAATATCATTGCTTTTTGGTTTCAGAAAGACGGGAAGCTGACGTTATCGCTCGAGAGGAGGGAGATTACGTAAGTTCAAAATCACTCTTTTATCCTATGGACGATAAATTTGACAGCTTACGTGTCCGATCGTTTCTCCATTTTGTGCTCGGACTGTAAGTAAAAATCGTATACGACCCCGTCAAAATAAATAGATCGTAAAGAAACGGCCGTATACCCGCGAAAAACGAAAACACACTAAAGAAACAGGGCGCCTCGTCGTAAACGAACAAATATGGCGAACGCGCGAAGAAACGGGACGCGTCTACGAAAATCGTCGCGATATAATCTCCTTTCGTGTAATGGCCAGTACCGACGACTTATAACTTTTTAACACGAGTGTAAATCTCGGATTTGGTTATACCCATGTCGACCGTCGTCTCACAAGCATTTCCCAGGGATCTTACGGGTCCGTTAGACGCAACTACGATGACTCCACGCTTGACTTACCTGAAAAAGAAAGATAAATATACATTAGAACCAGGCAGTTCGGTAGCATAAACATATATCGTTCTGACGCCTAAATATTTGGCCAGATGTCATCTCGCGGCCTTTCTGGGGGCTCTATACTATCCCTCCCCCTCCCCTCTCCCACTTTGCTCTCACAGGCTGCTCATGTAAATTCCAAGCCCCCTCCTCATCGCTACCTCTCTGTCACTCATGGACTTTATTATATAGCCCTATCGTACTTCTAACCTAACACCGTGCACAATCGACGCCCGTATAGCGTATACCTACTGCCGCGCCTCTACCGGGAGCTGACGAAAGTCACTCCTGAACAACCGCCTATGCACAGGGCTTTGCCATGTCGCGATACGATTTCTTCTTGGCGCACTTTATCCCTGCATGGATCTTTCCTCTCGATGGCGTGACTATAAGGTGTCGCAAATCCAATATTTATATCCTCATTTGAATAACACGGGATCAGCTTTGGCTCCCGGACAAAATTTCAATGTTACTGCCCAAGTATTGTGTCGCGTTCGTGGATATGCTCCACGGGTAGATGGATATTAAGCAGGGTTTCTTTTGCTGCTGTGTATACCTATATGCGTATGCACGAGTGTATACGGAGAAATGTGTGGAAATTTGAAAAACTGCGGATTCTCGCGTGGCAACGATACTGGCAATTGCGTTAACGCACGCGGAAATTCATATCTGACGTCGTTATTATAGGCTGCTGCGAATTAGCTGGCGACAGGCAATTAACCTGACTAAGGGTTTGTGTTCATGTGGCGTACGTATACGTATGTATACGTGTATATATGGATATTAGCCGACACTGAAAAGATGAAAAAAGAAAATAATCAGCCGAGGAATTACGTCGGGCTTAACAATGCTTTGACGACGCCTTTACAAGATGCGATCTGTCGCGTGCTACTGACGTGTCGCGCGGTCCTTTCAAATGAGAACTAGGCCAAATCGAAGCGGGCGTTAGGCGACGTTTTGCTTTTATGTTTCGGTCTTCTTTTTCCCTTTTGCTTTGTGAAGTTGACTTTCGTGGAAAATTGTTTTCATAGGGTATGAGTGTTTTTAGCGATAAAAAAATTCTATCATCTCCTTTCCAAGTAGCGATTGATACGCGAAAAAGGAAAATATAGGGAAAAACATTATTTGACAATCTTTATTATCGTATAGCAAAAACAATCAAGGAGGATTTTTTAATATGCATTCGTACATCACGGTACACAGTTTTTCAAGTCCTTCCAAATGAATTTCTTTCTGCGTTTTTTTTTTCTTTTAGCTTTCCTTTACTCCAGTCACTTTTTTCCCCAGTAAAGTAATACGTCTGTTCTTTTTTCTCTCTCTGAATTCCAAACTGTATCGAAAAACCAGCCGACTAGACGAATCCGCTTGCGAAACGCCCACTCGGCGTGTCTACCGCGTAGACATAACTTGTAAACAATTTTACATTAATAAATTGTTTATCTACTCATCCGTTTCATATGAGTAATATCTCTCGAGCATACAAATACATATGGGTGTATATATATAAATATAACATATATGTATTTCAAATTTGCCATTTGCGTGTTTCGTAGCCGTCTCGCTCCCCCCTCCCACTACAGCATCAAAACACTTTACGAGGATTAGGAAAGTTTTTCGATATTTTTTCTCCTCTCAAATCATTTTTGAAAAAATCTATCTTCTCCCGGAAGTAAATAGCGAACGGACCCGAAGGTTTTCGGCGATGGTATCCGGGTGGCTCGAGGGGTCAGGAGGGAGAGGGGTGGAGGAGCGCCGGGGTGAGATGCGATTCAAGGATGGGAAATGGGGTCGAGAAAAGTGTCGGAGCTGCGCGCCATTCTCAGAAGGCAAAGGCACGCGAAACGAAAATGGGGTCGTGATATTAATGGAGCGCATTTTAGCCGGATGATAAATAGTCGTATTTCCAGTTGATTTTATTTATATTATTTATACCGTCTGTCCGCGCTTGATATATATGCCGCGGGCCCGTTTATTTCTTCGAGAACATTAAGCGACGGGCGCGCGCAATATTATTTTTATTTAACGCATTTTCGTTCGGTGCCATCTTCGAGACTGGAGAGAGTCAGACCTGTAGGTACACTAGTTCGGCCATTGTATCTATTCCCCTCGTAAAAAAACCACACGAGTCAGCTCGCGCCATTGTCCACGAGTCTCTATAATACACAGAAAAGCATTTCGAGGCAGCTCGACGCCATCTTTGGATATTAAAATATTAATAAGTTTCGGAACGATAGGAATCTTCTTTCGCTATAAGAAAGCGTTCCTGCGTACGTGACAGGACAGTGGGCAGGATACTTTCGCATATTGAACTAAAGCCAAACGTCTTCTTTTTATCGAACGTGATAAACGATCGCGCCACGTTTTTTGGATTCCATATACCTAGGTAGATGCGGTTAATTGTGTCGCGTCGATTAGGCTGGATTCAAAGGAAAATAATATATATGGTGATCGGAAGGATCAAATGGAGAAAGTCAAAGGATATCATATGTGCAATTCAATATCGACGAATCGTGTTTCTTTGTCGTTTTCTCGTGATAATGACAATTTTGATTGATACGGAGGAGCGACAGTAGCGCCACTAGCGGATTTATTGCCAGACGCGCGTCGCCAATGCTTTTCTTCTATCGTTGCTTGTGATGCTTTTTCTTTTTTTTTTTCATTTATTTTCGCTGGAAGCCAGTAGTCAGTGCACGCACGAGAGTGACGCTCGTGTCCAATATTTCGTGACGCTTCGTGTATTAGGTATATATATTGACAGTCACGTATGGCACATAGAACGAGAGAAAGGTCACTCGGGAGCGGACGTGCTTTCCACCAATCGGGGAAAACTTTTATCTCCGTTTTTTGGTTGGCCGACCAGTGCCGGCATTACGATCGATAATAACTATGTGGCTACGCTAAGATTCCTTTACAGGGTAGAAGAGGGGAGGGTCTACTTTTTGATCCTCTCCAGGCCTGTTTTAAGTGCCTTTTCAGGATGTCACCTGCGCATGGTCTATAATCTGTCAAAAAGATTACGGGAAGAACAGTGCTGTTTGATAAGTAGACATTTTCTTTTGTTTAACCATTAGTCATATGTGTGTGTGTGTATATATATATATATTTGTAATTTAATATTGGCTTGGATTTTTATTTTTCTTATTCATTTTCTATCTTTCTCCTAATATCTTTGACGTCTCTCGCTCTCTTCCTCTTCCGTGCAGGAAGAAATATCCGGATGCTGACATCACTGGGAAAAGTGCCAGAACGGAAGAAACACGGACTATTTCTAGCTTTTCCAGGCATCACGTGATCCCTTCGTTTCATCTCGACCGATTGAATGTAAAAGCAGTCGTGAATATACGCAAAGGAAAAAAGTAGTCACGACTGCCAAACGCAAAGACGAGAATGTCTACATAGTTGACCGAATCTAGCTGTATCCTATATCTAATTCGCCATTATTAATCTCAATGTTAACAATACAGTACATAAAAAAAATAATAAAAATCTATAAAATCAGATCAGTCCATCATCGAGGCAGCTTATCGTTATCATTGAGAATTGCGTAAAAGCCGCGAGACAAATGCATACTGCAATCTTGTATTACCGCTCTGTAAAACACGAGCGGACCACTTCCATTAAAAAAAAAAAAAAAAAAACGACGGATACTTCCAGATCATCCTGGGCACGTTCGACTTCCACGAGCAGGTGGTGCAATTTCCGTCGTACCTACACTCAGAGGATGACGTCCTCAAGGTGAGAACGATATGGCGACCATACCGCGCTATAATATTTTTCGCGAATACACAGTCTCAACTGCCATATAACGTTTTACGAGTGTTCGCGTCACGTAGGTATAGTTTCCTGGCGCGAATGATCCTGCAGCGTTTCCCCTCCCAACCTCCCAAGGCGTCGCGACATACAATCAGAGTAATTCGTTCCGACGACGCTTTTGCGAGCAGATCATTCGACGTCCGAACGTACGACTCCTTGGTTTGGCTGGTATAAGAAGAGAATTGCGACACGTACGACATATAATGGGAAATCTTGTTCCACTATTTCAATCTTCTCGTGGAGTTCAGAGCGAGAAGATCGATTCCTGGAATTTCAATGGAGCACGATATCTTTGAGCGTTGGATCGTCTACAGGGCGTCGTGACGCCCGTACCGGGGGTCAGGCATTACACGTAGTACGAGGTGGTAAAGAAATGAAGATTAATAAAGTCGCGTAAGGATTAATTATACCGGAAGTGCAATCGATCGACGTACGGATCGTTTGGGCATTGAAATATATCTCACGATCTTGGGAACGCGCCTTTAATTTATCCCTGAAGTTTAGCATAAATTTGCAAGCGTCGATTTACGAAGAGAATAAAATGAAGCGTGGACGTTAAATTATCCGTGTGACGTATCGACGCTATTTTTTTTGTTATTATACACTTCCACATGGAGACTGTCAAAGTCTCCTGACGTTTAGTCAGTGTCGAGTTAAATGAGCGCCCTCTCTTGCCTGCTGAATTTACGTTATTAATTTAGGGTTGGGTTAGGTTAGGCCGGTAGTCCTTCTTCTAGGCGGGAAATTCAAACGCGTTCGGAAGCAAATGGAAGAAAAACCTCGAAACAAAATGATTCCGTGATGGATGGATAGTCGTTTGGTAGGGTATTGGGATGAATTCGGTAGGTTTGACAGCCTCGTCTCTTTAAGGTTTTCATGGATCCGAAAGTCGAATGACATCAATCTCTTTGGTAGAAGGCTTCGCCTTAGAGTCTGACTGGCTTGACTGTCTCTTTGCTGTTTCCTCTCTTGCCAATTTTCTCTCCTATATGCAGGAGGCTCGTGCTCTCTTTTTCTCTCCCTCTCCCACTCTTACTCCATATCTCTCTCTATCTCTCTCGTTCCCTTTTCCATCGATTATTTGAGTGCACACTCTTTGTCTTGGGTTATCGTCGTTGTACGAGTAAAAGCTCTCTTGGCGTAACCTTAAGGCAGAGCTTTGGCTTCGCAATTTATTGATTTAGGTCCTCCGCTCTTAAAGGAAGAAGAAGCCCGGGCTTCACCTCTTAGACGATGAAAAGGCGTCAAGAGAGAAAGAAGGGGGGGGGGGGGAGGCGCCAATAAGAGGTACTTCCGAGAGGCTTTTGTCTATTAAATGTTCAACGATCGAACCCAGTGCCCAGCCGACGTCGTACAAAGGACTAGTAAAGATCATCTCGAGTACGGTGAAAAAAATTTTTAAGCCTGGGACCTTACATCCAGGTCCCAAGAGTCCCAGAGCCGGGTCCCAGCTCACTCGACGACCCTCGTAAAGCATCGTCAAGACTAAGATGTCTGACTGAAATGGACGAAAAGCACTGTCAACTCAAAGTAAAAATATCGTCGTTTCGAAATTCCCTCTCGTAAATATATTCCCTTCGTACTGTACTAGCAAATGGTACGAGCTTAGCAAGCATATACAGTAACTACTATACCTATCATCATAGTCACTCTTCCAGGTTATTATCAGGACAAAAGGCCGTCCAATTCCCGTCGTGCGATCGCTCCTGATCCTCTAGGCTTCTTCCACGACGGCGTCTCTTTAGCCGATATGCGTGTTACCTAACCTCTACCACGTTTCGCAGTACAAGGTTGAAGGGCGGGGAGGGGGAGGGGGAGGGGGTACCGACCCGCCGGGAATCGCGAGGTGAATTGTGAATTATCAGGGTGGCAGTCGTACTCAAGAATAACGGAAGCGAGAGTCGCGGGCAGAGAAGGAAGAGAATTGAGACAAGGAGAAAGAACACGTTGAGCATTACGAGATCCGCCGTCTCGTTCTGTCTAATCAGATTTCCGTTCGACGTGTCGGATGGTTGGTACGAGTTATTCCCCAAGCAGCGCGTTCACGCGATTACATCGAGAGCACGCAGCGAGACGTAGAAGCGTCGGGACGCTCATACGAGTATTACGTTACAGGTATACGTATATACATGTGTGAATGCATATATATATATAGCAGCGCTAGTTAAAAAGTCATAATAATAAGAGCGACAGAGATCCAGACGAAGGGGAGGGTAGGCGTCGCGACGCCCATGCTGCTATACCTGCCTACGTCGACCGATGAGTTAATCCGATAAGGACTTCCTCAAGCCCGACGACCATCAGCGTCGCGACGAATTTTTCTTTATTTTACGTTCCGCTGCATTTCCGAGTGCATCAGGTCATGGCGTCCGTTATCTACGTCATACTGGAATCGCAAAAGTTCATCAGTTCGCGAGTACGCTCTGCGAACATATACCTGAAGGTAGGTACAGGTTGACGGTAGTATAGTAAAATACGGATCAGGTGACGCGCGCGAGAAATAGGAGCACTTTTGAAAAACTTGTAGAACTGAAGTACCACCTATGAACGTACTGAACGAAACTCGTGAAAATGACTTCTTGGATGCACGTATGAAGTACGTCGAGGACTGATCGTCAGGATCAACGATGACCGAGTGAATCGACTTAGAATTGGCCGTGAGTTACGCGATTATCCAGGTCGAGTGATTTCTCAAAGTCAAATTAGATGGCGTCTCTATCTTTTATTTGATACTGGACGGTAACTTCATTTATACTTATCTTAGATACGGTCGACGATGTGCTACCGGCTTTATTTTATCTTCATTCGCTTCTATACGCACTCTTTCAAGATACGAGTGTGTTACTATATAGTTACCGTGGGGTAGGTCGGAGACGCCTGGAGAAGTCGGGCTAGGGGGCGGTGAGGGTAGTAAAGTTTACAGATCAGAAAAGGCTAAGGGTAATATATGCTGATATATATCGAGTGACTACTTGAGCCTCAACCCATAGAATATGTAGTATAGTACACATCTATATATTATGTGTATATAAACATACGTCTGTAGTAATATACGCATATACGTTATATATACATATATATTCGGAACGCGTTGTCACCCTCGTGGCTCGGTTCTCGACCCTGTCCCATGTTCGAGGCGCGTCGCCCGATCTCCAGTAGGTCCGGAGAGCCCGTAAATTTTTCGCATTCCCCAGACACCCACTAAATCGCCGACTTTATTCCACAATCCTGAACGATCGTGCGAGGTTTTCTCTTCCTCTCTTTCTCTCTCACTCCCTTTCTCTCGTTCAGGGTCGCTCTTGGCATTCGACTCACGCGACGACGTTCGTGTACTCCCGTCGCTTCCGGTTACGCGCCACTATCGAAGGCTTACGCGTCCCGGGAATGTCACGCAGATCGCGCCAAGAGATCCTGCAGGCGTAAAGCGGGAAACACTGGTGGGAGACGAGGCTCTTCTACGAGGCAGAGAATCCAAGTGGATTGTCGGTCTGCTGGCAGGTAGCAGGTATATATAGGTGGTACGGTGTCATCCGGACTAGTAATCTCTGAGAGTGTACTGGCGCTGATGCTTCCGTCTATGAGAGTAAAGGAGAGAGGGGGGGCATGTGAGTGAAGAGAGGGGAGTGAGAGTGAGAGGGAGAGAGAAAGAGAAAGAGGAGCACTTAGAATCCCTGAACCGTACGGCTAAGGTAGCTCCTCTTGGTAGGCCTGTACCTCGTCGTCTTCCTCGGAGCCAGACGAAGGCCTCTGCCGGCCCACTAACGACCAAAAGGGAGCAACGCGAGCATCTGGCATCCCACACTTATGAGGGCCTTTACATCCAAGAGAGATCCATCTCGCCACGCACTAAAACATTCATTATTGCCGCTGCGTCCATCGGTGCTTCAGCCCCTCCTATCCTGCACAGGCCCTTCCACGTAGCTAGGGCTCCCTGGACTCTCCTCATCTTCCACATCCTCCACCTCCTCCTTTTAGGCATCATTCTACATCACCTTAGCTGGTGCTCTTTCTCCTTCAGTCTCCTACTGTGTGAGATCCTCTCTGTCTCATCTTTGACTATACCTTATTCCTTGTATACTTCCTTTTATTTCTCGTCCTTTACCCCCACCGCCGTCGCTTCTCAATCTTTTTCTCTCTTAATCAAACCGGTAGATCTACCTACCGATCTCTCTCCTTGGATCGCGATCTATGTATAACCCGTGATCCGCGAGCTGCCAGGACTCTTACACCCTTGAAGATGGGCCGAGCAATCAGAGTGAATTTTACATTCGACAAGGACGCAAAGTCCCGGTCGCGACGTTGTCGCGACTTTCAGCTGGTTTACATGTCAAAGTCTCGAATTCGCTGGAGCGACTCGAGTGCATGGCCGAGTGCGCGTTATACGTCGGCTAAGGTCCTCGGCGATTTTGTTAGCTCGCGACAGAAAATGGAGGATTGACGAAAAAAAGGGCATGACTGTTTTATGAGGAGTAATTATGTTTTGGTGACAATTGACTTTTACTGATTCAATTTACGTGTGGTGTATATTATTCCACCATAATTCGATTCGTCGAAGCTCAATTTTAATGTCTGTTCTACGTGCGTGCGATATCAGAGAATATCATTGATAAGCGCTAATTAATTAGACATGCTCAGTACTTACGGAAGCCGTATTAGCTGAATACAGGTTAGCCATTTGTGTGTATATATATATTGGTTGAATTCTCTTTGAAAATAGGTTAGGTCTATCCAAAAGGAACGCATCCCTTCGTGCTGTCTATAGAAAAGAAAAATAGGGATGAAATCGCGGGAGGGTTGGCAGCGAATGAAAAAAAAGAAAAAAAAGAAGTATGTCGATGATGGTACCCCCTGTCCAAGGGTATCCACCACCATTGCACACACACACCCCCCTTTGGAATCAGCTAATCAAAGGGCTGGCCGCATTTCAGAAACGAAGTTACTTCTCCTGCAATTTACGAGGAGCGGGATCAGGAGTTCGTACCCAATCAGACGAACACGTTGAATTCGGAAATGAAGTAATTCCATCTCCCGCCGCATACTGGCGCTCCCTGTATATTCTTCT
The DNA here is from genome assembly GCA_030142225.1 of Pachycephus smyrnensis. Classification (NCBI taxonomy): domain Eukaryota; kingdom Metazoa; phylum Arthropoda; class Insecta; order Hymenoptera; family Cephidae; genus Pachycephus; species Pachycephus smyrnensis. The sequence goes on along the minus strand of JARQST010000047.1, from coordinate 357,469 downwards.
CGCAGTAGCAGGAGGTTTCTCGAGAAACTAAGCCAAAGTAACTCTACTCGAATCTTTTTCATCGTTTCTATTCAGTACCCGTCGATTCTGTACTGCGTACGTATTGGAATATTCAACAGAAATATTTTATACATATATATACACGAGTGTTACGCATATTGCGTGAGCCGCGCGTGCCGTTATGCGAATATAACACAGACGAATGATCGTACAATATTCCAAGGTATCCCATGGAATATCCAAGCAAGAGTTATCCGCGAAGTCAATTAAGTGCCGTGGATTTAAGAATGAAGTTATTCCACCATCCAGACATATGTTGCCGTACTGCAGCCACGTATCCCTCATACGCGGAGGAGGCCTAGGAGCCGTAGAGGAGAGGCGAGTAAATCGTCGAGTGCGAAGTGGCTGAGGATCGGTGAGAGGAGAGTAAGAGAGTGAGTAAGTCCCACAGGGTCCGCGCTGTGGTAGGAATGTGAGGTGGCCATCTTGAATCAGGCCCCAGTCTTACTCTGTCTCTCTCAGTCTCTCTCTAAAGGCACACACGTTCACTTTTCTCTCGAAGCATGTCTACCGTCGTATATACCAGTGTACGTTACTCGTGTTCTCTATATTCAGTCTCTCCTCTCCCTCTGTCTCTCTATCCATTCTCTTTCTCTCTCTGGCTCAATCGTATGTCTCTCTGGAGTAGATTTCGTCCACAGACTACATTAGGCAGATCCAGTGGTTATCCCGCAGTATGGAGACACTGGCTGTCACAATAATTAATAAAACATAAATCTTTTGGATAGCACACAGATCAGTAGCGCCGCTCTAGCGTCGGTTGCGCGAAGCTGTAGAATTTTCGGGAAAACCCCCCAACCGTATAAACCAATACTGATAGAGACAGTGTCGGTTCGCTCGCGTGAAATATTAAACGGCTGGATGCCAGAAACGGGAGATCGATATTCCGGATGTATCTATGGACGAAGTGGATGAGGGTGCGACAGACAATCAATGAAGAGAGACAGAGAGGCTCTACTCTCTAGACTTGATACACCTATCTATACCGTAAACCCATAGAAACTATTCAGGTAATATACTCAGCCCGAACCACTACGTTACTAAAGTACTAAGTGCCTCGGAGATGGTTCCGAGTGTCAACGTATCTATGAGTGAACTTTACCCTCTGTTTTACTTGGTAAAGGCCAACATGTTGTCTATATCCTGTGAATATATATAAACTTTGAACTCAGTATGGTACCTCGTACGAACGTAAATACCCTCTTATCGGACACAGATACATAATTCGTAATAAAACGACGGATCTCTTTCCACCACAAATCCTATGGTTGGCTATATATTATTTTACGCAGAATCTAATAATTACAAAAAAATTCATTCGTAATCTCGGTTCGCGACGTTGAATGTGATAAATCCGTGTTTACGATTGCATAGGAAAAATGTCATCTTACGGGGGAGCGTATGGAAGCCCATGAGCACGTGAGTGGAAGCGACGTCGTTGGCGAAACGTTAAGTGCCACTGGGGAACCGGCACTGGCGTATCTATGGTGATGCTACATATAACGTAGGCAAAACCCCATGGATTACACGCTAACCCCGTAATGTATTCAATTGAATATATAACGGGGGTACGAAAGAGAGAGAGAGGGGGGAAGGGGGATTACGCGACGTCTTCGCTCAGTAGCATAGCCCCAAGGAGTAAGAGGGGGCAGCTGTTTTAAATGCCATAGAGTGGAGGATGCGCGTCGGGGTGTTCTTTGGGGGGAGGTTCCCCCTCCCCCTCTTCACCCTTCGTCTGAACCAGGGTGCGGGATTATCGTTTATTGGTGTACTCTGCAGTTCCCTTTCTGATATATGTACGTACCCCACACGTGTGTATACAAGAAGTACGGTTGCACGTGTACGAGATATCTACCCCTGGCTAGGGTAAACAGTCTCTATACTCTGAATCCTCGTCCCCCTCCGGCGTCCAGGCTCTATCTCGCGAAATTGGTTTTTGAAAATATCGCGCAGTCGCTCATTCGGAAGTGGATGGGTACCTATTAGAAGCTGTCTGACGCAGTGCCTGATCTATCTTGATGAACGTTTGGTAGATTTTATGAAGGGGTGGAGAATTACGTTCGCGAATTGGGAGGGGGGTTGGAGGAGGATGGAAAAGAGTGCAGGAGAGCTCCTCTGGCTTTCGTACTTGGGGCGATCCTCAGAGAACCGGTTAAGGTTTCGACGATTTATATCCCTCTGGCGAAAATCGTTTAAATCATCCCCTCTATACGTGTGCAGCATCAACCCCACTGCCGAAATTAAGATTTTAGAAAATTGAATTTTTTTACGTGAAAAGGTAGTATCTGGATTCGGTATACGCGATAGATGTCGATTACTCATTTTTTGATGAAAATGAAAAAATTGAAGAATTAAAAAAAAACTTATTTTTTTATTTCCTACGTGTACACGTGGTGCTTGTTTGCTTGGGTACCTAGAACGTGAGAATGCAAAAGAAGATCTAGGAGCAAGATAAAGCAAAGATTGCCGAGTGTCCTGGAGTTGTCAGGACTCACTTGAAATTCCAAGGAAGCAGCCTGTACGAGAAGTGGAAGCTATACGGCTAAGTGTGTCCTCCTCGCAACTTCATTTCAGTCTTCGTATTCCTGAACTGTGAACGTGGCTTTAAGGCCCTACTCTCTTAAAGATCTCGTACCTGCTTCCCAAAGAGAATGAAAGAGAGTAGACGAAGAGTGTGACCATCCGCCGGTGGAGAGGCACGGAGTGACGTAAGAAGAAGGGATGAGGGTGTGAGGAGAAGATAAGTGGTCGAGAGAGAGTGAGTCGAAGATAGCCGAAGGGACGAAGAAGGTTTACTTTGGTTTAGGCGATGGCCTGTAGTAACCTCCACGGCCGAGCCAGGTCGGTTTGACTCCAGTGGAGGAGCTGGAGGAGAGCCTGGCTAACCGGGAACCGGTTCTCTTACCGTCTACAGGCTGCCTTGGCAGCCCGTCGTGGTTATACCTTAAGCGCATACAGTGCCACCACGAGTTAGAGCCCCCCCCCCCCAAGTACCCTAGGTACCCGAGGACGTCCATCCGGATTTCCGAATTATCGTTTCTAATGAACCATGAAAAATCGACGCCCTATGGATACACCATTTTTATTCTAGCGTCTTTGATACCATACCAGAAATTATTGTTATACAGGGTGTACCGGTATAACGGACGTTCAGAAATAAGGTAGTATCGCGATTTTCTATATGCACCCAGGGTACGACATTTCACGTGTATCCATATCAAGTGCGTTGTAACACGGTTTTTCTATGTGGGCGACTGTCGCGTACGGCCCATAGGACGTTGGATGATCCATTTAATGCTGTTGCCTGGCATGCAACATAAATCAAGTGTACGTTATACCGACATGCAATATAACTGGCGTCGTGCTTTCTGTGCACATATCCCAACGCTATAGTGATATTCGACGCCATATTGGATTTCGTAGTATGCATTAACGTACATGGATATAGGTGTGGGTCGGGTATCTTCTAATGTGAATAGAGTATTGCTAGAGAATAATGTTGTGTGTTGGTACTACTGGCAGGTACCAAATACACTTTGATCAGTGATTTTCATTATGGAAAATTTAGGGGGAGGGAGAGGGTCTATGTTTATCTGTATATGAGTCTATACATCGGGTGGTTCATCGACTACCGATACAAACCGCATATTAATTTCCCTTTCCATTGAACGTAATTAACGTGGTTTCGTACTCTGACCGCGAAAGGCTTTTCAGGGTGGTGGTTAGTCTCGGTATGTTTCGCCCTTAAAATCGGCATCGATCTACCTTCTTCTTTTCCTCATGGTTCTCTTTATTATGAAATGAGAGAAGTTCGGGGATCGACTATAAGTTTTGGCGAAAATTTTCTTTGAAAATTGATAGGAAAATTAAGCTAATAAGCGCCGAGTAAAACGACCCCCTTCAAGGCAGTGCTTTTCTCGAGGGTTGGTACGAGAGGGTAACAAGCAGCGCCGCCTCGACCGCCATTCAAAATACCAGCGTCGGAGTGGCTGGCTGGTTTAGCTGCTTCCTTGACTGCCAAGCGGATTTTCCTTCTTTCCTTCCTCACTTAGTAACATACTTACATCCCTTACCCTTTGCAGCCCTTATTACCTTCCTATCTCTAATTCCACGTTCTAACCCCTTCGACGTTGTTGGTTATATAGACGCACAGCGTAGACTGGTATCGTCCACATAAATTTACCTGTTTGTACTTTAAATTGTGTAATTTATATATCCAACCCCTACCAACGGTCCCGCTTATAATTAATTATAGCAAAGTTGCAGGTTACCAACCCCTATAGGCTTGCGCAGTTCAACAGGGAGAATTCACTGCCTCTGCCCATCCGATTCGGAATACCAAAACCGTTTGCATTTGTGGCATCGTTTCCGCGACACCCAAACCCCACCCCATCCCTTCTTCGTGTCAGGGTGAGGGGGAAGGGGGTGGAGGAGCGACGGTACCAAAGTAGAGAGAATGAGGAGGAACATGCCCTCAGCCACCTCCCGTAGCCTCTCACCCTCGCTTACCGTTTTTCACTGCTCACCCCCTACCCTCACCCCCACCGTCCGCCTTTACCACCCTTGGTATGCTCCAGGCAGCCGCTGTAACAGGGGTTGCTCCTGCCACTACTTTCCTAATTTATGACCGCCGATATAAATCCGTCGCCGGTTGCTGCACCGCTCGGCTCACCCACCCTCCGCGTCAACGTGGTCTCACCAACTTTCATTTTAACCAAGAAACACTCCAGCTAAATGAGATTCTTACCAGAGCAAAACCGGACGTACCACTACCAGCCTACTTCATCCCTTATATAACGTTTCCATTACCACCCTCGTACAACGTCTTTCCTGTTTCTGCAGAGGCAGCAGTTTATCTATACCTTCGTTGCGATTTAACGTGACGTCTTCATGAATCGCGCGAGTATTCTTGTTAACGTGAAAAAAAGAATTCTTTCATCCCTTCGATCCTTGTCTTATAACGGTTAAATATTTTACGTTCAAAGCCTCGCGGAGTGACGTCATTCTCATGGAGAGTTGTTAAGCCAGGAGGCTCGTTCCCTCACGGTTGTTTCCATGGCTGCGAGAATAAAATCCCAGTGACATTTAAACAGCCTGTAGCTGATTAAACGCCATGCGAAATTCGTAACGGTTGATTCCTATGTATTATTTCAAGAATGACGTAATATTATGATAAAGGTAAAAGATGGCGGGGGCTACTTTTGATATATGTATATTTTATATACATACAAGTATACTAAGTGCAAAATTTTGCTCGGCGAACATAAATCTGTATACTCTGCTCTCCATCGAGGAAAGTGGCTCGAATTTTGCGAATGGCAAGATTCCAATTGATCGCGAATACTCGAGGACAATACTTGGTTTGTTAAAGGTAACGGGGGTTAGGTTGGGCATAGCATATCTTTTCTCCTTCTCTCGTGAGAGATTTTCCACGAATTCCCACTGGCAGTCTCGAAACGACCTCCTGAAGTCTCGCGCTCGACTGCACGTGAATTACCGTGCGGTTCACCTAGAGATTTCGCTATTTCGCTAGGAGAACTTACGATCGGTTTAAATTGTCGCCCGAGCGTAGCCATCTTTTTTTTTCGCTCGCCTTATACTGTTATCTTTTACTCCAGACACGCTCTCCGATCACACAACTATGTATTGCTTGTTTTCATTGTATACATTAAAAGTTGTTATGATTATCACTGTTATGCTAAATAACGTCCGATGAGTTGGTACGACTGGGCCTTAAGGCGCAAGGATCGTAAGCAGCGTGCGTCGCCGTTTGAAAATCGAAATCAGGATTTAAGTCGTGACAGTGGCACGAATTGGGGTGGGGGTAAACGCGTCTTGAGGCATAATAAGATTTAATGTCCTCGTAAAAATGTACATTTATATACCGAAAAGTGAGGGACGCCCGCGAGACTTGTCGTTAAACGAAGAGAATAATTAACGAGGAGATGAAGCATTTTGACTGGTCCGCTCATCTCGTGACGTTGGGCTTATCCCTTTTATTAGGGACCGGCTTTACGGAGACTGGCGGGATGCCCCCCCACCGACACCCGACCGTCGACGTTTACGCGGAGACGCGACACGGAAAAACCATCTCTGAGTTGGAAATTACTATCAGCTCTAATCTCCTTTATTTTTTCTTCCTTAATTACGCGTCGCCTTATACTCAAATGATTGGTCTTTCTTCTTTCATCCCCTTTCGAAAAAAGAAAATTGTATTTCCATGACGTAACTCCATAAAAAAATCTAATCCCTCCCATTTATTAAATACATTAAGCAATTGAGGTTAAATATTGTTGATAACAAATTTTTATTATTACATGGTCGTTGTTGTCATTACTTTAGAATAGCTGTTTTTCTTTTTTTAAATACTATTTACGATACCACCTCTAACCTAACCTGTAAGCTAGTTCTACTCTACAATTAGGACAGTAGCCATTTTATACGTTGCACCTGTCGGCCACGCTGGGGGATGAAAAAGAAAGAATAAAAATCATTTCCGACCTACGATTTACCCGGTGTTCTAGAGTCTCGTAGCTACGAGTGGCACGTGCGCCGGAGGATCAGTGGGAAACCGTAAAAGTTTCAAGCACCAGAGGGAAACACACTAACGATCCAAGAGATTCCGTATCGGAAACGTGCAGTAACGTACGAGAAATTCAGTTGAGTTCAGGTTTAGCTCAGTTCGGTTGAGTTCTCTTAAGTCTACCGTGAGTACCTACACAGTGCATTAAAGTCCATAGGGGGAAGAGCGTTTGTATTCCTTGCATAATACCTCGAAGAAGGTGGGAGGGGGAGTTGTAAATATATATAGGTATAGCTAGCTGCACAAAACTACCCTTCTTTTCAGATTACGTCCACCGTACTCTGCAGAGGGGCAGGGTGGCGTGTCGCGTGAATCGCATTTTATCCCATAGCAATTCCGGGATGCTGCACTCTTGCAACCCCCTGTTAACATAATGATCCCCTATGCAACTGGGAAGACGATGGGTTGACTTTTTCGGGGATGAAAAGGAAATTTATATACCTTAAGCTGCGGTTGCGTCAAAATTATTATTAACGCGGGGGTGTGGACTTGGACGATAAGGGTCTTACGAGGAGAATAGCGATAGGGGATGAAAGAAGAGACAGGAGGCAAAAGAGACTCCCGATAGTCACGTAAAGCTTCTCTGACGTTTACGATGACCATACTCGTGGGCTGACATGCGTATTAAATAAACAGTGGGTGGTTCTCTCTTTATCAAATTTACTTACCCTTGGTCCTTCCCCCCACCCTCCTTTGGACTTACCCTTAACACTTATCGATTTTCGAATTCAATTGAATCACTGCTTTCTACGATCGAGTGAATGTATTCTTTGCGAGGGGGGACTGTACCTATTGGGTAGAACTCATTTGGGGGGTTGAAGAGCACTATATATATTATACGTTATATATGTATATACCAGAGTGAACACTGGCTTTTCTAGATTCGCGCAGTGGGTTAGCGAGTACGCGAAACGACCAGAACTTTTCAATTGAATTTGTCCTCAAAGCATCGTATCTGTCTCTCTTGCGCCTTCGCGTTCTCACCTCGTTTTCTCTCTCTCTTTCTCTCCTGATACCCGGAGGAAGGGAAACGCGTGGAAAAGCTGAAAAGTTTTTCACGCAACTTCGGCAACTTCGGAGCAGCTTGGTTGGTTGTCGCCACCACTGGCACCATTAACTATTTTTTTTTTGGCGTACAGGATGCGTTACGAGTTTGTGGGTTTCTTTATTTATTTTTTTTTTACTTTTTAAAGAGAGATAGGCGTACGGAGTACAGTCCGATGGAATTTAAATAAAATTACGTGAGGGGTTATTGTACCCGGAACAATATTGGCCCTTTCGACGAGTGTTTCTTCCAAATAGTTCATAGACCAACTTGAGGATTCACCTTTTTAATATGCATATTTACATAGAGCGGCAATATGGCCGTCACGCGGTCAACCGTAAACTCGAAATATTTATTTCGGATGTTGCCCGTAAAGTATCCTACGTCCCCATAACAAGTCATTTTCATGGACCCTGAAGCAAACGAGCTGATATTTACGTTCGACGCTTTCATACGTGTCCGCGTGTTTCTTGCCTCTTTTACTTTTATTTCTCCACCCTCCGCTTCCTCCCCCTCCGCCGCCGACGTATACTCGATATTAACGAAGACCGCTTCTCTTTTTCCTAAAGATTTTTCTTCTTCTTTTGTCTTCGATCCACCAAGAAAATTATTGTGTACACGAAATGCTTTCATCCCTTCGTGACAATCCAAAACCACCCCCTCTACGTGACGGGCGTCGAAACTTCAGCCTCTGCAAAAATAGTCACTACGTGCGTTCGCCTACGTATTATAGATATAGGTATAGTATGTGCAAGTGGGCTACTGAAATTCTCACCCCCTCCCCCCTTCAAAAGGTATAACCACCCCTGTCCTCTAATATATATGTACTACTCCGTGGCTTGCAACCCCCTCTCGTACCCCCCACCACTCCCCGCACGCCCTCTTACGAAATATCTCACGACTCTCGGCATAATTTTTTCCATCAAGCCTCACGCCGCGGTAGACGGTCGCGGTGCCTTTTTAATACCTGCCGTTACTTTTAATATACTAATCATGCCGTAACATATTTTCTGCCGGCCCGGCGAAATTTCACGTCGGGGAGTAATTTCCCCGTGCGGCGATATTTCATGCGCGTGCCCGGACCAAGATTGGCTTGGCCCCGACGTGTTCTTTCACCTCTTCTACTTCCACTTCGACTTTCTTTTTTCTCTTCTTCTTTCTTTGCCTTTCTCTCTCCCTGTACTATATTGCTACCACGCATACGGCGTTCCTTTAGACGAAGTATACAACGTCACTGTTTTAAGTCTCATACGATTTACCTCAAAATACATACTCTTTACTATAATATATATATATATACACGCACACATACACAGTACAGTGGTTTACATGAAAAGAGAGCTTAATGCCTTCGCAAAAGTCGCCGCGTTAACAGGATGCACTTTATGTGTATTCGAATTCTTTATCTTTCTGTTTTTCTCTTAATTAACGCATTCGCGTCTTTGTTCAGCGTATATACGAGATTCGCGTATACGGCAGTGGGTGCACGAAAGAGAATAAGGTGGGGGTAAGGTAAAGAGTACGAAGAAGAGAATTGGACGGAATTAAAAAAAAAAATAAGAGCTGGGAGTAACGTAGCATCGCTTCCGTGTCAATAGGCACGTTTCGAGTTTTCAAACTGTCCTTGTCAATGGTCGGTATAGAGGAGACATCGCCGAAACACATAGAAACGCGTCCTTTCTATCGACGCACGTTTCTCGTAAGCGGCAGCCCACGTATCTTTCTTATGTAACTTACGAAACAGAAAGAGCTACGTCAGCTGAAGGAGATCTTACAGGAAACTTTATTCGAGCTCTCTCGGCGATATCTCGTGGAAACTGGCCTTACACTCTGCGCGGAAAAGTTTTCGTCACTGTGCAAATTTTCAATGTTGGTGATTATAGGGAATTACTGTAAAAAAAAAAATTGCGTTACTTTGCCAAAAAAAAATATTGAATTATCGAAAAATCGATTTTTTTTTAGAATTTTCGTTATTCCTCGATTTCAGGTATACTGTAATTAACGCGTGATTTAAACGGGACTCCTTAGGGTGTAGTGTAAATGAAATTTTTCAAAAAATTACAGCCACGTGCAGGAGACTTAAAAAAAAAGAAAATACCTAAAACTCGCCTGAGAATGTTTCGCAATTTTCTTCAAGGCTCGAGCTACTACGAAATGATAGTCAAATTAAAAACTGTAAATCAGCCGGCAAGTCCACGTGGGACGTTCGTGAATGGCGACTGCATATGCACGTATTCTGGTTTCACGGTGCGGGTATAGGATTTGCTTTGAAATATCCATCCGTGATAGCAGCAGTACGCGACCTAGAAATATTCCAAGATAGTAAAAGGTTGGTACTTTGGTTTGTGTCTGTAAATAAATATATATATATCTATATATACTGTTTACATGTTACTATCTTTTCCCGTATAGTCTTCTCTTCTATGACTCTCGGCTTCTTTTACTCTTTCTTCTTCTCTCTCTCTCTCTTTTTTCTTTCTTTCATTCTTTTTATGCTACAGCAGGAAACCCATGCTACGGTTTACATATACGACCGGTGAGACCGCGGACTATTGTTATTGCCTTGTGCTGACTTGCAAGCCGTGGCAGTAGCCTCTTCGTGTAACTACACGGCTTAAGTATAGCAGTGAAACGTTAAGTTTCCGTAACTTTTCAACGGATAAAATCTCCACGGTATCTCTATTTTCTTGGAGGATAGGGTACTCTTGCTTTATGTATAATATCGATAAAGTTTGTTAAGGGGCGTTGATGTCATTTGAATGAGATTATTTAATCGGAAGATATTCACTTAAGACTTGATAACAGGATTGAGGTTTATACGTAGATGAATTTGAAATTTTATTTGATAAATTGTATTTGAATCTCAGTTTATACTTTTATTGGGTTCTATCAGAATGATTCGAATGAGGTAAGGAAACTATGTAAAATGTTATTTAAGAAGTGAAGTTGGAAGTTAAAGCGGCGTCGTTTGGTAGCGTCTATCCGTATAGAAAAGTCCCGAGATTGCTCTTGGCGAAAGATAGCGGAAGAGAAGTGGCGCGTTCACGTTAAATATGCATCGCGCTCAAGATAAATTGCACTTTAACCAAGATCCAGCTGCTTGAGTATTATAATAACCTAATAAAAGTGATTAATTCAGGCGGGAAAGCGATATATTATCTGATGCCTCCAGGAGTCGCCTCCGTGAGGATGACGCGAGTCTGTGTAAAGCACGGCCATCTCTTTTTTTAACGATAAGGAAGAGCTTCAATTTTCAGTGTCGCGTAGGAAATTTAATGGAATTTTTTTTGTTGATAACCAGTAGTCGATACTGTCTGCCATTTTGCGATAATAGCTTATTTTTTGTAGAAATAAATAAAACTATTTAATTAGCCCATTCTGGGAATCAATCTAACTTATTGATCGTTTCGTAATTAAGTGTTAATACCCTGAAGTGTCGCGTGATCTTTGATTCATTGAAATTGATTGATTTCATTGATGGACCACAGCATCTTTTTGGAAAAAAAATAGTGAATACACCAAACAAAGAGATACCGGCATCTTTCGTCGTTTTATTTTATAGCTTTTCTTTTGACTCCTTGAAGAAAGTGTATTTACTATCGCGCTCGAACGAACGCTGCACTTTCGTTATTATGCTCCTGCGGTATTAGGTCAGACGTAGACGAGGTAGAGGAGAAAGATAAGAAGACAGCAGACTTACTCTAAGAAAACATCAATTTAGAAGCAAGGTATGATAGAGAGTGAAGCATAAAAATTGACAGTGAAAAATGCATTGGATCCTATATTTTCACCCAGAAATGTCGAGAGTCAAAAGACAAAAAATCAAAGGAATACGTAACAATTGGATCTCGAAAAAAGAACCCCACATAAATATAACCAAAATAAAAAATAATTTTGGAAATATCCCCCCAAAAAAACCATTCGAAGCAATAATTCATGAATATTCATTTACTTCTACGCAATCTTTCCTTTCGCCAGACACGATCCACGCTTTACACAATTGTTCTGTAAAACCTTCGGAAGTCGACACAGCATCCGGTCTGCACTTCCGGTGACGTTACCTCATTAACCGTGCCAAGCCGGAGTAGCTTAACGAAAAGGTCAAATTAAAAAAAAAAGGAGGGAAACAAGGTCATAAGTGCAAGGGCAAGTACCGTAGTTATAGCAGCAAGGCAAACGAGGGTCTTGCATTAAAGCCTTTATTAACAAGTGCACGTGCACTTTGCATTAGTCGATATGCAAGCGTGCATCATTCTCATACGTGCAATTCGCACTGCAACTGCAGTGCATGCTTGCCTTGAGTGCAAGCAAGGTGCATCGACGATGCATTCACAGGTAACACATGTATATGGGGGGTTAGAGTTCTCGTTAATTAGCCATCTTAAGGCAGAGACGTAGCGTGGGCGGGGGGAGGAGGGTTGCATTAAATGCATCAACGCATGCACGCACGAACTGCTAATGCACTTTGGTAGGCGCGTGCAGTTGTAACAGTAAAGGTCGTCACGCAAGTGAGCGTTATTGCTGCAGAATAATAAGCGAGTGAGTCAATAGGTCTGTCTTTTAAGAAGATGATTACTGTCCGCTTCCTTCACCTCCTCCTACGTCTTTTTAGCCCCTTCTCCTTTTTTTCTTTTCTTTTTATCCTCCTCAGTACCTTATTCATCTCGCCTCCTCGGCTTTCCGTACTGACAATCAGTCACTATACGTCGTGCGAGCTGTATGCAAATACACAGTCTGTTTTCATGCACTCGCTGACGGCGGAACGTATCGCGGTTGATTCATGCGACTGTCTTCCTTTGAGCTATTTCACCGGAAGTAAACTCACCGGGGAGTCGGACGTACCAATCGCGTGGATCAATGGAAAGTTCACGACAGTATCGTAGAGAATTTTATTTTGCTGGAAACTTCTTTTCCGAGTACCACATAACGTATGAGTATAAGGTGCCCACGAAAGAAGAGAATACGTAGGAAAAACTTGGAGAATTTGACTTAAATTCTGTTTTTTTTTATTAACATTACAGAACGAGCGAATTTTTCGTATTTCATTTTTTTTTATGGTAATACTTAAGATGACGTGGGATTGTACAAGAATTTTTGCATTCGCGAATAATTGCATCCATTTATGGATTAGCTATGACGTTGCACCCATTGCACTTAGCGGATTTAATCTTTGAATGCTATGAACGCATATGCGTTTGACGAATGTCATCTGCGTGGAATATGGACTCGTATATGTGCTTGGCGAATTTCTTCGGTTTATACTCATATTGTATAAACAATCGGTATCTCCATACGGTATGCGAATAAGTATTGCGTCCACAGCGAGCATTCAGCACTGAAGTGCTCCGCACTAACTGGGTTTAGATATCCGCTATTCATAGAGATTCGCAAGAGGATGAATGAACGGCAGAAACGCCACTGCCTGGCACTAGTGCAAATTCTCTTGGACAACGTTATAAATACGTCCAGACCACCTGTCTCTTTAATCCCACAATACCCCTTAAGCTCCCCTTTCACGTGAACGCGTGCGACGTCATTGCCGGGGTGTTGGCAAACGACAAGAAACTAATGAGGGGAAAACTAATAATCTAAATAATCAAGCCTCGAGTGCGGTTACGCAACGCCATCTTGATAAGCATTCACTTGAGTAGCATTATTACAGAATTACAATGACAAGGGGATAGCTTTACCTGATCCACGCCCCCAAAACAATGGCCACCGCTAGCATCCTCGTTAATTAAACAAATTCATGTAAAAAGTTTCACTGCAGTCAATGGATACATACATGTACAGCTACATAGAAAATTTTCATTATGAAGGAAACTCGAAACGTCGAAGCCATTACGGAGCCCGAAGCTGTCGTGCGATACTGATTAAATTTCTTAAAAACATCCTGGATGGTAGCGCGCATGCGCACTTAACATTTTTTTCAACTTTTCTCACGACGATCCTTTTTTACTTGTAATTATTACTTTTTTCTTTGCAATTCAAAAAATCATTTTGCATATCTGTCATCAAACTGCACGCACAGTTACGTACGACATGCATGTAGTCTAATGAAATCAGTCTGCGTCAATGCGTTCTGTCCGAAGTTCTCGCGGAGATAAAGATACAGATAAAGAGAAGGAGAAAGAAAAAGAGAAGTGGCATTCTCTCTCGAATAGCAGTGCCTTACTTCCTCTATCAAGAGACGTAATGGAGTCTGTGAGCCAGCACCGTTATTTCGCCTAAGGTATAGGCGTTATCGGGTGAGGAGAGTTGAGAGGGGGGGAAAAGCAGTTGAATGCCATTGCATCGAATGCACCGCAAGATCCAGGGAGGATTTTGAGTGGATGCTGCACACGAGATACGTATCTCGTGATGAAGCTGGATCCTTGTAGATCCATAGGTAATGTATATACACATATATCTATATATTCAGCAGAGTATATAGATACTCATATATCCACATATGCATTTGTTGCACATGCTGCACTGTGGATGCAATTACGTATATATCCATGTGTATATATATATGTATATCTATTATATAGGTACTGTAATACAGTTGGTCCTGTGAAGGATGAATGAGATTTCTCTTTGAGCCAGCATCGAGATCCTTCTTCTGGACCAATTGCAGCAGCGCACCTACGCAGCTCTACGACATATTCTGCATTCGTTTTCCATGATTAGTAGCTACGTGTATATATATGTATATATCGAGTATGGGAGAGGTGAGAGAGCCGTCATATTGACGTACACCTATATCCCCGTGGCATATTTGTAATGCAAATCCTTGGGTTGGTCCAGAAGGGTATGGGGATGCTGGCTGATACGTCGATGACAAATAGTCGTGAGTGCACGACTCGTAGGAAGAGTGCAGAGCGCAGGATGCACACTGTGCATACTGCATCGGGATGCATCGCGATTATATGGCACACTTGGATCTAATACATCATATCGCTTACATCCGCCAATCTGAAATAACGCTGTAGCATCGATATATCACGGTATAAGGGTAATCGTCGAGGAAAAAAAAAGGGCGAATTTTCATGAGCGACAAGGATCCAGAGACGGAGGACCAGTAACGAGAGAGAAGGTAAATAAGGGATAAGGCAAGGAATGGACGAGAGTAAAGAGAACAGATAAAGAGAGAGTGAGCAGCTCAAAGAACGCCGCCGATAGCACGCACAGTAAAGACGCCGCGCGTCTCGTCGCTACATAGAAACGCGCCGTACGCAAAACTAAAGGATAAACCGCCGGCCTTTTATACGAGGAGCGCGACGGGAATCGGAACTCTTGTGGAAAGGCTCCTCGGTTGTGTGCACAGAGACAGAGAGAGCCCTTGTGTCTCTTGGCTACGAAGCGGCGTCGGCGTCGTCGTCGGGTGACGTAGGCGCGCGCACGCGGTCACGGGCCATTGTACACAAGAGACGCCGACCAAGTGGGCCGACTTCACTAATATGTCCCATGCACCTCTGAGCAGTTCCGCATGAAGCGGCATGGAGTCGCCCTGTCATTCCTGTGTGCTATCTCGTTGACCCTTCAGAAGAGAGGGTGAGTGAGGTGCAAAGGGGTGGAATATGGCGTCGAGTCATGGAAATACCCTTGAAACCACAAACGTTTACTCACGTGACGTTCGCCATATTCTTCTCTCTTCGTCATTTGGCTCCAGCGTCGGGAGTAGAAACTAAACCAGCATCACCTCTAATGCCGCGACAGAATTCACGTCACCTCCGACTACGCAAACACAGCCGTGTACGAGAGGCCACTAGAAGTTTCCATTGCGCGACGTTTACCGCATTGTTCGGCTTTTGGGGTTGACCGCCGTCGGCGGGACTTGTCGAGGCGTTTGCCTTTGCCGCTTTCTCATCTAGCGCCAACTGTCGCTACTGAGTTTCCACTGAGCGGCCCAATGTATACTGAGTAACCGTATCGGAATTTTCTCAAGTGTCTCCGGTCGTTCGTTACGACGAATTTGCGAATTCGCCTAAATCTATGCTACGACGTGGAAAGAGCGACGGAGACTCGTTTTAGTCACTTTGAAAACTGATAGTCGGATATTTGACTAAAAATAATATCTAGTCTCTACCGGAAGTCTTAACGTCGTTCGATGCGCCATCGCTTTTAGATACTCCTCCCTACTTCCGGTACGGTAATATACCGACTATAACGTACGAGCGAAAAACAGGCATACGTAACGCGCATATTAAGTGTGAGATGCGAGCGAAGGAAGTGGAGTACTCGAAGGATTCTTCGGGAGGATCGTCATATCCAACATGGTTGCCAATCGAGGAAATTCAAAGTTTCAAGTACTTTTATGAAGCTCAATGTTGCGCGGAGAGTCTCCAGTTGTCAGTATATAGTAGATGCACGCCAACCGAAGCCAACTGCAGGTCGATGAGTTTGCCATGCAATTTCTGAAGTGGACGACTTCATACAGTAGGTATACGGTACTTCAGAAACGTGAGTTAAATTTACTCGATGCCGAATGCAGAATCGCTATTAGCTTCAGCAGGTTAACGTGTCCGTTCCAATAGCCGCTAGTTTAAGTTCACAGATGGAACTTCCGGTACATCGAAGGGTGAAGGCTGGATAAGGGAGTGGCAGGTTCGTTGGTCCAGCTGAAACTACAGAGTATTGTATATATGTATATCTATAGTGTATTCGGGATGCTGCAGGTACAGAGATCATTGTGTAACCACGAAGTTGTCATGGACCTCGTTAGGAACAACACTCCTGCAGGTGTTAGTCGATCTGCGAAACTAATTGTCTTCCGGTAAACGTGAGCAACGTAGAACCGACGACCGTTAAAACTTTTGCTCTACGTCCACGCGAGATAACGAAGTCAAAATCAGCGACGACGACGATTCTCATCCACATTCTATTCTAACGAGTTTTCATTTTCGCGACAAAAACCCAATCGTTTTCCAATTGAGCGATTTACGTCGTTGATTACTGACGCTGGAAAAAAAAAAGAAACGAATTGAAAAGCACAATGAGGGAACATCGAGTGGGAGGGGGGTTAAAACAGTGCAGATTAAAAAAAACAATAACGAAAGTTTGAAATGTACTACAGCAAAGTTCCTTGGTTTTCCGTCAAAATTACTATGGCGCGTGTGTTCCGTGGTTATCGCGTCCGGTAAAGACGAATTTGCATTTAGGCGACTGCAATCTCCGCGATGCGGTGGCGAGGGTCGAGAGCGACGCTACGGGAGGATATTTTGTTTCTGTTTTTTTTTCTTCTCTCTCCTTCTCAGCCTGCAACAGCAGAGAAATTGAAGTCGATCCACTGAATACGAATCGCACGCGGACGCCTTCCGTTCGTCCTCAAACAATTCAAGCTATACGTATACTCCCTGGGGTATATACGTCCAGGCGCCGGGCGTTCCTTTTTACGTTTTTCCAGAAATCGGATATTGAGACGTCGTTCCTATACCTCCTTTCACTCTCTCTCTCTCTCTCTGCAGTTTGGAAAAAGGCGTCTTTATAAATCGCGAGCATTCTAGATACAAACAGCCGAAGAATGGAAAATTATTGGAGTACGGTTGGGCGGATGATGGAAGGTACCCAGGTCCCCATCTTTGTGGAGAATTACGTGGGTCCCAGCAGGCGCCCAGGATCTATTGTCCGTCGACCATAAATATTCCTAACCGTTGGAAAATGCAGTTTCCTGGGTAACGCCAAGCGATCCCGACTCCTGTAGCTATATACCGCTATACCCGGTTCACGCTAAACCTGCGAAAGCGGGGGGTAGGGGGAGGGGAGCTACCCATTATTCGAGCACCCGTAACTTTTCCTACTATCGTACCGGCTGCTTGCAGCGTCGCGACGCCCTTTGCCCTCTCCGTCCAACCATCCGTGGACGCAGCCGTTTCTGCCCGACTAGCTAACCTCAAACGTTACTGAGAATCGAGCTACCAAAACTTGGCCAATTCCACGATTCGATTTTGCGCAATAGTTGTACAGACCCAATATAAGCATATATGTTGTATATACCTATGTACAAGTATCTATTGAAAATGTATAACACATTTCTTTTCTACCGGTTACGAGTCCGCTTATCGGGATTCTTCGGTATACATAGGTATCTCATACCGATAAGAATCCCCACAGCTTACGTGATCGTAATCCTGCCAATTGAAAGTAGATTAAACTAAAGGCGAGTACACACGTGAATCATACGACTTAAGCCCCATATACCATTTGGCATCAAGATCCAGAAAACTGTTGGATAGAACAATGGTTTTCTCTATAGACATATATTACTATAGAAACGTCTAGGTACCTGTCAGGCTGTCATACAAGACTTACAAAGCGATAAAACGTGAGTACGTAAACCGGACGCTTTTCGAGTCACGTGCGAAACATTTTCGGCCCTCCGAAGAAATCATTTCCACGCGCGCGACGGAGCGACGAAAATTTTCAAAGCACGATAGCACTCGGTGTCCAGTATAAAGATTGACCAGTAGAACGTGACGCGTGATCGGCAATACTAATCGATGGTACAATACAGCACGTGTCCGTATGTTCAGACGAGAAATAAATAAACACGTATTAGACATAAGCAACAAGCTGCTGGATTCTCATAAGGTGCATCGCGTCATACGTGTCCCGTGACGTTATATATATATACACATATGTATATATGAGTACGTGCATCCTGTTTCACAAGGATGCTCAAATTGAGTATCAATTTTCATCAGCTAGCCACCCGGTTTATATTCACCTAAGAGAATACATAGGAATACGTAGGAATACGTAGGAATTATCCAAGATGGCTGCTGTTGCTCCTGCTCGCCTCACGCCGCCGAGGAACACGGGAGCACTTCCGCTCGATCGCAAAAGAGGCGTCATTATTACACGCCTGGCTAGACCGACGCTTTACATTGCCACCGAGTGCATTGCATTAATAACGCCTCTGGAGGATCGGTGGGAAGTGGTGGGGTGGGGTGAATTGGATGGCATGCATGCACCTTGAAAATTTTATCGTCAGGCTTCGCAAGCCTGCAAAACAAGCCTTTGTTCGGTGCACGTACCCGTGACGTAATGCGATCGCCAAACTTTGGACGCTGTTTAGTTTATACAACGTTACCAAGTGAGTAAACGGCGGTACCGAGTCAGTTATTCTCTCTCTCTCACCCCCCCTCTCTCTCTCTCTGTCTCTCTCTCTTACTCTTAGGTAGACACAACAGTGTATCCTCCTGCTGGGCGATTAACGAGCGTAGAAATTAAATGCATTTTCCTGCAGACCCTGGGGGTTTAAGAGTTTCAGCCGGTGCAGGTTGCGTCGTTCTTTTTTTCATCGTGAAACCGGGGACGGCGTCGTCGGCGTCGGTTAACATTTGCGCGTTCATGGTGAAGGGAGGTGAGGGGACGAGTCCGGGGTTACGCTAGACACTATATCCTTGGGGCATCCCGGCGCATCCCTTGGTTGACGATAAGAGACGGCGCCGCGACGGGAACTTACCATGTGCATTTTAATTACGGTATTAAGTCGCTGGTCACTTTGCGAGGTGGAGGGGGGAGGGGGTGGGGTGGAAGAGAAGGAGGAGAAAATTCTTGTGGTTAAACGATGGATAACGGAAATTCGGTGTAGTATAGTGAGGAAGACATTGTCGTGAAGAAGAAGGTGGGAGAGTGGGGTACAAGTTGAAGAGAATGAGACAAAAAAAATATATATACTGACAGTCATCAATGTATATCCATTTTCTTGTTACGCCATTCGACCCTTTGATGTCTATATATATTTTTTCTTTTTCTTTGCAGGCTTGCAGCTGCGCCTTTGCTTCCAGTTGGCTACTGAGGTAAGTACATATATTACATATATGTATATATATTACTGACACGGCAGATACAAAGTAATTCCTGGCGAATGACGTATACTGATAGAGAGAGAAAATAGAATTTATTTGGAGCAGTGATGAAATTAGATTTTTCAAAATCGATCGTTATTGGGAAATATCGATTGGCCAATTATTAATCGATTAATAAGGCAAACGTAAAGATTGGGTTACGTTGAAAAAAGGTAGATACGCGGCTGTTGCGCGTCAGGGATATCAGGCAGGATGAAATGAAAGAAGATAAACGCCTCGAAATAAAAGGAGTGAAATTGTTGTAAAGAAAGTGAGACGGTCTGGATGGCGATGGCGATAAATAATTTTAGCGAACGTTTGTCGACAGGAACGCCCTTAAGGGGAAATTACGAATCAGTTAGAGTTTCCGCAATTTTGTTTATGCCAGGAAACGAGCCAACCAGGTTTTTTCCACTGGCTATAGAGCTAGGCCGCAATTGCGAATTATCCGCAATTCCGTGTCTCTCCACTGCGTTCGCTTCCGCCTTTGAAAAATTCTTTAATATCATCCGCGACTAGTAAGTCCAAATGAGAAAAGTGCTCGACTAGCATTACGTTCGTATTCTAGATGGCAGCACAGTCGTTCGACATATTTGACTATTTGAATTTTAATGCTCAGTCCACACGTACCATATCATACGTATACTTGTATACATATATACTTCCTATGTGACCGTAAACCATATCCCACGAGTTATTGAAATTTACGGTCAAATCGACTTTGACCCCGGACGACGTTGACCTCGTTACCGGTACTTTTCATTTTTTTTCTTTTCTCAGATCATCCCCCTTATTTCCCGCGTAGATAAAGGGACGCGAATCTCATTCTATCCCTCAGGCCCCAATCATCCTTCTTCCCGCGGGGTTACAAGGAGCAGGTCGTGCGAAAGAAATTTCGACATAAGCAGGTAACGTCTTCGGCCACCGGATATCTTGTTCTCCCTTGTGATACCAAAGAGCGTGGTATAACGGCAAGCGGATGATTCACTGATACGGACATCGGAATAGAGGTCGCTCTTACGGAGGATCGAAAGTTCCGAGTGAGCCCGAGCGAGAGGAGCCCGAGAGCTCGGAAAAAAAGGATCAACGTAATCAAAGATGGATACCGGACCATGATGAAGGATAAAGCTTGCGCGCGGGATTGAACTGAAAAGTCTTTTAAAAAATGATCTGTCGCTCGGGTGGACCACCTACGTAGCCAAAGGAAGCCATTCCCTATTCGAGCAGGGGTATATACTTTATATAATATATACATATACTGTGTATCCTATACAGTATATATGGTTGCGCGAGTCTCACGTGCGCGCGCATTGCACCGGCAAGAGATGCCCTGTAAGAAATTGACGTGGCAAAGATTAATTAACGAGGTTTCTTTATTTCTATACATTGAGTATTTCGCTCCTGATCCTCCGGGAGAATTCTACGATCCTATACCGAGTGAACAGTGTCCGGTATCATCCTCGTCCTTTCGTTCCGTCTCCTTTTCTCTCGGCGAAGACGAATCGACGCGATTTGCATTTTTAAGCAACATAAATTAAGGGGCCCGAACTGGGGCCCTACCACGAAAAACTACACGGAATCGCTTTTACTCGTCAGCCACCTGATGGAGACACGCTGTGTATCCTACCCTAACAGGGCCTTCCGCGAGGACGCCCAACGGAACTTCTATGGCAAGTAGGTATTCTTCTTGCTTTATGCCGCGAAGACTATATGGGATGCTGGAGAGAGAAGCTTCGCGGTCCAGAACGTTTTCGTTCTGATGGGAAATTTTGGTTTCTATATTAGAGCAGACAGAGGTGGCTAGCTGCCATTAAACGACGACCTAGAAATTCCTGTCATTTTTTGGTTTTTATAGAGTTATATCTGGATTTAATAATTGTCAAAATTGTGCAGGATATTAAAGATGGCGGCTGAAGATCGTTTTAAATGATCTTGTACGAATTTTTAGAAGTAACCGGAAGTCTCAGAGTAACGTCGCCAGGAGCAGTAGCTAGTGCAGGCATACTTGGTTAAGAATGTCGGGGCCTCAGGCCCAGTATCGAATGGACAGAATATAATGTTTCCAGGCGAAATGGACCGGGTACTTAATCTTCTTCCAGGCAAAGCTTCACCGCCGCTTGCTTTGATTTCCAGACGTCGGCCGCTGCTATTGGAAATGTGTAAGCGGAAGCTGCTCTCCTCAGGGAAAATAGAAAACTGGGTAAAACGGGATTCGGTATAGATACGGACTGCGCGATATTGCTTCTTGCTTCTTCGTAATGTAAAACGAGCCGGACAAAGAGTCACGAAAAGACCTACTGAAATTGGAATGAGAAGGATACCCCTTACGGGCCAATGGCCCAGGCTTCGAGTAACTTCGGCAACCTTCGACAATCTTCGATCGCCGTCCACCTTGTGGTCCGCCTCGCTTATAAATTCTTTAAACGTTTTTTTTTCCCACTACCATGGAATAGCGTAGTTTTACGAGACACCGTGTATAAGCACCGGATATCGTCTAAATTTATAAAGATAAAAAAATTATCGTAACCTGTCCATTATACTTTAGAGGTATAATTATCATTGTAATACTTTCTTACCTATCTGTGTGACAAATCATTATTATTTTTATGAGCATTCAAATTTTTTATGCCTATAGCGGCTAATTAAATGTTAATATTATAGAGGCCGTGGTTTAATTAGAGAGAACGTTAATCTCCAAGTGCGCCGGATTTTAGCTGGATGTAATTTTCAATGTCTTTTACTTGTTTTATATGTCACTGCCCACACGTCTGGCTATAAGGTGATGTTTAAAATCGAAGGTTACGATATTGGCTTGGCCATCTGTGAAATTTAGATATATCAAAGGTCAAGTTAGGATTACAGTCGAAAGTAGGGCCTTTAGAAGAAAAAAATAAAGGAACCAGGAGGATGAGAGAGAGTCCCAGATGGATGTATCCCCAAACCCATTCAAAAAGTTACAACCCAATAAGTACCGACAGCGGC
Source organism: Pachycephus smyrnensis (assembly GCA_030142225.1). Classification (NCBI taxonomy): domain Eukaryota; kingdom Metazoa; phylum Arthropoda; class Insecta; order Hymenoptera; family Cephidae; genus Pachycephus; species Pachycephus smyrnensis. Next base: position 334,965 of record JARQST010000047.1, on the reverse strand, counting down.
CCTAAAAAATCGTCCGAACCAAGTCAATCGGCAATTTCCGTGCCTTTTGACCCTTTTTCCACAGACCTATAAAAGACGGAATGACATCCAAGTATACGAAAGAAGGAAGTTGGCGATTCAACCTCTCCCGGGTGATTCAAAAGTTACAGCCCGTTAAATGTCGGCAGACCGAACAATAGTCGATGAAAAAAAATTTACCACAAAACTCAAGCTCAATCGACGCCTCCCTCGGGTCCCCAAGCAACGTCGATCCGTTTTCCCCCATCCATATTTTTTATTTTCCTTTCCACGAAAAATCCACGAAATACCACCACCGGGGCGTCGCGACGCCTCGGACGACTTCGTCGCTAAACTCCCGACGCCCCTTTACCGCGACTGTATCCAGAAAAATAATTGCTCATGCAATTTATTTTCCGTTTGCTGTCCGCGCAGAAGAAGAGAAAGGAAACGGAATAAGAAATAAAAAAAGAAAAGAAAAATGAAAGTGAAGAAAATGCTCGGCAAGGTAGCGTAACGGTTAGACAGGCGGGGGGAGTGGTGGTGGGAGGGTTGGCTGAGCATTCGCGCTGTATATAAGCTCAAGAGTCCTCGACGTATCAATCATCGTCGTTTTCTCAATTAATAACGCTAGGAGCGTTCGCGACTCGTCGCTATTACCGCGTGGCCGAAGAAGAAGGGTCGATTTCTTTTGGCACGGAGTTGAAGTTCTCGGCCGCGAAAGAGGACAGATACAAATGGAATACACGGAATTCCGGGCCATTAATGCTCGCCATGATAAATTGCAGGCAATATTTTAAACGATGACTGGCACGGCTTCGCTCTTCTTTGTATTTTCGCCAAGAGGCCGAGAAAGCTTTCGACTTTCTTTTCCCGATGCATCGGCAATGGGTTTAACAGCGCTTTATCGTTGCCAATTGCGATCCTGGCGCCTCCTGTCGTCGCCCGTCGGCAACGGGCGACGTTGAAACTACAGTCATTTCGCCCTACAGAGCATAGCACGAAAGGAATTCCCAAACCAAAGGCTTGATTTACTGCTCGACGAACCTTTGAACGCCTATACTGCCAAGGATACTTCCTTGATTGGATCGATAAATCGGCCTGGATCCTCCACGAATATATACCTAACCTAACCCATCCTTCTAATCCACCTTTCTAAACTCCCCTTTCGATCCCCTAGAGGCTCGAAAACCACTGTCGTATTAGTCGTGGCACGCGAGCCCTGCGACACGCGCCATGTAAATACCTCTGGCTTGTCCTATACGGCAGTCAATATCTTCCTTCGTCTATTCAGGTAAGGTTATGGTACGTACCTGAAACAGAGAAACATAGGAAACCATTAGAGTGCAATTAAAGGTACGTTTAAAGAAAGGGTAAACTGGATCCGATCTAAAGCCCCGCAGTCCTTATACCCACGTATATCGACCCATAGTACGTATACGTATAACGTGAAGGGGTAGCGATTATTAAAGGGTTAAAACGGCCAGAAGAAGTCACTTCTACGGGGTAAGTTACTGCCGGCATTTAACCCCTGCCACTGTACGGATCAACGACATACGAGCTTATCTACGGGCAACTGGGCAAACGAATAGCAGGGAGGAAGGCCAGACGTTCGGTTAGCGAGCGATTTCTCGTTGGGACGGCCGGATTGGAATGGTAAGGGAAAGAGAGGGAGGGGAAGGGGGAACGGGAGACCTCTTATACACGGCAGGGTCTTCCCAATTCCAGGAGTCAATACACAGGGATATTGCGACCGTTTGAAGCCTCTTTTTGCCTCGGGGAGAAGGGCTGCTTCCAGTGGGCGCGAAGGAGCGAGGGTTTCAACCCCGAGGAAAGTGTTAGTGTCACATTCAATAAAAATCCACGAGACTCGCCCTCGGGCCTTTGGTTACTATATCTATATGTCTATATATTCTATCCACTATACCAGTCAGGTGCACTATCCGCTTGCCGGCAGGATTCTAAAATGGAGGGACAGGACGTCCCTCCCCTTTCCCCTCCCCGGATCTTATAACAAGCCCCTTGGTCCTGCGACCTACGGCAACTTGGCTGACGATGCACACACCCTTAAGGGTCTACCTTATCTAATGTGTCAGATACAGGATTTCAAGGACTCGCGAGAAAATATATTTTTCGGTAAATCCCCACTTGATTTACAAGCTCAAGGGGAGTAGCAAGTCATTACTTGACGAAAGGAATATCTTACCCCCCACTTTGTATACACAGGAAATGTATAGACATTTATCCTTTATATATATATATATACACGCGTGTGCATACCCACGTTACGCCTGCATGCATTGGAATTCCTAGTGGCGCGTTCGAAGGTCGATTATGAGGGGCAGCAGCTCGGAAGGTGAAGGTGGTGAACGACTAGCAAGACAAGAGTCATTAGAGGATAGTCGTAGGAAACTCGCTATAAGGTCTGACCGATGCAATCGTGCATGTAAAAAGCTGCACTGTTGCAGCGAGCGACAAGAAGGGAGTCACGAAGGTTCGCGGCTAACCCGTAGAGAGTTGGAGCCCAGTAACATTCACTCGGACTCCGCTTGGTCGATTTCGATCTGGACTTTCGTGTTTCGCGGTTGCAACAACACGGGGGTTGATTCGCATATAAGGGTTGGGCCTCGGCCACAGCCGCACTCGCTTTGCACGAACTTCGGTTACACCGTGTTAAACGACTAATAGATTAGACAGCCCTCGCTGCTAATAACACGTACACGTGAATAAACGCTTTCCAACGGTTCTCGTTAAGGGTGTCTGCGATATATTTTTTTTTTTCACTACCCCACATCCGCCGTTCATGTTGTCCCTTTTCATTTGCTAATTAACCTAACGCAACGGGGTGAAGTGAGTCACTTGCGATTCCTGAATAATTAATCAGTGGGATAAACAACGGATAAACGATACAGTCCGCATTTACGTGTGTTATCGCGGGCAAGGGCAAGGGAGGGGGTGTGGAATTCCACACGTGTTTCGAGCAACTTCCTGGAACAGCCGGAAGTGGCCGAGGCTAAGTGAAGATGACGGGTCACTTGGACAATTCATCCGGAAAGCACTGCGGGAGGATAGTGACAGTAATATTGCGAGGATAAACGACGGAGCTTTGCTCGGCTGAGTGAACGGGAGAGGAGGAGGAGGAGGAAGAGACGAAGAAGAAGAGGAAATAAAAGAAGGAGAGATAGGAAGAGAAAGAGAATTGAAAAAATAAAATAAAATAAGAGTAGATGCATTCTAGTCGTATCTAAGGGCAACAGACTTGCTTGCAATGGCAAAATAATACTGGGAATCTATAGTGACGTAGACCGTGATGCTGCGGAGGACCAATGAGCATCCGTCAGGCACTTTTCGTTTCGTTATTGCCACGGGAACGATAGTTCAAGGACAATAGAATTCGGCAGCGTGATGGCGCCACGAGCGTTGAAGGCCACCGATAATTTATACGTCACTGCCAGTGACGGACAATGCCACGTAATTAATTACCTACAAAGTACGAAGCGGGTAGCATTGTGGCTCTGGTTTGGTATTCATCTTGAAACATCAACAATGCAACCAGCATGCGGCTATTCGTGAATCGTGAATCGCAACGGAGAAACGCCAACCCGGGGTATAGTGCTTACACTACGAGCGTTATTGTATTCGGCCTTCACTACGGGATAAACCAAACACGCGGAATTCCTAGGACCAAATGATCATTGCTACCCGTCGAGATTAATGCCCCCGGGATGCCCAGGGGTCCAGCGACTCAAGATGCTGAGCCCCACTTCTCTTCTCCCACAGGGAGTTATTCTCTTTAACGTAAGACCTGGATTTCTTTATTTCGTCGAAATATTCAGCGACCTCCCTTAACGAGAGGAAAGATTTTCATTACGTATTCTCTCTGTATCATACACGCGCACGTACGCGGTATAGTGTACCACGCGTAGGATCAGTTCGTTTTGCGTTTACGCATTATTCAGAAATTTTTTCTCCTCAAAAAAATCCGACAAAACTGAAACGAGGAAGATAAAGGGAGAGAGACGAAGAGAGGGAGAGCTACGTTAGACACTGATGGACAGTATTTAAATTTTGAATCAGAAGATTTGACGTCACTGAGGCGTATCAAAAGAATTAGCGAGTCGACGCGCGTGTGTACATATATATAGTCAACGACGAAAATTGCTTTTTACCCGTCATACCTCTCGCAATCCCCTCTCTACTTTATTTTCCCAACCCTTTTCAAAGGCACCGAATTTAACTAAACGAGCAACGATGCCATGTCGCGCGTTGCGGAATTAGCTCTCGGCTAAAAGCCGCGTGCAATTATCGCGCCAGCGTCGCTACACTCGCCGCTGCGTCGATCGCGTCAGCACGCGACGCGTCGATTTTCCCGCATTTAACAACATGCCAGAGGGAAGAGGGCCGCCCCGTCGGGCTTTGAGAAACGAGCGTCTACTCGGTTTACCCAGAACCGCCTATTTTCGCCTCTACAAATCATTCGACGCCCAAGAAACTATGCCAGAGGCAGTCAGCCAGCCAGCCAGCCAGCCACCGATTCAGTGAATCAGCCAGCAACCCAACCGCAGCGACAGAACAACTTTGCGCACGTTTGTAAAGCCATTAACAGATTTAAGGACGCCCGCGGAACAGTTCACAAGTAAAATTGTCGAACACTCCCTAACCAAAAAAAAACCCCGCAAATACAGGGAAAACCGGAAATCGACCTGTCGTCACCGAAACGATCTATCGACTTCCCTTTCAGTAAAGAGACACCAAGGAGGAACAAAGAGGGGAACATAGGAAGGAAAGCGTACGAGGGGAAAAAGAGGATTTCAACCCTCTGTAGTATAGCGATAAAGCCCGAACTTAATGCAGATAATACAGCTTGCCCATTCGCTCACGATTTCGTAACAAAAGGCAGGTCATTGTTAGTCCGATTCATGCTTTAATTATACATCCACGCTACTCGTCGATTATAACTTGGGGGGATTGTGTTTCGGAGCAATGAATTAGGGGTGGGTGGGTGAAGGGGGGAGGTGAAAGGCAATATGACTATACATACGATAGAAATATATATATCTACACAAGTATTACATATATACTATATCTATACATAGGAAAAGTGGGGGGTCGGGGGGGACCGCTGTAGGGTAGCTGATAGTCGATCGAACGATAGAGCCGTTAATGTTCACGTGGTGCGTTACGAGCTTGGCTCCTGCGGTCGTCCCCAGCTCGTTAACGAGTATAGCCGTGTCGTTCAGAATTCGCTTCGAGTAATTAAGCGCGTGCGATCGTTTCTCCTTGGTGAAATCAAGCCAAGCGAATCGGCTTGCGAAACTGTCCACCCTTCCGCAACCACCACCGCCGCCACCACCACACCACCATCTTCCTCTACGTCTCTCGCCTTGTGCCGTGTCATTTAATCTCATCTGATCTCATCTCAGCTGATCGCTCCCTCTCCCTTTCTCTTATACACCGTATGCATGTAATCGGCGGTGCCACTCCCGCCTGACGAATCACGAATGACGGATAACGAATGGAGTGATGACGAATCGTGTTTGAATGCGTCGTCGATATCGGAAGAGTCAAGGACGCCATGTTGGATCTGCTTTTTTTTTGAATAACATATATATGACGGGATTTTTTTATATTGTTATTCCTGCCTGTTGGTGCCGGAGATACGTGTAGTGTGTGTGTGTATATATATTTAGGAATGCACTTTTCTGTTCGGATAGCCTCGGTTTTTCTCAAAAGATCCGTCAGAATGATAGAGGAGGAGGAGGTGGCGTGCAGTGTAAAGTGAATGGTTAGTGTGTATATATATACACATATAAGAGAAAGAGTGCGTTTAAAAATATACGAGGAACGATGCTGAGAGTGTCGTAACGCGAGGCGTGAAAGGAGATGAGAAGAAGAAAGCCGCGACTAAATGAAGAGTGAGAGGTGAGACGGTATGGTGGCGCATGCGCAGAGGTTTCTTTGTGTACAATCAAAAAAGAAAAGTCAATTAACCGTGTTAAGAGGGGGAATTAAGCAGATGAAATATATTCCATCGTGTATATTTATAAGATGGTTGCAGTTTTGTTGCATCGAGGATGCAATAATTTGCATAAGTGTCTTTTGGGTGAATGACGTGTAGAATGTCACGTGATTTAAATATGGCGGCTATCCTTGCGAAATACGAAGCTATACGATCTGGTATCGCGTGAGTCGTTGTAATAAGGGATTATTATTACTTCTATTGCGCTTCCTCTAGTACGAGATAAGTCGTGCACAATGCACGGGGGATGGTTTGTGGTGGCAAGCAAAACCTTTAAGGGTAGCAGAGCGCGAGGAGAGAAGAGAGGAAAGAGAAAGAGAGAGAGACTAGATAGCGAATAGGTGCGCAGAGCAGACCTTCGTCACGCCTGGTTGTTACTCCATAACTCAGTTTGGCGCACACGCTACTCTCGCACTAGAACAAGGGGGTGACCACCCCTACGCCATTGATCAGACTCGAGCATTGTGCTAGCACGGTATATCTACGACAGCCGATTACGATTTTGCGAGGGGTCGCGTGCTAGCGCGTCACAGTCTTATCTATGTGCCTCACGTCGGCCATTGTCTTTTCCGCGAGAGAATGCCCGACGAGGGGATGAAACGGGACTCGCGGCTTCATGGGGGTGAAACATTATTTTAAATTGTGCAACGACGTCACTGATCGTACGTCATTGGTTTGTTAGTTTACTTTATTCTTAGAATTTCGAACCTGATGAAAAAAATGTATATATAAAATATAAAAAATATTATAAAATTCGTGTATCTATATATATACAGGAAGCACCCTTTGACTTATTGGATCATCGTCTTTGCATTGAACTTTTTTTTCAAATAGGATTGCTTCACCCCAAGCAGCCACCCACCCCTTCGACTCGTCGAACTTGTCATCCTGCCTGCATCCCTTGACGTTAAAAGGGTACTTTAAGTCTCGGAATATTTCCGAGATTTCGACACGCTGCGAAATCCGCATCCATAAAAGTATCATCCCTTAACTGACGTCGCACTAGACATTTCCTCGCACAGTTTCACTCTTACCTATACCAAACACCGTTAGCTGTTATCAGGAAGCTTCCACCTTGAGGATAGCAAAAAAGAGATCATCAAAACCCATGGTCGGAATCACAGATGAAGCCCGGTATTAAAATTATCCTGAATCTCTAGGGGGTTTCCTGGAGAGGGTTGATGCGGATTGCGATGCAAGAAGCATCCACGATGATACCGAGGGTTGTTCTTGATGGTGGAACAAGAAATCGTCTCCAGGGAGAAATACTGGAATAGAAGTGCGAACAAGAAGAGCAGCACCGGAAGTGAGATAGAGGGTAGTTACCCCTATAGAGACACTAGATAACGCGACGATTCGAGATTTCGTTGTTCCACTTATTTCGGCTAAAAACGAAGTTTCCAAGGATACCTAAAACGACGCTGCTCCTGGTTTCTTCTGGTCGCAATACGTCATATCCTGATATTCGTCCATATGTTCAAGTTAAAAGGTCTCGACCTCTCATCGAGGTAAAAGCCAGGATGATGCCACGCGGAAGGTGTAACTTCAGCTTCTAACTTCACCAGGCTGTTTCCATACATTAGGAGCAACCTTTTCTCGGCTCCGAGTCAACCGGCAGCCATTACGTCTACGAGACGAATGAAAGCGATTTCGGCACGCCGTTGTGCATCGGCACAAAGAACTAGTCGCTTCGTGTTCTCTTACCGGCAATTACCAGTTCTGTCTACGTCGAAGCTGCGCAATTTCGAGTAAAACACTCAGGGTCTCGGAGTAAGCTTCCAGAACGTTCCTAGAAGTTCCTGTAGAGCAGTGACTTAAGAAGAATGGGAACTGATGAACAGTAGAGAGGGAGAATTTTTTTTCGAGGGTAGAAAAAAGTCATGTCTAAAGCTTTTAAAAAGTCGATGACTCGTCATCGATGAGGATCATTCTTAAAATTACCAGATATAATTGTACGGAAGGGTGGAAGGGGGACAAGGAGAGACATCGATTTTTCTCAAGGAGTAAAACCACTTTTGAAGGGAGCTTTCAAGCACGACAGTTTCTAATCCCTTAAGTACTTGGAAAAGCGAAGAACACGAGAGGCTCTGGGAGGCGTCCCGACGCCGAAGCCAGGACCTTGCTTACTGCCTCGGCGAAACGATTTTCGATTGCCATTGATCTTCTTCTGTAAACGCCCCTACGGAGTTACGGGATTGATCGTACCATGAAAAAGTGTCTCTGGAATTTTATCGGTTAAGTATCTGGAGTTTTGTCTAGATAAAACTTTAGACGAACTAATCTCGATATCAACTAGAAAGAATGTTTTGAGGTTTTATCGAGTTTCGCGTAAATGATGAAAGTTTTTCGTATGACAATTTCTCGGAGAGGAATCACGGTTGATCCTGGTATTGCAACCTAGTGATGGGGGTAGGATAATGAAATTTGGATTCTGCAGTAAAAATCCTAAAAGTGCAGTCGATTAAAATGACCCTGATAGAAAGTGCATCCCTTGGAGAATAATCCTTAAAGCTCCGCAGTAGTAGATAAATGGACTGTGTCCTAAAGGTTGCCTCGTGCAGTGCATCCAGGTTGATGCTCTCGGGGGAGACATTGTGTAGAGTAGCGGGCGGAGTGCAAGAACAACCCCTGAGAAACAGAGGAGGGACGATGGTCGACAAGGGGTTGACGTGTATAAAGGCGAAGAAAGGGAGAGTCGAGAACATTGTAATTATGTATTCTCGTTGCTCACATCTGGGACCCTTGGAAAAGGAACTACCCGGTCGTTCTGCGTGCGTCCTTCTTCATACACCCCTGAGGAATTCACCCTATAGTCTCTATGGGGTTGGTACACTTTAACGCGAATCCCGATTTAATCGATGGTCTGTCAGTTTAGCCGATTTACCGCTGTCTACGAGACATTCCCCTTCTCTTTATTTAACCCCCATGTTCTTCAACCCTTAACTCGCTGTGTCACCTGTGCACCCTTTATACATTCTACGGAGCTATTTATCTAGTAGGACGATAAGGGAAGGTTATTGAACTACAAAACGACCAAAAAGTCAAAATAAACCCCGTTTCCCTAAAAGCGATTGTTTATATTAAAAATCCGTCGTGACCAGTAAAATGAAAATTTTTGGAATTATCAAAAATACAGTAACCCCCGTACACTCTGCGTAATCGCTTCGATACAGAAGCAGACCAAAGTGTAGATACTCGACGAAATTGAAAAAACCCTGAATGCAGTGCAGGCACGTGGATGAAAACGTCGCGACGTCCTTAAAAAATTGCCGGCGACCGTGACGCGACACGTGTGAACAACGCTCGATCAATCAGGAAAAAAAAGCACTATTTGCCCCGTAAAGCAGGTAGCTTATCCGCAGAAAATTTAATATTTATCCACACTCGTCGTATAACGCTATCGGTTCCCTTGGGCGAGAGAAACGGGGATGGATGTGTGGAAATCGTTCCTGAAAATTCCCACGGGAGAAGAAGTGGATGGCCAAAGGGGATCAGCGTCCTTTTTATATAAGGCGTATACAAAGGGAGGGGTAGGGGGTGAGGAATAGCCAGTAGCGGAGACACAAAGAGTAAAGGGAAGAGGGATTTCAGTCAAGGAGGAAGAAGATCGAGGACGAAGGGCGTGAGACTTGACGGGGTCAGAGGGGATGAGAGATAGAAGGGCCTACGTTGTCAAGGAGGGGGGGGGGGGGGGGTTGCCGATACCATACTATAGACGGTAGTGCAAGGGATGCCAAAGACGACAGGGGGTGGTTTCATCCAAGGCACACGAGGTGCGCCTGTTAAGTGGCTCGAGTCTATCGTAAGTACTGAAGGCGAGTTCAGAAGCCCTTCGTTCGCTCCCTTAGAGTCAGCAGATCTTTACATCCCTTGTAATAAACTACCCTAAGGCCCATCCCCAATCTGTCTACTCGGTCTAGCGTCTTTCCTTCATCCACTACCAGTGACAGCAGCCACACCACCCACGGTAGCCCCTCACGCCCTTATTCCTGGTCCTCAGCATCCCTCGCGCCCGTTATTTTCTTCTTTTTTTTTATCACTAAGACAAATAATCATCCCCCGCATCAGAGTTTGGCTACGAACTGTAATTCTATTGGTGCAAAGCTTAAAATTACAATATTTTTATTAATCGCCAGGACATTCCCAATGGACGGTAGTCGGACTGGTAGGTATTACTAGAAAAATGAATATTACTAGTCATTCGAATGTATTTTCGTCTGATTCTGTTACTAGAACGAATAATCTAGGACAGTCTTCGTCTGTTGAAACTGTAAATAGAAAATGTCAAACTTTTTGATTTTTACTGAGAACGTTTGTTCTTGCTTGGTATGTAAAAGCCAGGTAGAATTTCAAACTGTTTCTTGTATTTCAGCACTGTGCCATGGTACGTGCATACTTATTCCGCACGCGACGAGTATATTTCCCGAGCAGTATGCAATCGAATTCAAAAAAAAAAAAGGTAAAACGTGCCAGTTTTCCCGGTACGTTTCTCATGATATATGCATGCATGCATACCGACTCGTCTGACCGAGTGTACGGATTTTCAACCTTGGGAAAGATTCCGAGGGCGATAATGTGTCGGAGTACGGTCCTGCTGAGAAGGGATCTTCTAAATATTCCTGTCACGTAAAAAAAGAAAAGTACCGTACATCTTGAGCTTCTCAGTAACGTAAGAAGCCGGGAAATAAACTGGCAACTGGTGAATTGGCGCCACTCGACTGTTACATAGTGAAAAAGCGTGTTTTTTTTCGTGTGTACAGTAAAACAAAAAAGGGGGAAGAAAATCATTCGGTGAAAATGGCAGATTGTATGCGCGGCAAGGGGGTGAGAGGGAGGGGGAGAGAGAGAGAGAGAGAGCATCGATACCTGAAAATCGGCGAGAAAGTTGTTCTGCTAGGAAATGGCTTTGCTCGGAGAGTCGTACGAATTTCCGCGAAGAAATTGAGGATTACTTACGCCCTGGAGAAAAAGTGCGGGTCTAAGGATTCGCAGTAGGGTGAAAGGTGGCTGAGAGGGTGAAAGAAAATTTGGCGGAGAGATGTAGAAAAAAGAAGAGAAAGAGAGAGAGAGAGAGCGGATCGTTTGAAACAGCTCGATAAATTGCGGAGGGTTGAACCCGCGATCGACGGCCCTGAGACCCTTCCTCGACGGCTATTAGCGAAGCGCGAATTCTCTGTGGCCAACTTTTAATTAAACGTCGACTAAAATAAAAAAAAAAGCATTGAGCTGGTTATATTTCATGCCCGTCCTGGCTATGACTGATGAATGCCTACCCTCGATCGGTGCGTGCTGTAGGGGTTGCCATTGGCCATATTGGCTATCTCTAGGAAAAATTTTGGTACCAACCGTCAGTGACGTAACGATAAAATTTCGCACACTATTTCGCATTATAATAACGGTCCAATATTTTATTATTTTTATTATTTTATAGGTATGATTATCATTAAACATAAATTCGTCTCGAGTTTCAACAGGGGTGATCCTAATAAAAATCTGAATTCAGATTCTATTATTATAGAAAAAAGAAACGTGCGGAATAATAAAACGTGAAAAATGATAGGCAAAGAAATCTAAAATGAGGCACAGAGTAACTCGTAATCAACTTTTGCGGATAATTAAACGAGTGTCGTTTCGAGAAGGGTTTCCACCCCTAGAACGAACGTACCTCCAGGCAGAATATTTGTCCATGACATCAACTGGAGAGAGAAAGGGTTGTCGTTGAGGGGGGTTGAGCATCGAGCTGTGTACTGATCATGGGATGTAGGGTAGCGGAGTTAACCAGGAAACAAGCGACAGAGTAAATCAAATAAACAAAAGCGCACCAGCTGGAGTGAAAAAAAAACAAATTCAAACGATGTTTTAAAAAAAAATCTACACTTGATTTCTCGTGAACCGCATCAAATCAAATAGCCCATATGATTTTGCAAATTTCCCTTCAACCAGCAGCATCGTCTACCTCCGGTTTGCATAAATTCGCAAAAAAAATCGATAAGCGACCATGATATCGAATAAAGAAATCGACAAGGACCCCGGAGAGCCTGGAGTGTACGCTCTCATCTCGAAGGAGCAATCTTCCGTGTCGAAAAGTTTCCAATTGGCAAAGCGATTCCGGATATTTTCCGCCATTGCGGTTCCGCGAATCGAAGCACCACGGATTTTGCGGCTCGTTCGCACGCGATGAAGGGAAATGTTTAACGTGGTGGTGAAACAGGGTGGGGGGAGTGTATAGTTTCTAGGCGTGAGAGAGAGAGAGAGAGAGAGAAAGAAAGAGCGAGAGAGAAACAGCAGAGAGAACCGTTATAACGAGTACCATTTAACAACACCCCCTTTGAACGTCTAATTTTCAGGATCTCATTAACTGCTCGACTGCCCTAGCAGCATTACAATAGCAGAAAATGCCGCAGTACAGTCACTAATTGCATCTGAAAAATCCGCTCTCGTTTTCCTTCCACTTTATTTTTCAACTCTTCGTATAGCTACATCATCCGCGGTCCACTGCGATACACAATTATTTCGCGAATCGCAACCCAAGTCCACGCGCAAGCTGACGTCAGGATTTCGTCGACCATATCGAAAATCGCATTGTCGTTCGCAAAGAATGCATTTTCATGTTCCAATAACTGCGCGACAAAACATAAAGGCGAGTTTTCAGAGACGCGTGCTTCGTGCGAAAACGACTCATTTTTCCAGAGTTGATAGTTTCTTTTCTTGAAAAATATAACCAAAAGACGCATCCTCCGGCCGTAAGGAGTATAGTAAGCATTGGTACAAGTGGCTCCACTAGAGGGAAGCACTGACAACCCATACAAACAACAAATACACTGTAAGATTCATATTTTCCATAAACCCCATAGAAACCCACGTACAAAGGTATATTTATATATCGTATCTCAACATGTACAGTAACTGTTGATTTTTCTCGCAAAAAATCATTACTGCAATAATACGATGTGCAAATTCTACCTGGCTGTCTTATAGCGTTACGATCGCAGCTGGACGTTGACCCGCGATCTAACCGTTTATTATCGAGAGAGAAGAGAGACAGAAAAAAGAGGGACAGAGAAACCCGAAACCCTGCAAAAGGATTACAGATGTAAATGAAGCGATGCAATAACTATTCCAGTCGACATTTATAGCAAATTGTAAGCGACCAATGGAACGAGGGTCCAGCCGCTATACTTAATTGCAAAGAAATCGCGCATAATGAAAGTCCTCGTATCGAGAAGGGTGCAATTTAACGTTTACTAAGTCGAGCGTTCCCTTCGTCTCTCTCGCACTCTTTCCGTCTCGCGCAGCCAATATGAATCTCAGTTGCACACAGAACGAGACTCGTTCTTAGTCACCACAATACGTATAGTTAAGGAATAATATATGTTTTATTGCGTCAGCTGCCGGTTTCTTTGGCTTCTCCTTCCAACGTCCTCCCTTCCTTCTTCCTCTTATTCCGTATAATACGAGCGTCATCACGTGTCTCCCTCCGACCCACCTCACCACTTTATCCATCTTCGTCATTTTTCCTCGTTCTATTTTTATACTGCCACCCTCTCACAACAATCAGCCCCTTTCGGTTTTTCTTCCCTTTGACGCAATTCGGCCACCATCATTCAAACACGTATCGTCCCTTCTTACGTTCAGTGGTACGCATTTGGCAGGCGTGCCTTTTTCTCGTAATTTTCCAATTTGAAAGGTGCCCGTGATAATTGTCAGCGGGCACCTGCCTTACCGACGATTATTTTATGTTAAACAAATCTTACCTATATGCACGAGCATTGGGTATTCAGGGCGCGGATATTGCGTTTTAATAAAAAAAAAATCAAGTAGGAGTAAACAGATGTACAAGTGTAATCTATTTAACGGCAAGACGAGTAAGCGTTTAATCCTGGAGCAATTTTGGCCAAGGATGCTAGACCATCCGCTTTCACAGGGACTTTAACATCAAATGGCCACTGTGCGGGTTATCGTAATAACAGATGAATTCGAATAGAAATGGTACGGAGGGCGAGGGAGCCAAAAGGCGGGAGGGAAGATGGCCCTTTGAGAATAGGGGATGCTCGCGAGGTTATACTGCTTGGTAAAACGGACGCTTTCTACAGAGCAGTGGCGTTATGAATGCTAAAGCTTCCGCTTGCGAGAAGCGTGTGTTGCGCATGCGCGCGCTTCTACTTTCATCCCTTACGGTAAGGGGGCACGTCGCGTGGATTACAATTCGAAATATCAAGGGAAGTCCGTGGTGAACCGTGACGCATTTTGCATCTGTAATTGGTCAAATAACAGAGGGGTGAATCCGCGCCCTTTATACGAGCCTTTTGGGGTAATGTCTTACTTTGTCACGTAATTCAAGCATTCTTTTTTAATAAAACCACTGTCACGAGTTTTTATTTAAAATCTCAAAGTTCGCGCGTCGTTACATTACATTTTTTTTCTTTTGTTTTTTTTTCATTATTCAATTCTTAGCTGTACTCGGTACTGCAATTTTTTTTAGTATCGCGGGGGGGTAGTAGTAGTAGGGGTGGTCAAGGGGGTAGTTAGCAAGCACGAAAAAGATAAAGCTTGGCGTAGTCTATTTAACGGATAACGTCTTCCATTCGGGCGTCGCGACGCCGGAAGAGTAGAATGCAGTGCTGGAAAAAGGAAGAGGACACTAGGGGATGCGGGGTTAGGGGATGAGGCTAGGAAGAGGGTGGGATAGGGTAGGTGATGGTGGTGGAGGGTGATGAGCGGGAGATGTGTCTGGATACTCCGTGGTTTTAGGGGAGCGGGAAGCGCGGCTTATTCCGGAGTTATTTTTCAGGCTCGTTGAAAAATTGCCGCCACTCCGAAATCGGAAATCGATTACGTCGTAGAGATCCGAGGGAGTTGCCGAGGTACGTTGGGACTTAAGTCGCTACGAGAAAAAGATCGATTCGTCCTTTCTTCGCTTCGTGGAAACGCTTCCCTTCGCGAGAGACACACGAGTTGCCATCGGCAAATCGCCTTTTTCCCGAGGAGAGACACAGGCTAAAAATGCCGCCATTAAGAAATCTCGACAAACTTAATGGAATAAGCGAATCCGCTTCGTGTACTATATTCTTCAAGTGAGTCACTTGAGAATCTTACGGTTCAGTGATCTCGCGATATAAATCTTGTGCAGAAAATATCGTGAAACGAGGAAAACTGAAAAATGCCAAGTAAGATGAAAATAACGATACTGTCGTTTTATACGAAGAATTTCAATAATCAATAATGGCTGCAGCCAGACGTCCACCTTTGTATTTTTCCATACGAGCAAATCCGTGCTACGTCGATTATTGCATCGAGTATTAAAAAAAAAAGAAAGTAGTCAAAAATCGCTAAGAAATGAAAAATCTATATATAAATTTATATCTGAAACACAAACAAAAACGTAGACGTAATTAATAATAAAAATTGCTGACTAACACATAAGTAATCGTCGAAGTGTATTGTCCGATAGACTTAGTATTAATTTGATATCGATTTAATATACAGTTAAGACCCGCGCGGTATCTATATAATCGTTGCGTAAATCCAAAGCCAGCACTGGAGCGAATCATTGCTGATATCCAGACACATCCCGTATACCTTATAGACGAGGGGACAGAGAAATTTCGATGTTTTAGTTAATTCGCGTAAAACTCATTGAACTTGGAACATCAGAGGGAAGGCACTCGCACGTGGGAATCAAATTAGTTACGTTATGGCGGTTACAAACAAGAGCAGCGAATAGGTCGTAGGGTGTTTGTCGTGCGAGGGCGACAGGACTACCGAGGGTGTAACAAAGGAGAGGAGTGGAGAGGAGATGAGAGAGGAAGAGGGTAAGAGATAGACAGAAGGACACAAAATATGGGAAATAGCGAAGGCGTCTGTTTCAGACTTGCCTCTGTGCGAATGTCGGTATAGCCACATACGTATACGTACACGAGAGAAAGACAGAGAGAGGGAGACAGCATAGGAAGGTGAGGGGAGGGAGGGAGGTAGAGAGAGAGAGAGTCAGGAAAGGTAAGGTAATGCGCAGTAAATTGTGGCCACCATGTGTTACCGATGTGCCACAAATCTTCGGCGGAAGTCGCTGGGGTTAGGTGGTAAGGTAGGTAGGTTATGTAGGTGAGTGAGGTGGTGAGGGTGGAAAGGGGTGGTTGGTAGACGTATATAGGTTGGTAGTTATACGTATAGGTAAGTACAGGCAGTTTAGTTGGTTGGTTGGCTGGCAGGTTAACCGGTTAGATGGTTAACTGGTTGGTTGGTTGGTTGGTTGGTTGTTGAATGGTTGGTAAGTTTGTTTTGCTAGTTGGTTGAATCGAGCAGTCGGTATTGGCCGATAGAGAAGTTCATTCTGTGACGTGAATCAAGAACGATACGACAGTCCGGAACGGGGTTTGGAAAAATATTGGCGGAGAGAAATTTTGTTTATTGCCTGGTTATGTGTTTGCCGAGAGCAGCAACCCCTGCGACGCGAGGGTTGAAAATACGCTCTTCTGGTTTATTTTTTTTCTCGGCTCTGCTGCTTGACTTGCGGCCGGACAGAGAAACGCGACGATATATCCTCGAGGATCCTGAGAGGCGTCGCGACGCTGCTCAGTATTTCGAGTACGTATCCTCGTTTCTCGTGCTCTTGGTGGCGAAATGTTTCACCTTTGTTTTTTTCTTTTTCTTTTTTCTACGTACGACGTCGAGGGTGAGAAACGAGCCTCAACCCTTTGGGAAACCGTGATAAAGATACAGAAAAATAAACTGACGTCAAAGGAAAATGGCGGACAACCCTGACCATGCGACCAGTCATTGTAAATAAGGGTAGGAACGATTTTGATTTATCTAGCCCTTGGTTTATCCAGGGGTTATCCACGGTTTTACCTAGTGAACAAGGAGGGTCGTGGATGTAGAGGGTTGAAGTCGTCAGGGTGGCGTTCGGCTGCGTGGATTGGACGCAACGGGGTGTGCGATAATCGTGAAGGAATAGAGAGAGAGAGAGGGGGAGAGAGAGAGAGAGAGAGAGAGAGAGAAAGAGAGAGAGAGAAAGGACATAGCAGCCCTGTGTAAAACCACCCTCTCTCGCTTTCTCGGTCCTCTCTCCATTTATCCACCCTCTGGAATCACCTCAGCGATTCTCACCCTCGTGTATAACTGACGAAACGCTGGAAACCCCAGGCGTCGCCTGGCCTCTCTCGTTTAATGCCTTTGCCTCCGTGCGCTTCGTTCACGACGCTCGGCGTCGTTGCTTTTACTTCAAGTTCCACAACCTATAAGGAGGGCTAAGCCCCTGCCTAAGCCACGTCTCCTTCCTACCCCTCATATTTACATACTCGGCTACTCCCACCCACGTTACATCGAACGCACTGTTTACCTTCCAATGAATGTTTCAGATGCGTAAGATTCGCGGCTTCCGCGATCGCAGCTGCAACAGTCCAACTTCAATTGGCAATGCGGCAGTGGGAATCGTGAAATTCCAAGGATTGTTTCCACAAAATCGTGATACCGTGCAACTCCGCCACTTTCCTGGAATCTTCCTACAAGCTGCTAAACACACTTACCACCCCTCGCCGCAAGAATTTCATCCAAACCCACCACCGCCACACCCCCTCTCAATCCTATCCCTTCCCCACTGGTATACCACACGTACTCCACTTATCCCGATACCACTGCAGGACTGAATTTGCACGGTCTCGTAATCAATTTGCTAGTCTGACTGATAACCTCCCCACCACCCCTCCATCCACGTAAAAGAACAAGGACAATACAAGGGCGTGAGAGTCGAGAAATTTTTGGACGACCATCAAACGACGCCTATACGAAAATCGACGTCTATCTTAAGATAAGGTATTAACTGTATTACATCGACTTACCCATATTTCTCGCCGTCACGTTGCTACTGCTGGTAAATAGCCACAGAAGGAGGAAGCCGCGAAGTAGGCCCTTCCGCCGAGCCTTGCGACACTCCATGGTGAGGCAAGCTTTGACTATACCTAAAAACAAAAAAGACCACAAGATCCATCGTGAATAAAGCTGAATATAAGGTATCGATCATATTTAAATGGCGGGGGGGGGGGGGAGTACATATATAATTACATCAACAGGACTCTCGGTCCTCGACCCCTCGAGCATCAATGAAATGCGTACAAATTAGTGGGGAAAGATTCGATTCGCATTGAACGTACAAAGGTTACCATAAGCATATTCAGAAGCTCCTTACGTTTCGAGCATCCTTGAGGCGAACCTTCAATTCTACGTAAGAGAGGGGTGACTTAACCGACATTTTGGGTCTTGATTCGAGCGTGAAAACGACTTAATATATCTTATTGCGTAATAGGCCCCTTTCACGTCTCTACTTGTATAATTCAAAGCAAAAACGCAGCTCGACTTTAAAAGTTTCTCATGAAACGACCGTGTAAAACATGGCTGCCAATGTTCGAATACTTTGACGGGCTAATCTAAGGTAAAAAAAAGGTAAAAAAGAAAGAGAAAAGAAAAAAGAAAAAATTCCTTTCACGTGCCGCGCCTATACTTTCTTTTCCTCGACTCGAGATAGTCACGTCGTCGCGACGCCCTGCCCAACGCCGTTCAACCCCTTTCCCGCAGTCCACGGAAATCCGGCAAATCCCCTGGCGAATGCTGCCGCGGTGCATCGCGATGTCGCTTACAGATGGAAAATACGACCAGTGTGGGTAAACACTGTAAATCAGTTTAATCCGCGGGTCGAGCAAAATAAACAAGCGGATCGAGAGAGCCGAACGCGAGCGACGTGAATGTGGGTTAACGAAGTTAAAAAAAGAGAAATAGTTGCGCATCAGCAATTCAACGTTTACGGTACCTCACACCCCCGGGTGGTACACCCCTACCTTCTCGCCACCCATTTTCAACCCCCTACTTCTCATCCTCCATCCGCCAATGCTTCACCGTTTCTGCACCCTTTGCACAATAGATCGACGAGTGAAAACATTCACCTACTATCCATCCGCAATTTTCCTCGTTTTTACCAACTTTATTCAACCCCCCACCCCCTCACGATCAACCACCCCTAAGCCATCTACATCACCAACCAACTTCCGTTACCTCCTGTTCGACCTATCCAACCTATCCGACCTACACGACCTCGCTTAAGCGTCCCCGATGGAAGCTGCTTTCCGTCATCTTTTATTTTTTTTCCACGTCACGGTAAATTGGAAAGTGCTGGACCGATCTTCTCTCTTCGCTTACATTAAATTTTTTTTTAATTTTTACCCATCTCTTTTCTGCCTCCAGATTGCATCTAAGGTATGAAAATGTTTTTCTTGGATATAAACCAGGTGCGATCAGGAGCAGGAGGAGGAGGAGGAGAAGAAGGGCGGGGATCGATTGGCGTCTTTTTACACCTTTTACAGATTTACTGCCATACAGCCATACCTACTCTACCGGATTCCGATCGACGTGTTGCAGAGCAATTTAATAGCGTTTGAAGGAATTTCAAAAATTCCCGCCGAGCCGTTATATCGATATATAAAATTGTATCGATGAAAATCGATTGTGCCTACGTTTACGTCACTCGTGCGTGTCGATTCAGTGCCATTTTTTACAGGTGAAAATTGACCATAGAGAGAGACCCGCATTTACCATATTATAATTGCACAAAGGACTACCAATACATTTGCATCGAATTATTTATTGATCGCGAAAAGCACGAAACGCGTAGCCACGTATAACAGTAACGTAGGGAGGGGCGGAGGCGTATAAGTGCTCGCAAATAAATTATCGATCCGGGCGTCGGTCCAACATTCATTTCAATTTTATACGCGAGGGGGGGGGGGCATTTTAACGCGTCCGCAGAATCGCAATAGAACTTGCAATTAAAAATAATTGGATTCGTTGGAAAATTCTATCGTTTCGTGTTTCGACAGTTCGCTGAATGAGACGGGAAAAGATTAACCCGTCGTTTTGTCCTCGTGGCTCATGCCCCGCTTGGGAATTATCGTAAATTTTACATTGACGAAAAAATAACGTTCGATTGTCACAATCGATAAATTGACCATAGACAATTGTTCGAGAAGATTCGATTTTTCTCAGAAATAAACGTGCACCTTGATACTCTATACTCGTTACGTAATTAAATTTCGAAGATAACACATATCTGTATGCATATGGGAAATATTGATCGATTTCGATCGATTTGACATATATTGAAATTCAATCAATGACTTTCGGATGATTGCATATGCATAATGATACATTGTAATTCAACTGGTATTGTCAAAGCCCTTATCGAATTCCTGATCAAATCAGCCATGTGCATTTCTCCAATTTTTTTTTCGTAAACTCTCGATACTCGCTGTAAACAAGATCATATGATAAAATACACAATACTACCAATCTTATCAGAATACGATATCAAAGGATTTATCGCGAAAAGTACCAGTGACAAATATATCCCATGTTAATTCCATAAATAAAATTTACCCAGAAGTAATTAAACTGTCAAGAACGGATGTTAAATAATATAAAAAAAATTTGTATCAGTAAATTCTGAAATTTTTTTTTCAAAAAACACAACACAGACAACGAATCCGTATTCGTGTCTATCAGAAAATGAAGTCTACAAGAAAAAAAAATAATAAGGATAAAGTACGAAGTGAAAAAGAAATGGGCGCGTGTACATCGAGGCAGATATTAGAAACGCATTCGACTCCTGGTTAAACCGAGTTTACGAGGCAGTAAAATATCTCATGGCGAATTACGAGGTGAGAATTCCCAGCGATGGCGTTAAGGCCTATCGAGGTCGAAAGTCCCGAAGCATAAAGATACAAAGGTCCGAGGGTAGGTTTTTCGTCCAAGGGTAGAAAAATAAGGGATGACCGGTCTTATATGTACGCAGAAGACGAATATAACGAAGAGCGATTAACGCTAACGTCAATCGTTGCCATAGCTATAGATATACCTTACAGCAGGGTGTTCGAACCCGAGAAAAGAATTCTATGGCTCCAGGTGTCTCTTTAACGTTGTAAAGTAATAAGAGGAAGACCCCTGAAATTCTTTTTCTTCCTTTCTAAACGGACTGTACCCCGCTACCTACTAACCTTACTGCTTACGTAGTATCGTATATACCACTCTACTTCCTATATCTACAGCTACTCGATATTTTATGGGTTATGAAGGCAATGGGGATGACATGGCCATTACCCTTCTTTTGAAAAGGTACCGAAGCGCACTAAGGATAAAATGGAGACGAAAAATGTACACCGGAGAGAGTATAAAAATAAGCCGATATTTAATGGTGCCCTAGGTTCCCCGTCATAAGATTTCCTGTAAAAATATATATATATATTATTTTATATAAAGACGAAAAGGGAGTCCCAAAGAAAGCTGTATAGAAAAAATGACGTACGAAAAGATGAAAACTAAAAGCTGACGTGAAGTTGCTCGGCCAGGTGACAATCTAGGATAAGTTAAAGCCTCATTCTCAGGGAAGCTACTGCTTCCAACGAGGAGAAACACGGCGTCGAATTATTTTACCATTATTTATCAGAGTCAGCAGTGTATCGCCCATCATCGCGGCTATTACATCCCAATTGGGATTGAAGCATCCCTTTCACGTTGGGTGGTGCCGGCAGTGTAAACTTCACAGGTAATAAACAGCACAGTGAAAATTTGCCACAGTGACAGGCATAAAGCCAAATACATAACGCGCGCCAGTTTCCACTAATTACCCCCGTACCAGTCGATGCATAGTCAATAACTAAAAAAAATGCATTACGTATACAAAATGTTAGACTGATACGAAAAGTGAAAAATATATCAAGAGTTCAAAGGGTTAACAGTGAAACTGATGAAAATATAAAGAAAAAAAAAGGGAAAAAAAGGAATTTTTATACACGTTCCGTGTATTCTGGTTAAAAATGGTAATCCGAATGTGTCTCCTGGGATTCTAACCTTACAAAAACCATGTTGGAAAGGTGGCAGCCATGGGTGACTGTACGTTTCTACGTTTATATTATACCTGGGCGCACATACCCCATTCGTATCCCATTCGCATCCCTCTCGGATCCCACTCGGAAGGGATAGAAGTTTCTCCGGTATAGAAGTACGTGACACACCTTCACCCCATGCATTTAGCTTTAACCCCTAACCCCAAAGTAAAAGGCCAAACCCCGCTTGCGCAACTACGGCTCGCTGCCCGTTTCCTCTGCGATTTCATGATTCTTTTTTTTTAAACCCAACCAAACGAGCTACCCAATCCTCTAACAAGGGGGGATGCAAGCTTGGCAAGTGTGGAGTGATTTCGTTTAATAAAAAAAAAAGGGGAGAAGCTTACGCACTCGTGGGTTAAGAGATGCAGGAGATCCTTGATAAGGATTAGGGAGGGAAAAAACCGCTACGCTTGAGCCACGTCGAACGCGTAATTCGGTAGAACTATTTTGTACGGCTGAGAGGGAAGGATGAATCGTTGGCTGATAAATAAAAAAAAAAGTGAGAGCAAGATACTACCCACTGTTGTCTACCAGCATCGAGAACAGGAAGATTACCGATACTCGTGACCATCAGAGCATTCAAAAAGTTCATCCCCTCCCGCTCGGCCAATTGATATTCCATTACGCCGGGGCCGGGCGTTGCGGTTTTCAATTTGCCGATGACCAAATGGAATCGCGCGTTCTCGATTTCTAGTGGCCAGTGAAGTTAGCTCCTAACCCAACCTCAAAGCGGGAAAGAATTGTTTTTCATGAGAGATTTTGTCCTTTTTGTATTCTTACGGGCTTTCTTATGTATTGACGTAGTATTGTCATTATAACGTGACTATATACGCGTACCATACGATTCAAAAACATAAGTATATACATAGTAATATGTATACTTACAATTAGTATAAATCTTTATAACTATTGCAATTATATAACTCACGAAGCTTGAAAACAGTCAAAATTTGAACGCGTAGCGTAACTGGGAACTTTTGAAAACTTAAAATTTCACATTAAATTTGACTTAACCGTAGGAAAATAAATTGGGTCCGTCTTACGTCATCTACAATTTTCCTATTCCTACAGCAAGATAATTTGCTTGCAAGGTGAGCTACGCATGTTATTCTTTTTTTTTTTTTTAAAGAAAGCAAAAGATGATAGAGTAAAGAAAGTTTCTCATTAAGTCTCAAGCCACTGATAATATGGACTTGAAAAGATTTTACAAAATTTTCCAAAATCATTCCCGAAGCCGGTGCACTTTATTTCGAATGGACGAGGAGAAATCGTAAGGCGCTCCTGTCTATTATGAGACTCGTGCCAAGAAGAAGATGAGACTGCTCAATCCATTGACGTGAGCTTTTACGGCGTAGAGATTGGACGGGATGGGGAGGACGGAAACAGGAAGCTGGAAAACGGGCAGCCACTTTGCGTAATTACAAAGCTCACCACCCGGATACCAGAAGCGAAGTGGGAAAGAAGGCGCCACGGAAGTTTATAGCTATAGTTATATATACAAGTCACGTATAGAAAAAATTAAATTTTTATAGTCTATAATGATAGAATATATATTAATAATCTAATCTAATATAATAATCATAATAATCTAACAGTGAATGCTCTATTTTCGTAATATACCGGACAGATTATATTTGGATCAATTTCCAATCCGTATTCGCCGTATGGGCAAAATCATTCTCAGATCAGTTTTGGATCAGTTTCATAGGCTGAATTGATCCTTCGTAGATCTGCGCATGATCTACGACTGATCCATCCCGCATCAATACGTACATTTTACCCAATACCGTAAAGATCTTTATGATACAGATAGGAAACGAAGTATTTATATGATGAAAACGGCTGAAACCTAAATTTTGAAAATTCATACAACATATTCTACTTGCGATATACTTATTTTCGTAAAGCAGGAAGGATGCTTAAAAAATCTAGAGTACCGTTGAATCACGTTAAGTAACGGTACGTTGGACTCCATGAAGAAAATTCCTGATCTACGTATGGGTATATTCTATAAGTTCTGTGAAAATTATAAAATGACTGTAGATTCGTTCGTGATTCGATCAAATGATGATTAGGGCATTGTATGTTTTTATGGAATTTACAAATTTTCGAAATTGATATTTTTTTAAATTTTATAACGACGATATATAGCTGAGTGGGTTTAATGGGAGAAGGTGTAACGAGAACGTGAAGTGGGGTGAAATTACGTATTCGGTTGTTAGAGGGGCGGGGGGGGGGGGGGGTGAATATCTCATCAGGGAGAGAGCGAAGATCATTGCGGAACCAGAAAGATGGGGGAATTCGGTTTCCCGGTTCGACGGATAGATTAAAACTGCAATTACGAGAAGAACGGCCTGTTAAGAAATGGCCATTGAATGCGACCACAATGGAGGCCATAAAATTAAAATAATTTAGCCATAGACTTTCCCCTCGTCTTCTTGCCGGTTAGCGATCGACTCCCCTCTCTCAGTGCAACAGCCCTGCTTTTACTTTTCTCTATTTCTCTCTCGTCTTTTATCTCCCCTCGAGCTACCCATTCGTTTCTCCGATTCGAGTTGATCCGCAATTTAAACACGGATATTCCAAAAAAAATTCATCGTCACGGATTCCGTGCTAAATAATACAGTGTTTCCCTAAAAAAAGGAAAAACTTCTGAACTTCCTGTTGACCAGACTTCGTTGGATTTTTTTGTTAACATTACAGAATCCACACTCATACTTATGCAGGATTCTGGAGTGAAGCTCCTCGCGTTCCCACTAAAAATATTTGTTTTTCAAACAGTCACAGATGGCGCCACCGCATGCCTATTATACCGTACAAACAATTGACACGTGGAATCCAATGCTAATTTACCCATAACCGAATGGGCATCCATTCATTATCATCTGTCCTGTCGAAATTCATGACCTTCGATTCGAAAATTCAATTTATCCAAATCTTTAGTCAATTCATCCGTG
This sequence comes from Pachycephus smyrnensis, assembly GCA_030142225.1. Taxonomy (NCBI): domain Eukaryota; kingdom Metazoa; phylum Arthropoda; class Insecta; order Hymenoptera; family Cephidae; genus Pachycephus; species Pachycephus smyrnensis. The sequence goes on along the minus strand of JARQST010000047.1, from coordinate 310,063 downwards.
TCTTTCATGAATCATGACGTATCCCCATAAGGATGATGCGAATGTTTATAAAAACATGTAAATTAGGTACGTCCTTGCCCAGGCCACTTCCGTCTCCTTAATCGAGACTATATATCTCGCAAGATCTAAAACCGTCCCACCGTACCAACGGAAGAATCAATGGACGCAACGGATGAGGTCTCTTTAAATTTATTCACGCAGTTTACAGCAGCCACTCTCTTGCTGCGTTACACTCGAAACTAAGTGTCGAGTACTTTCCGTGCGTCTTCCTATAGCCGTGTCGATGGCAAAGAAAAAAAAAAAAGAAAAAAACGAATGACATGATATCGTTCGAGTCTCGTTCGTGTCCCTTTGTTGTCAGTAGCACCGTCGAGCATTCTATAATGACGCTTTGACGTAATAACGTCGTCGACGTCAATATTAAAATCATGAACAACCCAGACTTTTCCCGCTTTGATCAAATACCAGCGACACGAATGGCTCTGACGATCTAAAGATACGAATATATATTTTTTCAAAAATACATTGCCAATCCCCAAAAAAGCTATATTTACACAGCAACCTAATATACCCGAGGGAAATAAAAAAAAAAATGGCGAAGAGAGCAGGCATGCGAATCTCGCGTTTTCTCAGCGGAAATGAGATCTGCCGGTACAGTCACCGTAAAAAAAAAAGGCGGTAATATTACGCGGATAAAAGCGGGTCTGGCGGTATATCGAAAAAGAGGGGTAAAAGTTAGGTAATTGTAACGGGGCAAAAATGTGCAAAAACACGCGAGCGGTTTGCCAGGCGTGGACCTTTCATCTTTCCAAGTAGCGAACAAGGACTCCGTACCATTGGCGAGTTAGACCAAGCGAGAACGTAAGCGCGTGCGTTGCGTGTGCGTAGAAACCATTAATTACGGCTCATTAGTAAAGCACCGGCCATCTGTCTCGAGTGGACTGTGAATCACCCTTAATCATTTCATCTGGAGTCCAAGAACGAATGACTGTCAAGAGACTAGGATACAGCGACGTTGGTGGGATCGAGGTTAGTGTATGGTGTTAAGAGTCAAAAGAGAGCCAAGAGAGCGAGTCGGGAGAAAAAGATAATAAGTACAAGAGAGTCAAAAGAGTCGACCTGAAAAATCATTATGGTGACTCGCACAATGATTCCGAGACGGTTGAGAAGATATTGCCAATTATGCGGACGATACTCATCGAGCGATAGTCGTCAAGCGAGTGGCTACTGTGTGACTATAGTGCTACACTGACTATATATATATATTCCTAGCATTAACTATAGTCGATTTGCTGTAGCAGCAACTAACGTTCCCGTGTATTGCCGGTGGTCGGCAGTGACGTAGCTGCTCACTCAGAGTGGTCAGTTTCGAGCGATTTAAGATACGGCTAATGGGACTCCAGGCGAACGGAATAAGGAGATTTCTAGACGTGGGAATTTTTGTCGTTAAAACGGGAGAGAACTACGTGACGGGACTTGCTTTAATGCCCGCGAAGAATTCACCGGGAACTTTCCTGGCTATATTGCTGGGCTGTTCGCTGCTGTACGACCGGGTGGCCTTCGCGACAAATTAGACTCATTCTCCTTAAAGGCTTGATAGACGTTTTCTCCGCGACATGGGAATCGGAATTGCTGAAACATGATTCCCTGGGCTTCGCCGATTTGTCTTCTGTGTTGGTTCGCGGTATACGTCCTTATATATGTATACATACGTTTATATATATATATACTGTAATATACTACACCCCTATAAGGTTCGTCATTTGCCGGCTATTACCATTCCAGAAAAATGCTAGCATTATACCCCATTCCTCAAAAGAACATACGTACGTATCTCATTGGAATTATTGTTCTGGACAAATTACGCACTTTTTCATAGTAATTTCATGGACTTATAGCAAAAGAAGTGAACAAGGAAATAGAGCCTGTCCTGTGAATAGATATAGAAAATGTGACGTGCTGAATTGCTGTTAAAAAGAAACATGAAACAAACACAAGTGAATTTGGTAAAAAAAAACAGCACCGACGTTAATTCTATACAGATTGAATTTTAAAGACGAATCCGACGTCGCCATAGCGTCCCGACGCAGTCATGACTACGGCAGGAAGTTACTTCTTAATTCCCCGTCTCTGGAGGTTGACCAATATTCTAGTATCCAGTCAGGAGGAGCAAGATCATCCTACAGAAGCAATTCCTTGATTAAGCCACCTTCGGCATAGAGACCCCCCCCCCCCCCCTCGCCGTTCTACGCCGTGCCGACGGTCGGTTTCCTCATTCGCTCCTTCCCCTCTCATCCTCCCTCAACAACTTCCGCTTTTTATCAGCACTTCACCCAGCAACCAGGAAACTCGTCAGCCCCGCATCCAGCATCCGAACAGCCCTTGTTTCTCAATATCCCGAAGTAGCGCCAACTTTCATTCCCCTTCGCCACAATACTCCGAAAGATTATGTTTCTTTAATCCCAACCACAAAACATCCCTTTTCACCGAGAGACACGAACCAACCCCTGTATACAAGGGTCGCCACCCTCTGTTCCTCTATTCGCAGGAAACCCATAAAAACGACGCCCTAACTACTCAGCCACATGCGGCCCGCGAGACGTAATGGCCACTTCTTCCGGTTGGTCATTCAGGGGGTGGGTGAGGGTATTGAGGTCGGGGGAGGTAAGGACGCCCTTTCCACCGTACGAAGCGTCGCGACGAGTCGTTGCTATTCATTCTTGACAGACTCTCCTATAGTACTGGTTATGTATGTATGACGACTTTAACGGGAAAAGAATAAAAAAAATCTCTTTGGCGCGTGACAATAACGATTCTTATCAGTATAATAAAAATAATACGGAAACGTGAATTCCCTGCGGGACACTCCTGGGAGAATTCTGGTCAAACTCAATTAACGCCACGATGGAAATTCAATGATAAAAAGAAATTGGGTCATCGATTATTGCACAGAGGGTACAGACTGTTGCGCATCGTGCAACGGTCCACGAGTGGTAGGATCCTTGTTGGTCTTTTTGCAATGTGCAGGACAGCGAAAAATCCTCTGGCGTACACAGGTTAAAGTAACATTCGCGAGAGAGCCAACTGAAAAGATGAATAAAAAAGAGGGGAAAAAAAAGGAAGCTAAAAGATGAAACGGTCGAATCGCGTATACGAAGTGGAAGAAAAAATTTGTGTGGGTGTGTGTACCGCGCAAGATAGAACCAGAGATATGAGAGAGGAAAAGATTTTTTTTAATTACAATAAAAAAAACAGATATACCAAAATTACATTTTATTTTCAAGTATTTCCCAAGCATCCCTCTTTGCGGAATGCCAATAGCGACTCCTCGTTGACGACGCGACCTGAGGAATGAGCGATTATAAGGGGGGTGACGCGCTATAAGGTACGAAGACCCCCCCATTGTTTCCCTTCGTGTACATCTGCAATGGCGAATCTTCTCCTTCCCCTTGCTCGATAGCGATCAACGAAATCGCGAATGAAATTCCGTCTAAGCTACCTGGGGGGGGCGAAAAGAAAGGAGGCGATCTAATTAAGAAACTAAACTTGGGATAAAGTGAGAACGAAAAGGGAAGGGACGAGAGCGTAGCTAAGAAATTAATGAGAACGAGGGAGGATAAGAACCCGGAGTGGTGGGAGAGAGTGTTACCGTGAGCCTATAGGGCCTATGGGTAAAGGAGGAGAGAGAAAGAGAGAGACAGAAAAAAAGAGCCATAATAAAGAAGGAGAGAATGAGAGGATTGAAGGATCGAGAGAGGGGGTGAGGATGGACGAAAAACGGTTGGGTACGATCGATTAAAGCTCCAACAAAAAGTTTTAATATCGCTCTGCGCTCCCACCCCCCTCAGTCCTCCCGCGCGATAAGCTCGCATTATCTCGCGACGGAGGTACGGTATTTTAAAAATTATTTTCAAAATATTTTTCATGAAAAATTCGCCTGACCGTTATCGTTTAAGGGTGGCCTTGCAGCTAGTCCATAATATTATTATTATTACGAGTTTCAGCAACCCCCTATACTACATACCTGCAGCTCGTGAACAGGGGGTGGCGTCTGCGTAGTCACGAGAAATCCTCGTATCTACAGTGATTCCGAATTGTAGTATAGTATACTAGTTGTGCGAGTATACGAGTATTGCTACTAGTAGGCGCAGGTTATTCTGTGAGGGTCGAAAGAGGGAAATAACGCGAAATGGCGGGAGGAGGAGAAAGGGGGGCCGAGGGCACGTCAGCCTACGATGATTAATATCGTTGCGGCATGCAATCAGATCGGAATATACATATATATCTATATAGACGTATACACACGCTCAGCCATTCGAATTAAACCGAAGTGGTGATGAGGGCGGGGAAGGGCAGGGGAGAGGTGGGGAGGGGGCGCGGTCGTCGTGGATGCGGTCTCAGAATAGGATAGAGTGCCCCATACCTAAACCCAAATCCAAAAACAGGCCCCTACTTTTCATACTTTCTTACTTTCTTGCGCACAGCTTCTATTCAAAAGACTCGTTGAATGTTCTGAAGGAACGTAGTTCTTGACTGTGTGGGAGCACCGTCGGTGTTGAGAGTGACCTAGTCCACTGGACCAAAAAGCTGGATAAAAAGAAAAAAGCGGGAAAGAATGAAAAAAAAAATGAAACTGCACAATGCACACATGCACGTACATATGTCCATACGAAGGAAAGCGTCTTCTGTGAATTAAACAATATGACGGAACATCGACAGTTACTCGAACGGCATTGACGTGACTTATGATTAATATATACGTCAATCCCACGGAATCTGGAACCGCCGTGTTGACTCGTCGAAATGACGTGACGTATCCATTCTGCAATAAGTATAGCCACAGGCAACAAATACAGGGAGTAATTTCGGCCGCAGTCTAACCGAGTGACGTACACACCGAAATTCCTGAGCAAACCGCAACGTCATTGCATTATGTATATACGTACACTACTATGGAATATATTTGGATACTTTTCATTCACGTAACTTTACGCTACTCTTGCGTGTTTATAGATATCATATATATTATATATGTATATATATAGGTATATCCCAACTAATTTTTCGGCCCTACAGTAACACGCAAGAATCTCCGCGCAGCATCCACCGTGTAGAATACAGGCCGAAAGTCTCTCGCATAAAATTCGCACAAAGCAATGGCCGCGCCAAAGTGTTTTACGCGGGGTCTTCGAATCGGCCCCGTGCGTTAGGCTCTTGTTTTTCACGAAGCCCCCGAGAGTCCACTCGTACGACAGCGCAGAATGCACCGGCGAGACGCGACGAAACGTGTCGCGGGGCGAACGGTAGAACGTGGAGCGTCATAAACGGCCGAGGGACGCCATTCCGTCGTGTAAAAACGCGCGCCATTAGACTCTTATCGAAGCTAACTTCGGATAGGGGGGGATTTGAGCTTTATGGCGAATCGCTTTTAGCAAGTATCTCAATGACGTTTCGCTGGCAAATGGCATGCGCGTTAAATCGTCCTGGCATCCCTTTCGAAGCCAGAATAGCGGCCCAAAAGTCGGGCCCCATCTGTATGGTCACTATCGGCCGACATTCTCTCTTCGCCGCCGTCTTTCTCCTTGTCTGATCCTTAAGGCTTTGACGCCTCTTGGTCGGCGAATAAATTCGTCGGCAAAGGATATTCCGACGAATCAGAACGCCTGAAAGAAATTCATCGCGCGACACGACTAAGTTGGAATTGCACGACTTTTCGGACTAATGGAAACGCACTCTCGCGGGGTCTTGTTGGGCCTTCTATTCGCTGCTGCTATAGGGTCAACGCGTTATATATAGACGATGCACGGATATGGGTTGGCAAAAAATTTTGGCTACTTCAAAAAATTGCACGCCGACGAACAAGGAGATTTCCACTTGAACGACAAATATACGGTTATGTAACTATGTTATAAGGTTACCTAAAATCGTCTACTGGCTGTCGGTTGGAGAAAAATGAAATATATTTTTTTAAATCGCAAAATTCATTTAGGTACTGCCCTATTCATAATTGCATAAATGACGACGCAACGAGAGACGCAGTGTCGAATGACTTCCTTTGTTTCCTCAAAACGTCTCTTTCATGCAGACCGGCACAAGGGAGACTAATTTTGTATGCAACGATGCACAAAGTGTGCAACGACTTTGCAATCAGAATTTTTGTCCCGTTACAAACTGTTTTTTTCTTTATCGATCATATTATTCGTTGCAACGATTATGCATTAGACGGACAAATGCAACTACGCAAATCGCATGCATAGATACGACGTTAGATAGTGTCATCTTAAGTATCTGCAGTAAACTGCAATTTATTGCATTTTTTAAAATAAAATTAACGAAGACTCCAATCTTTTTCCCATTTCGTAATACTCGCCATCGGTGACGTGTAAAAATATTTCCTTCTTCTCCCGATCGTTTCTCTATACGAACATCCAGATAATATCTCCTTCTCAAGTGCACGGATGCAGGCTCGTTGCACCGCGAGTGTGCAGAGTGCAACGTCGCCGGACCAGACGGCTCGTTAAGCTATCGAAATTGCATATACCGCAGCGAGTAAATGCATCGTAAAAGTTTACGCTCGAAAAAGATGTCGGGATTAAAAATACAATTACCAGAGAGGATTAGTGTCGCAAGTAGCGTGAGCACCATAGCAGAATATCCTCTCATTCATTTTCCCTGGTAATATTATGAGAATTCGAAAGAATGAAAAAAAAAATCCTATTTTTTTCACGTTATTAACTAACAGTCGATAGCCATTAGGTATATAGATAAATGCATGGACCGAAATCTCGGTGCGAATCCGCTTATCCCACGTCGTCCGGTCGAACAAAGCTATATGGGATTTCCCGTGGGATTTTACATTCTGACGTTACAACGAGAGTACCCAGGTAGATTTTTAGGTATAAAGCCAAGGGTGTCTCCCTGGTAGCCTGTATTTCCTAGAATGGAACCCAATTCCAACTAGGTGTAAGAGGAAGACGTGTATCAACAAAGAAGAAAGCCAGCACCTTGCGACCGACCTAAGTCCAAACCCAAAGGAACCTAACCTGACTGACCTGAGCAGAGCGTACCCAACCGAATACAATCCATCCAAGAAGCCATGGCGAATTTCCACTGGGAAAGCAATCGCGTTGCAGCACGCGACACGTACTATAAGCATTGTCGATAATCTGGGACGAATATCCATGCCAGACGTTCAATGTTGCACATAGGTGTGAGAATTTAGAATTTGAAAAAAAAATTCTTCTACCGTTTAGCCGTACAGGGTCGACAGAAAATATACCGAGACCGTACCTGGGAGAAAGACATTGTACATAGTGGATGTATAGGGTGTGCCATATGTATGATGGTTATTTACTATAGTTGTGTACCGATAAACACGTGAATGGCTAACTTCACGGCGGTGCCGCTGCACTCCGTAGAACAGACGACTTGTCTGCGGGTACGGAACGCTCGACTATCTCTAATAAGATGCTTCCTTATTTTCTTGCTCATAAAACAAACATAAATTACGAAGAGGGTAGGGACGGCGGCGGTGACTGTGCTAGAAAGGAGACGTTGCTGACCGGAGCGGAACGTTATACGCTTTGCCGTAGAGACGACGCCTCGGCGTCTTTCTTGTGCCTACAGTTGGACCGCGGCGCAGTAGAGCCGGGATGCGAGAAACCCAAGTTTCTGATAATTGCAAAACGCTCACGTCAAACTGACACATTGCGGCCTTGACTTTTCACGCCCTCTTTTTGCATCCCCTTATACTCACGGACACGAATTATTTATGTATGTAGCTACCTGGAGAACGACGTCGGACGTCGTTATGCATACTTGCACCATGGAATTTCTCTATGGGCACTAATGCACAGCTAAGAATGAACATATGAACTGGAAGGACAAAAGTTCATAATGAACAAAATTATCATAATCAAGCACTGAATTACATTACGGAACAGTGTGTCATCACGCTGATGAATCATTTTCATACAAAGCAAAAGGAGTTTACACGCAGCTTCATAATAATAATCGTAACGCAATTCGAATATTCTCGAGAGCAATAAATTCCCTAGGAACCTCACGCAATCGTGCCCCCTTTCCCAAAATACAATAAAATCGGCCACTAACGTCAATCTAATCTAATGCATAGCCAAAATGTCTTACGCAACAGCATTATTCATATTTGCGCGAATAAATGTTGAAAATTTAAAAAAAATCCCTACAAGCCCGTCCACCTCTTTCCCCCAGGATTTTTCGATCGGCTTGGCACTGACGAACGTAGCTATATACAGTCTCTGCCTCTGTTGAATCTAATCTCGACGTAGCGCGTCTCGTTACACTCGATTGCTGTGATCCGCACCGAGCTGACTTTTATTCCACGAAACAGGGCAACGCGCGATTTATACGTGGATTGTCACGCGGGAAGAAAGAACTCGAGAAGATGGTAGTACGGTTATCTATAGTAAGTTGGTATATCTATAGTAAGTTGATACCAGCGTACTCAGCCAGGTAGGCCAGGAAGGTATGACCTTGAAAACTAAGAGATCATTGCAGAAGCGTATAGAGCGACTCATCGTTAACGGATTGGAGCAACTTAATTAAGGGAATAATGCATGGGTTGGAGAATGGTAGGGGTAGGACTAGGGCTGGGAGGGAGTGGATCAATTCAAAAGCACGATGAGCCGTCAGGAACTATGTACTGTAACGTGCGATAATGTTTTGACAAATACTACGTGTAATTATATGTATTTTATTTGTATTAGCCTTTCGCGAGAAATTACTTTTTTCGCGGACTGTACCAGCACCCCTTGAGATATTCCTGGAACTTGCATTTCTGCAAAATCCAGTACGGTTTATGGTTTACAATTATTTCGGCTTTAATGGCCGTACACGGGATGACGAAGGTATTTATAGCGCGAAGTGTTTCGTGACTCCGACTTACCCCAGTACAAAAAGGTACAATGGTATTGTATTGTTATTTTTTGTTTGTGTTATTGCATTATTCCCAGGTGAACAAAAGTAATAACGCCTCCTTAGAAAATTAGAAAGCTCGCGGAAAGCCTGGATCAGGGGGTAGATTAAAGAAAATTGTACAATTTGTATAAGGGTTTAATTTACTTTGTGCCCCGAGCCCCGTTCGTTCCCTCATTCAGGACACAATCAAGCAATGCCATTCCAATGCCTTTTTAACCCGCTGCTTCTATTGTCCAATTGATAAGAGCGGAAACTGCAATATTAATTAAAAAAAAAAGAAACTCAGCAGTCATTTCGACCTTCGTGCAAAGGCATATATCGATTAATTAATATCGATTAACATATATGAAAAATTTTTAAATCATACTGGTTAGAATATAATATATTCGAATATCTTTGTATTCCCTAATATTTTTTTTTTTAGAACGCACTCGAATTCCTTCTGAAAGGTCATCGACTTTGTATTGTCACCCTTTGACGAACGACTATCCCTTGGGAGTCGGGAAAAAGCAGAAGATCAACGATAGTAAAAAAAGCTGCAACTACTTGCAAAATCGATGCGTATAACAAGCCGAGAGAATGCCTTATCACAGGCAGAGCCGGTGCGATCGATGCTCGGGGGAGCTATTATCAATATAATCGCTCTAGCCGTGCGTGTCACCCTCGAACTAGCTACAGGGCCGAGTGAATTTCAAAGTTGGCACGCTCGACGACGTAGACGTAGACGAGAACGAGAATCGACGACGTATAAGAGAGCGAGAATCGCGTAGAGAAACAAGCTGACGCGTCTCTTAGTTTGTCGAGACATTTGCATTTGTTATTCGCGAATTTTCGATCTTATCACGCGAACACTACTCGTATATCTATATTGTATATACCTATAAGTGGGGTTATAAGAACATAGACGTATAAGGGTTGTCACCGAGCTTGTCACCTTTTCTCCGAAATTTCAAGACCATTGCAGATTAAACGAAGAAAAAAAAAGGTTCAAGCCATTCTCCATCGGTAGGATTGCGAAGTCCTTGAAGGTCCAAGGGATGAAGAGATGGAAGGACGAGGAGGATGCCAAGTAGAAAATGAGAAAAAGACGTAGGGTCAGATAGGGGATGAGAAAGGGTAAAATGAAGAAGGGTGGTCAGGGGGCTGATAAGGTGTGGGAATCTATGGAAAGATTATTGGGGGTATGTGCGAAAGGGTGAGTAGGATAGAACGTTGGAAAAGGAGTGAGAGGGTGGATAGACCGAATAAGGGATGGAACGGAGGAAAGGGATTGCAACGAGGGTCAACTATATGAAGAAGGTCTAGTTGCGTGAGGGCTTGAGGGTGTTAGTCCTAAAGGGTGCGCCCTACGGAATATATATATATAACCCGCTGGTGGGTTTCGATAAATCAAACTTGCCCGAATATATAATACCCTAATTACTAATCATCCCCTGTGACCCCTCAGTGACCTCAATGACCATCCAACTATATATAGTCACAGTTCACCGACGTTCCAGCCTTAAACAACGCCTATAAACAACAAACTACTACAGGATTAAAAATCGTCAGAGGCCCGTATATCCGTAGTCGTAATACCAAGAAGTCCCGGAAATGGAAGAGGAGAGCTCGGGGTGAATCGAGTCGAAAAAATTGCGAGGGAATCGAGGAATGCCCGTGACACGTTCATGATTCATGGCGCCAACTTCGCACAATGCCCCAGCCGACGGAGCCGACATTTTTTCGCGTCTCACCGCAGCTCGTTTCCTCGGCGTAATCTCCTATACCTATCTGGTATCTGCCTTATGACACTACGTCGAGATATCTAGCAGCAATTCCGACGATTCTAACGACCCCCCCCCCCCCACTCCTCCCTAAGATACCCCCTCCCTTAATCACAGACCACTCCAGAATATAGATATTCCAGAATCATCCCATCACTGACGTCACCATCGTACCATCTAATCAAAAAAGTCAATACGAAAAGTCAATAATGACGAATCGGACAATTCCACATACTCGAAAAAAAAATTACTATCTTATCACCTTATCAGAAATCCCAACGATGTCACCGAGTATTCCCTGCACTTCTTTTTTTTCCCTCAAATTCTCTTTATTCTTACAACTCCCGATTTTATAAAAGCTCCAGCAATTCCATGCACTTGAATGCTTTCTTCGTGACCTGTATACCGTGTCCATAGTATATGTACCATTCAAAGTATGCGACATTCGTTCACCGTCTCCGTACTGTTCGTTCTCTGGGTCACGGAGTGCACAGTGACGGCTAACACTGGTTACTATCGTCAGCACTGGAAATAAGAGATCTCTGTAGGGAAATCGTTTTTACGATTAGCGCAACGTTAGTAAATGAAGCCGGAGCGCAGAGTGCTTTTTGCGTAAGCTCATCCAGGGTTTCTTGCCGTAACAACGGGCCGGGACCCTTTGTGTAGCACATCGGCGCGGACTTTTCGAAACAATCGTTTGATGGATTTCTCCAAATGTTTTTGCCGAGGCAGACGTTAAAGCACTGGTAATGGACGACCCCGTACCACTTTTTCGTAAAGCCCCGATAACGATCCGACTACGAAGCGAGTAAGATCTCATTCTCCTGGAATTGCATTAACACGAAGTCCCTACACAGATACGCTTCAGTGTCATCCCAAATATTATGCTCCTTATTGTATCGAGTCCGTTTACGTCATTCGTATAAATTTCCGGCCGATCGAACCTCCACGGATTTAATCAAGTAACCGTCAGTTGTTCGCGTCGTATGTAAACGAAAATGGCTGCTTATGGAATTGTCTGAATCTACCTTAGAATTCGTAATTGTTTATATCAGCGGGACGGGAGTGGAGGGGGAGGGAGATGCTTCGGTAACGTTTGGAAGACAAGATTCGGTGCAATTTTCATAGGTATAATGTGAATTCGGCTTTATTTCCGGAAACGAGGGATACAGTAACCCTTAAGCCCTTAATACCCTTCCCAACAGACGACAGGGTCGCCATTATAATAATAACTTTAGGACAATAACGATTAACGAAGACCACGAGAACGAGTCGACTCATATATATGTGTGTATATATATATATAAATATATACGGTTAAGGTCTTGGATCTGACGTGAATAAACCCGACATTTTGGCACAGGCGAAAGTCAGCTTCCGGTTTATCTACGCGAAGGCCCGGCTGGATCGAAAGCGGAAACACTGGTGGACGCCTTTACTCGTAAATCCTTTAAATCCCTTGGTTACAATACGCACATAGCCTATGCACAAATAGACTTTACCTAGTCACTCGACATTCGTCTCGAGTCTAGACTTTATGATTCGCGACGAAGTTCAACGACACGCGACCGCCATTTTTTGCAAGTGGAATCAGCGACTGGCTCGACCAGTAATGCAAATTTGTAATCGCTTCGCTGCTGAAAATGCGTGATGTCACTTCCACGTCGGTCTGTCCTCCATTTTCTCAGCCGATAACCAGCAGCTCGACCTGTCATGGAAAATTACCGGAAGTGGAATCTATACGAAGGGTCACAGTGAATGGGGACTCTATACGAAAAAAAATCATCTTCCGTTTGCCCGGCGAGTAATTTTAACCAGATACTTTTTCGAAAACTGAAAATAAAATTCTGAAAAACATTTAACCACAGTGTACCGTATCAAGGAATTTTTGGGTGAAAAACTGGAAAAACATGTCTGTGTTTGTGTCTTCCACAGTGTACTAGGTTTGCGTAAACAAGTGGTCCGGGTCGTACGAAAGTGTGGTTGGGGCGGAAGGAGGAGGAGAAAGAAAGAAGAAAGAAGATGGAACGCGGTGAGGGAAGAGAAGGGAAATGGGAAGGAGGGTTCGGTATACTCCGAAACACACAACTTTCCCTAATTGTGGTAAGTTTTTGCTGGCTGCCAGCTGGCGCGACGCTGGGCCCTTTCGTTGGTGGCGCGAGACTGCAGTTACGGGGTCTTAGCCGCTGAAGAAACGAAATGCACAGTCATTCTACGACGTGTTCATATTGATTATGGTATCGCAGGAAACATCCTGGTTCTTCGTAGTAACCCTTTAGTCGACGCGTCAACGGAAGTGCGATGGAACGATTCGACGTGGATCCTGGCCTGAACGCAGGTGCGTATCGAGATAATTAGTAGAGCACTCTGAGTTACGTAGAATTCTGATATATATATATCTATACATAATTTCACGAAAGGCGGATTTTCAACGGTGGAAATAACCATCCTTGCGAACGACTAATAATAATAATGATACTACTACCGAAGCAGGAAGTTCAACCAAGAGCTACTTAAAAATCTAACCCCGTAATCTAACTTTATAAAATCGAATGTCGCACTCGATATATCGACTTCTAGTTTCCACTTATTTTCAAAATATCCCAAGATTAGCTTCGGCGACAACTAATATCCGGGTCCCTATGTATTTCGCGTGACTTCGATAAAGTCGCGCAGAAACCTCCTCTTGCCCCTGAGGCGGTAGTATCGGCGGAGTGTCGCAATGGAGAAATTCGCGCAGGATTATACGTACGGAGGTAACCCAATCTAACCTTCTTGAATAAAAAATAAAGAAGGACACGAAAAGCGCGAGAATCTCGAGTAAATGTGCCAAGCGAGTTGCCGGTATTGGCAGCAATTATGATAATAGCAGAGCTCGAAGAAGAAGCGTATCGGTGCCGCCATATATCCAAAGTACCAGTGGCCTCTATTAATCATGTAAATGGTTCATTATGGGAAGTAGTATCATTATCCACGATAATTGTGCGTAAACTGCAAGAGGAAGGTGTTCCATCGCGAAACGTTAACGCACCGTTTTACACGCGCAGTGTCCTTCGGCTTCTGGGATCACCACTGACGTTCGTCCTTGATCCCAACGACAAGACGATCCATAGAAAAAATAGATCCCTAATGCCGCAATAAATCATTCATCGCGAACGAATCCTACCGTAATTCCCCATAGTGGGCATTGTTTATAATAAAAATATAACGGTCGCTAGTCACATGCGTAGGTAGAAGCCCATTACGTAAAACAAAAATTCGCACGTACACAATTATTAGCAACGTGAAAAAATTTTGTATCGCAAGGCTATAAAAGCCTTTCGTTCGCAAATCAGTGAATCTTCCCGTGCTTGGTTGCTCATAAATGAAAACATTGCCAATTCGGATAATGCGTGGCACAATAATAACGAACGCGGGTCTACTTCGACGTCGACCTCGGCAACGCTGCGTGGATTTAATAAAAGGGTTATACCCTCGGTCTGCGAACAGGCTGCGAGGGTTCGCACTCACGGTTCAGTGCTCCTCACGCCAAGGGCCGTAATTTGCAAGCGCTTTCGTCCTTTCGATCCTACACGAGCCGGGAGAGGATTGTGCCGCTCGGCAAGATACGGACTCGCGGCCGATCATTGCCGAAGTTAAAGATTCGTGCCACGAGTCGACTGGACTGGACTGGACTCGAAGTCGACTCGACTTAGATCGGCTCGACTTGACTTGACTCGACTCGGCCGTGAGTCGACTGGACTCAGACCAGACTCGGGCCTCAGACAGACTCGACTCGCTATACGGCCAAAGGTGTCCATCGTTAGGACTCGGCACGCTCTTGCTCTCGTCTTATGTTATCCAGGATGAGGGTATATAGACGGTGGTTGGAAGTGCGGTAATTACGCGCTGTAATTCGCAGGTGTTGCGAGAAAATTCCTGGCGTAGTATCATCTTCTCTGACTTAATCGCTGTTATCTCGGAGACGTTAGTCCGGGCCCCACTCGTCGATTTCTCTACGCTCGATCTACTACGGTCAATTACGTATTTCCTACCGCGTACGGTGGAATAGAGAATAATATAAAAATTCGCGGTTACAGGCATCTAACGTGACGTGATGTCTCATGTCGTGTATTCTTGCCTTCCCGTATCCTTTCCCTGTCTCGTCCTTTTATGTCTCCGAGGCCGAAGTTGCGTTTCTTGGCAAATGCATCGTCTACCTTTTTCTTTATTTTCTTTTGTTTTTTTTTCCATCTCGACTTTCCAATGTCTTCCCCTTTGACAGGTATCTCTCTCACTTAACTCGTTGGATTCTGGGAGCCTGACAAGGGCTCACACTTTCATCTACGTGAATCGCGAGACCTACATCAAGAACGTGGACGCGAAAGCAATCTTGGAAAATGGAAAAGGCTGTGCCACCGGCATGCCGGAAAGCGTCAACGGTGTCGATGACGTTTGATTGTCAAAGGTGACCTCGAAGAGTAATGTCTGGTGGATGGCTGTGTTATATTCCTCGACATTTTCCTCGAGGAAAAGGAGCGTGCGGGGGTTGGAGGAGTTGAGGACCAAAAAAGAAAACTTGCCAAAGTGCCACAAAACGAAGGTAAGATGTAAGAGAAGCAGCCGTAGAGTAGTTCTTGCGGTGAAGTATTGAGATCAGAGAAGTGGGCGTCCATTGTGGATGAAGAACCGAAGTAGTAGTAGCAGTTGAATCCAATATGGATGAAGTTGAGATATCGTTTAGCATCGAAATCGAGCGGTGGAATTGAATCTGAGAAAGATCGCGCGCGACCTTTCACAAGCGACAGCCAAGAGTGGCGTTTCTAGCCGCGATAACGCCGATAATCGATTCGATTCGACTCGAGCGCATCTCTCACTCGGATCGGATTAATCGATCGATCTCGAGATTCTCGGATAGAGAATATCGCGATTTCATCCATCGGATTAGAATTCGAAAGCTTCTTCGAGCGACGCGACGCGTAAGGATTCTCGCGCCATTTAAAAACTTGCCCGAGACCGTTATTCAATCTCACGGGATTCATTGGAGGATCCTTAGCAAGATTACCGATAAAACTCGTATCCAAACGGTTTACGTAATAACGATAAAATTCACTGAAATATCACAACTTATTCACCGCAGTCAATCATTTATTCCCCAACTTCTTCTTCTACCATATATTTTCTTGTTCCCTCGAGCACGTCGCGCATACCTGCTTCCCAACGACTTGGCAAACTTCGTCTGAAGCGTGTCCGACGCCTTTTCCCACTTCGTCGACCCGATTCTGAGAAGGAAATGGGAAGAAAGCTATAAGCCGAAAGGGGTGAACGATCGAAAATACTTTCATTTAAACTTGAAACCGACGAACATTAACGTGAGCGCGTGCATGGCCATTTACGTTTGTGTTGTGAATTCTTAAGAGTTGTGTATCCACACGTGCGGGGAAAAGGAGATTGTTACAGGAATGGTTAATTCAAGAACCCTACTAGACACGCGTTTCTGTATATTGTCATGTAAGAGCAGGACGCCATTTAAAAGGACAACCAAAGGCCACACAAGCAGCCGTTGTCTTTACCGGCGGGAGCGAGAACTTGCGGCTTCACCTGTCTGTATGGAAACCTGCCTAAATGTTTTGAACGCGCAAGAATATTTATTCGCTAGAATACTTACGAGCTTAAGGAATCCGGTCGAGTAAAAGCACATTGCACAAGCAAACTGTCACAGATCACAATTAAATCACGCAATAAACTCAACAGGAAGTCGAGGAGGCTACGAGTAACAGCGTAAATCCAAATAGTGCAGACGGATGCGCGTCGGAAGGGACACACAGGTAGTTCCGGCGCACACAAAGGGTAGCTTCTGATTACTTTCGCAAAGCCGTACGTTCTCACGACGAGATCAAACGTATCACTGATAAACACAACGCTCGAACCAAGCACTAATAAAGGGATAAACTTCTCCCGTTCCTGATAGTACAAAGGTAGTCACTACGATAACCGTTCCAATGCCAAAGGAACTTTTGTTTAACGGCCAAACAATGCCGTAATGATACGCGCACTACACACTCTCTTTCTCTCCTCTCTCGCTCTCTCTTTGTATCTCTCTACCTACGCTATTGTATTACAACAATTCGTACCGAACGAGCAAACAAGCAACAGAAGAGACGTCGAAGAGAAGAAAAACACACACCGGGCACAAGCACTGTCAATACGATAACTCCTACACGATTATCGATACTCAGAGTCCTCGCGAATTTCCATTGCGGTGGAAATATCGCGGGTAAAAATGCGCGAAATTGACGGATCCGTTTTACCAATACGGAACCACACTGTTCGACCCACTAACCACGACGTCGGCGGAGAAACTGACCGGCTGAAGGGGACAGGAGCGTCGCTGACCCCCACCACAGAGAATCCCCCACCATACAGCGACTCTTCCCCTAACGCGCCGAGGAGATTCCCCCCACCAATCCAACCATGTCTACCCCTACCATCGAAAGAATGCTTATTCCCCTGAAATCCTTCTCAAGGAACACGGCAAATGCTGGCTCCTGGTCCATCTCTCGCTTCAACCTGAAGTCTGAAGTTGCTCCTGACTCCACGTTACATACACCCTTTTACCTTTCCCTCTGCGTTGCCCGACGCGACGCCGACGCTCACTGTCTGGAGGATGCGTTCAAGGTATCTTCTGGTTTCTCACTGAGAAAAACCGTTATGGGCTGGTAAGGTCTCTCTGGCTGCAGTGAACCTTTCGAAAGGCTTCAGGGCGGTTATAAAGCGTTTTGCTGTTGCTGCCCGTGACGAACTTTTCCTTTCAGTCAATTGCCGGAGCGTTCGAGCGCCGCTCTGTTATTAAATATTTGCTTGTCCAATGTTTCTCTTCATTTATTATATATATGTACAAGAAGAAACAGTGTATATATTTATATACAGATATACCATGTATACAGACTGAAAGTGAGTTGGATCGTTTGTGCTTGATTGAAGACGCCAGGTATAGGATCGGATCTCGTTGACACGTGAGATCGAGCGGCGATGTAATATACAAAGTCTACGTATCTCTTGGTACGGAAGTGGATTGTCTCGTTTGGAAAGCGGCGGCGTATGTCGTCGGGACGCCGACTTTAATTGGAAGGTAGTACCGTGCGGAGGCTGAATAACATTTGCGCTGGTTTCGCATTGTCGCTGCAAAAGGGTTACACAAGAGATGTGGGACTTCGATCCCTTGGAAAAGGTGCTCGGAAATTTATTCCAGCGTCGCGCACGTTACGACTATCAAAACCACTCTGGGACAAAAGAGCGTCTTATCTCGGCTATCGCATAAACAACCGAGATCGTCATCTTTCATTAGGATGAACCTCCATCCACTGGGGATTTCGAGTGCGTTTACCTACAGTCGACTCCCTGGAAGCTCCATTTCGTTAACCTCAACGTTAAACCCTTGAAGCTCGCTACGAAATTTCTTATCGCACTCATGCGCATTGTACTTGTTGAAAAAAAGTCCTTTCTACACGCAATATTAAAGTCTAGAGTTTTATCGAGTAATCGGGATATCTGAATTCAAATCGATTGAGCTACGTTTAGGAATCTGTTAGAGTAGCTAAATTTCAATTTGATCCCTCTGGCCTGAACAATCCTATAGGCTATTCGCGTTACGTTGTATAATCCTTAGAAATGGTTTACGATCAGCTATGAGGGATCAGATTGGTACTACTGATTCCAATTGTGGGACTACTATTCTATGGAAAAGCCATAGCTACAGATCTCGTATCCTCAGGTAATTGAGCGCGTAAGCACGGTAACGGTTGTCGTTAACGAATTCCACTGTAACCCGTTTCTGCCCATCAATACCCGATCGGTTTATGGTTTAAGCTTATGGTCGTGAACCATGCGGCAGTCTCTTTGGGCATTAAAACCAGGAAGATTCCGTAGTCAATGGAGACGAGGTACCTGAGGAACCAACCAATCTATATTGACGGACCGTAAGACTTCAGCAGCCATCCACACTTCATAAACCATTTTTAACCTTCGGTTCGCTTCTAACTTCAGAACGGTAAAGTCTACGTACAGTCCTACTGAATATTTTATGGTTTATATTGTACATGATCTAAGGACCGACCGTTACTAAGTTGGAAACGTGAATTTAAGCGGCAACACATCCGATCCTATCAAAGCCATGCACTTTGAGTACTTAACTAATTTCCGGACGTCGCGACGCCTGCTTCCGTTTCACTGCGCGTACGTTCCTACGCCTTTTTACCTACTAAACTTACACTCCTAACGAATACCCCTGCCACCATTGTTGCTTTACTGTCGTACGTGCCTGCGTTCAAGTCGTAAAGGATTTGTCGAAACAACCGGTTCCCGACGCCTTTTTCTTTCTTTGGTTTTTCGACTCTTTTTTTCTAGGCTTTTTTTTTCATTTTACTTAAGTCTGGCTTGCAACTAAACGGCACTGCGGGTCGATTGTACTCGCTGTAATTTCTTCGTGTAATCCCTTTCGCACCCGTAGATCTCATTATGGGTGCTGCTAAATGAGTTAAAGGTCGCACTTCTTCGACTAATTTACTTACGGTGTTTATTGTCAGCGATCGCACCCTTTGGCGTCGTCGACGTCGGCGTCGTCGTAGTCCTGGCTTACCTGAAAAGAAGAAAAGTATTTCTAAGTAACCTTTTGAAATCGTTATGTATAATTTTATCATGTTCCTTTTTTACTTGTGGTGTTCATTGTTTTTTTTTGTAGAAAATTTAAAAATCCATCAATTACACTTTGTACTATAATGGCACTATTTTTATTATAACTTCAACTTGCTCGTTAAAGATAAAGCGACCATAAATCGTTTCTTTAGTTGAAAAGAAGAACAATTCATTAAGTCCGTATACAGATCTTAATATCTTGTCTGGGACGCACAGAAGAACCGTCCAAAGATTAAAGATACAAAAAAAGGAATGTAATTTAACCTCGTATACCGTTTCATAAGAAATTCAATTATATCTATAAAAGAAACGGAATCTCGAATACAAACGGTATCTCCAAAACAGTAATTTGTTCCCCTTCTTATTAAAAAAAATTATATACATATAAGAAATTCAATTTCACTCATTGATAACTACCAGAGATATCAGATCACTCCAACACGTGCCAATATCATCGATGAAAAATACAAGCAAGATATTTTCATCATTATTTCATTAAACCAATACAGGCTTACGAAAAAGTAAAGTATTCCTATACTCAAAAAAAGACGTCTGTCGCCTGAAGGTCCATTGCCAAATACATCAAAGAATCCACAATGAAGGAACTCACCCTAAAGAAATCATAAACGCTCCTCCCACCATCGATGTATATCTATAGCTACCTATTTCTCATTCACCTATTATTATTATTTACTGACCAATCGATTCGAACGAATTAATAGGTTAGGAAACACTAGCAATGGCGATTATCGCCTATTGTTGCTACACGATGGATTTGAGTAATCCATTGGTCGCGGGCGCACTAGGTACGTCGAGTTCAGGATGATCAGATCCAGGGGTCAGGTCGGACCTGAGGTCATGCATCTCCCTCATGGAATCAGACCTGAAACTGCATTGGCTATCCAGCCAGACAAACGTGGCAAATCCCCACCGAATATCGCAATTGTGACACGTATCGAATGCATTCATTTCGAGTACGTGACGTCTCACTCTGAAGCGTTTGTGCGAAGGGGGATAATGGCCCTAAGGGACCCGTGATCCTGGACCCTTCGAATGCAGCATCCCTTGGGTTTTCGGGGCTCGAAAGAATCAAGGGGGAATGACCCGAGAGCGGTGCCAACTTAATGAGGACCCACCTACTTTCGGCCGTTTCTTTTACAGCAGCTCCAAAGGATCTCACACTCTCCTCCACGCATTCCACTTTTATTCCACGCGTTCTACCTTTTCGTCGCTCGTAAAGATTTACCTCTCCCTCGTCCACCCTCTCTCCCACTCTATTTTCATTTTAATCGTATGGTTTTTCTTGTTAGCCCTCCTTGCGCATCTGGCGGTTCTCACATACGAGATTCCTTCACGTATATGAGATTCAGGGAATATGAAATATTTCTTCCCTTTGGTACGTTCTGCTTGTTCTAACTTTAGTTCTCTTTTGGTGTAAATACGTAATAAAAATAATCACCATTACGTCATAAACATTCAAGTCTTATACTTCTAGTATTACTGAGGTTGCATCGCCGTAGGAAAAATATTAGTCGTTTCTGATTAATTATAATAGTGGTCCATGATAATGGTTACTGGTTTATATAATATATATAATATATATATATAATTATATATATAAACAAATTGAAACGATGCCGAGGATCTGGCACTGAGATGAAATTACGGAAGTTGAGTTTCATCATCTCATCGTGGGCGTAAAAGCCGTGCAGAACGTCCTGGGGAATTCCTTATATTTTTCCAAGGGAACGTCGAGCTAAGATCGCACTATGTTCTTCCTTTGTAGTCGCGCCTTACTCGAGCGTCGTTATTACGTTATTGTCGTGATGCGCCTTATTCGAGTCTACCGGCTTCTAGGAAGTGTCGACCTTCCATGAAGTTCGAACGTGGACGGATGGTCGATTAAAGTTTGAAATAGGTGAAGTGGCGGCGCCACTACGTGTATCAGCAACGTCACTGACATTCCCGTCATCGCCGGGAGTACCAGTAGCGACAGCAATATATATATATATACACACACACACACACACACACACACTTATAAATTACCCAGAAGTAAAACTAGCCAACCAGAAGACGAGGAAGCGAATATCCAGGAAGAGAAGAATGAAAGAGAGAAGAAAGTAACAAGCCTGAAGACGCGTAATGACTCAAGTTTTACACGGGCTTTGTGATGGACCTGGGGTGACTTTTACGTGGGGGATGAAAAGTGTCCTATTACAATTTTCCAGGGGACGCGGCTATTGAGGCTGAAGTAGAAATACAAGGGAGCATCGTCCTCGTTTCGTTCTACCTGCTTCAAACTTCAGAGCAAACAAATATGCCCGACGCGCCATATTATGCCGGGACACCTCGCCGACCTGGAGGGACTTCCTCGAACCGGTTTTCAGATTTATTTCTATTAGCGATTTTAACGTTACTCCGATGGCTGCTTTCGTACTTGGCTTGCGCCAAGTTAATTATGATTAATCGTCCGCGTCTTCGCTCACCTCCACGGGGTACCAAGTTTCACACCAGGTGATGGCGGTACCGAGAGTCCTTTGTTCATCTTGGGATTGATTTCCTCGTGCAAAAATTCATACCCCACTCCGCCAGATATACGTCATCAGTAGATGTGTATACATATATATCTATATATAACAAGGTATATCTATATATAAATCCTCAAGGATAATTTTTACTTCGCAAGACTGTACAATTTTTCCTGTCGCGCAATTTATTCGCCAATTCTTCGATGGCGAACTTTGCGCATTTCTTTATCTTAGTCCCCGCCAACGTTTCTCGAGTGTTCTCGTTCATCCTCAGCAGTGTTCTTGTCGCTGGTGAATTTCGCCGATTCCTGCAGGATCATCCCCGAAAGAGACACGATAAGGAAGCTGCCAAGTTTCACATTTAACAAAGAGATCTCTACGTAACACGTGAGCTGACTACGACAAAGAGGTGTCCTGCTGATTCGCAGCATCCGATGCTTGTGAATTCGAGAAGAGAAAAAGGACGAATCTGATTGTGATTCACCCTGAAGACCTGGCGCCTGCACGTCCTCATATGTGACATTGAAAAATGTACTGATAGGAACGTATATGCCTCTTGAGAAATATCTGTATCGTTACTGTCAGACACAATATTGTCGGTTAACTATAGAGAAAGAGAGAAAGAGAGAATGAGACATTGTTAAGATTGTCGAGTTCATGACCCCCCGTTACCATCAATTCATTCTGCGTAATGACCTAAACATATTATACAATGCCAGAGTTTATTCAGCATACCCACATATATAGATATGCATACAGTGAAGAAAATGGCAAAACTTTTCCAATTATTTTACTCGAAATAAAAAGAAGAAAAAATTAAAATACTGTCACCCCACTCTTGACCCTTGACAGGTGTAAAAAAATGAATTGTATTGTCAGCATCGTGAAAGCACTCTTTATCGCGTATATCATTGTATGAAATATTGACACGTTAATCCAATCAAGATGGTGGTATAACGTTAATTAAAAATCCTTTATGATTATACCGAATGGCTGTTGTACTCGAATCCGGGAAATACGACGATTATCTGTTGAGCCGTAAAAGCAAGTACAAAAGATTTTAATTGGAAATAGGTCTATTGATATGGACTGTATTTTGCAAAGTGTAGCAGTAGACGAGCACAATATACTAATGTACTTCTAGGGGTTTAACTAGACAGGCTATTCCACACGGTTTCTATTAGTAAATCACTCGCACACTGTGTGGCATAGATAACGACGCGACCTACAATGCCTTCAACTGGGAAGCTTAATTAAGTATATATTAATTAAAATCCGTCACTCATCCCACAGTCCCACTAGTATCTCCTCCTCTTCCTCCTTCATCACCCTTTCGCTCCTTTCTCCTTTCTCTCTACCCTGTAGAAAGTCCCTTTGATTCTCTCTCTCTCTCTCTCTCTCTCTCTCTCTCTCTCTCTCTCTCTCTCTCTCTCGCTCTCTCTCTCTGTCCTTTTATTAAGCCTCGTTCACCGAACGCGTCAGCTTTCCTCACATATTTGCGAAGATTAAATTTCGATTATGGACTCACGGCTGATTACTCATTACCGGTGCTTTGATTAGCGTTAATTGATTAAAACTTTCGGACTTTAATCGAGTTTTTGTCGGCTCTCTTCGATTGCGCTTCAGACTTTATTGTATATTTAACGCGGTTCATTGTTTGGTTAACGGAGCGACAGCAGCTTGTCGGATTTGTCGTAATTGCGCGTTTTCACTGACGCTTCTTACTAGTCACTCTGCGATGCGACTTGATATATGTGGATCGATTGAATTTGTCAGAGAGTACGAAAAAAGATTTTTTTATTATTGCTTTTTGCGATTAATTCGACGGAAAACTGGGAAACGGAATGACGATTGCTAAGAGGTTATGTGCACAGAGGTAATTCACCTAGTTTTCAAGTGAATTGATTTGAGCGCCATTTTTTTTGTCAAATACAACGTCGACTACCATATGCAGTTTTTATCGTATACTGGATTTTCTCATTGACTCTATAATCAAGGCCTGGCATATCTTGACATAATTAGCAATACCTCTCGTATTTCTAATTACAAGACAATTTTCCATAATTCATGAAAAAAACATTTATAAGCACTGTAGAATTTCCGCGTTAAAAAAAATTCCACAGAAATAAACGCAAGGACGTTAAATAAATGCCTTTTGATTAAAACATGCATAAGATAAAATTTTGAGAAATAATAAAGCTTAATAAATCACGCTATACAATTTTCAATCGCGATTCGAATAAATCAATGTAAATTTAGTTTTAAACTCGATGGTATCGTCACTCGTATATACGTAAAAAGAGAGGAATCGATAACACAAGCGATAAGAAGAGCGATGAGTAATTGAAGAAAAAGTATAAGATAGCGTCGGCCGAGTTTTCTCACGTTCCCGGAAATGAATCTTCTTCTATTTTCGTTCGTCAGCGAATCGAAATGCGCAAAAGAAGTAAGAACAGTATAAGGACGGGGAGGAGGCGGAGATGGTGGGGAAGGGGTACAGACGTTAAACTCCACTGGACGTAGGGAATTCGATGGCAAAGCTTACACTCTCTCCTCTTTTCTCTCTCTCTCTCTCTTTAACAAGACGTTCTCGAGGGAGGGAAGCGTTTCCCCAATCACCAGTTAACATCTTTGTCTCGTACTTCTGGACCGAGCTGGTGAATATATTCATGAGAGGCTGGGATTCGAATGCGCCCCGTCCGCTTTGGCTGCTAACAAACGACAAAAGCACTGATTTTTAATTGGACGGTTATCGGATCGATCGATAGGTGTCAATTAACCATAATTCTGTCAATCATATAAGTATAGTTATATTCCTGTGATATATCAATATAAAACAAGTATGATAATATATAGATTTCAAGTTCAGCATCCCTTATCTGGATCATCGATTTTTACGAATCGATACATCTCGAATTACCTATAACGATTTTATTGGGCAGAATACGCAGAGTAACAGATATAGATATAGTGGCTTTAGAAACTTTGTAAAAAGTTGTGTTTCGAGTGATTATTAGGAAATACAGTAGACGCCTGGCATCGCGACGCCATATACCGAATCGATCGAAGTCATCGATGTTCCAGTATTGTGGCGCCTTTCCAAGAAGGCTTCCTCATTATCGTTACATCCACCGTTTACAACCGGGGGCATTCCCATAATCCACGCTCGCTTATGGTAGGATCTCTAATCTGTTGTTAATAATTTTCAATTTCCGTGCACCAAAGTGCCCCGGTACAAAATATATTATCCATAGCTACAGGGGGCGCCGACTGACAGCTGCCCGAAAAGCCCTGTAGTAGAAGCTGCGCCGCGGACCCCCGTTTCTTTTTCATTCGTGTGTGTGTGTATATATATATACACACACCTTGGGGAAGAGGGACGGAGCCAGTGGCTGGCAGTACGGGGCCGTCCTGCACCTCTTCTATGGGGCCCCATGGGTGGAGGGCCCAATCCGAGGGCAGTATTCGTACAGTAGATTAATGCCTCGACGATTACACGAGATAATATCGTACACGTTGTAAAGCGGCCTTATCGTATTTCCCTTCTTCTTTACTCTCTCTCTCTCTCTCTCTTTCTTCTTTCAGAGCACAACGCTTCCTTGTCCCACCTTCTCGTGTTGTTCTTTGTTGTTCCGTGTTGTTCGGAAAATTTGTTATTTTCCTGCCGAAGCCCAACGACGGTTCCCTCGTAAACGAGATCATTCTTCTATGGTTTTCCTAGGATTTCCCCATGTTTTTCTAAACGCCATAGAAACAAAAAATCATTGACCACCGCCATATTTGTCGATATCAGACCGTTCCGTCGCCGCGCGCAATGTTTACACCGAGGCCACCTTTTTCCTGGGAAAACTGGGATTTACCATATGTCCTCGAGAGCAGTCAGACTTAATCGCTATGTTCGACGGACACAAACAGACGATAAAACTTTATCGTTTCTCGCTTTCGAAACTTGCCGCGATCGCTTGTCATACGTATCCCCCACCCTACGTCACCTATCATGTGTGATCTGTCGTTTATTCGTCATCAAATATTGACGAGACGTCTGTCGCCCATATTCCCCCACTCCTCCCCCACATACTCTTCTCCGCCCTCGATTTCACTTCAAAGCAACTCATAAGCCCCACAATCATTCCTTATCATCCATAGTCGAAAACTCGTTAAAAAATTTTCCAAAAAAATAAAATTAAAAGTCTCTTGAGACAGGTTTTATTTATTTATTTATTTTTTTTTTCTTCGAGCAAACATAAGAAGGTCAATACCAAGAGCGCCACACATAACGAATCGAAAGAGCCCGTTAAACGTTGGCGTCGGTACATAAAGAGAGAGGCTGCAAAAATAAAAAGTATCAGAAACGACCAAGAGAACAGGTTAGACACGCGCCGCATAACGCTACACTTGGAGTTCTCGTATACCGGAGATGCCGCGGCGGGTTCCCGCCGCGGAATCGCAATATTCGTTTACTCTTTGAAGGCAACATCCGCTCGGTGGTACGAGAAACGAAACTGGCTTGTTATGCGCGGCTTGCCGCTCGAATGCGAAGCGAATAATGGTCGGGACTTTTCGAAGGGTAGGGTATCGTATTAAATTATAATGATGCCAGCACGAAATTATTTAAGGATCGAGTATGTCCGTCCGTAAGGGGTGTTCGGTTAAAGGGGCTACATTTCACACCACGATGCTTACCAGGTGTGCTGCCAATC
Organism: Pachycephus smyrnensis; assembly: GCA_030142225.1. NCBI lineage: Eukaryota > Metazoa > Arthropoda > Insecta > Hymenoptera > Cephidae > Pachycephus > Pachycephus smyrnensis. The sequence continues at coordinate 283,438 of JARQST010000047.1, read as the reverse complement.
CAAGGGACCCTTTCACGGCTGAACCCTCCTCAACAATTTTCAGCCCTTCTGCTGCCGGTACAATTCACGTTTGTTAACAAATATTTTACCCCGAAATTTGATCCGAATACCAACCCCGTAATCGTCGAGGGGATACTTATCGGACGCCATTACAATGCATGGAAAATGCTAGGAAAGCAGAAAATGACATCGCTCAACTTTAACCCCTCGTGCACGGAGTTACGTTTCGGGGGTACACGTGCGCCGTACAGTTTGTATGCTGTTGAGTTCGAATATGTATAATAACAATGCTGGTAATAATAATAACAGTTATTATTGATACGAAGAGAAACATGACGATTTAAACAAGGACAATGAACGGTGTCGTATTAAAGACTGGGGGATGACAATTGATCTGCGTCTGTCGAAATTTTAACAATGAAAATCGATTGTATATTTTCTATCTGACACATATACATATACAGGCACCAATATAAATAGACAGTATTCGCATAATTTTCATCCATAAGTAAAATTATTAGACTACGACGTTGCATGGGGTTTGGTTAGATTTAACATTTACAGGTATAAGTCAGAATATAATATATTTTGATATATCCAGGAAAGTAGGAAAAAAAAGATGAGGATGACGGAAATGCTTAGACGGAAATTGCTCGTTGATACGACCCAGTATTCGTAATGACAAGAAACCCAATGGCGTAGCAGCCACGCTCGAAAATAAATGAGCTATTGATTTCGTACTACTTGCTGCACCGTTTCCGATTCTGGCCGATAACGATCGATATTGTAAGGTATCATTAGTTTCGGAGGGGAAGGGGGTGGGGGTAAGAATTGACAGGGGTTGAGCTTGTCGAAGAGAGTGTATTTACTGGTTAGTTTAGTTGGCTTGCTGGCGCAGGGTGAACGAGGCGTGGCGGGGGGAGGGGGAGGGGGGAGTCTGGATTTTCACATTGATGACAAGATCGAGCGAACCGAATGTAATTGCAACGCTTTAGCCAACTCCTGGCGAACGGCATAACGGGGAATAATCTAAAGCGAAAACGCCGTAAGTCAATTAGCCACTTTCTCATTATTCCGAGACTTAACTGGACTCCACCCCTCGCTGAGTGTTGAGGGGAAGAGATGAAGGGAGGGATAATTAATCGCAATTATTTCTAATACGAGGGAAATGAGATATAAAATTTTTTTTCACCCGATTGGAATGTTGCTCCTGGAGAAGGAGGAGGAGGAGGAGACGGAGGGGGAAGGGGAAATCAGGAAGATGGGAGGTTGAAGGTAAAGAGATACTCCGCCTCAGGTATACAAACTCGAGCTTGACATTATCAATCGCGACAGTCGTCCTCGGCTAGAGTCGGCTAAACTCGGGACTCCTCCCCCTTTTAGCTCGGAGGCACGAGCAGTTATTAAAATACCGTAAACAAACCGCATATTATTACGTTTATTGAAATCCTCGTGAAACCTCGTAAACCCGGTATCTCGAAAATATGCAAATAAACGCCATATCCGGTAGGTTCACCATGTTGAATTCGGTCCTTCGTTTGTCCCCACCTATCTCCATTATCACTCTCTCGCTCTGTCCCAGTTGGTCGGGCTCTCGTCTTTGATGGAGAAATTTGCGGTTTGTCTCGACTACACGGAGAACGCGCGGAGGGATGCGAAACGATAATAATTTGCCAGGATTCCGTCTGCCTGGTTGATTCGCGAAATTGGAATATCGCCTTGATAATGCACGTATCCGGCATAATACCCTAGACGTACGTAGTGGTACATATTATAAGGACTCCCTATATAACTGTCGTACACTATAGTATATACTCTCTTTGCTCGACGTCCCTTTAAACTTTCAGACCCTTTTGAGAATCCCTCGACGAATACGCACAATAGGCACATAACCAGGAAGACCTTCCGCAGGACGAACTCCCAGTTCGTACCTGCGCCGACACTCATTAGCGCAGTTATTTCTATGTGAAGCGACAACAGCCTCTTCGCCGTCCGTCGTAGCGACGGATTTTTCTTCAGCGTTAGCCGCCATTGTACTACCGCGTGAAATTTTAATTTATTTACTAAAATTAACGGCGAACCTTATTACTATAATTGTTATCGTTTATCTTAAAGAATTATTATCATTTCCCAGTTTATCTGTCATCGTGGCAAGGAATCCTATCTTAAGCGTATTAACGAGACAATACCCTCGGTTTACTCCGCTTACGTATCACATCCGGTTTCACGCGTTCTCCATTCTTTGCTGAGATAATTTTTATAATTGACACGGAATTACGTTCTGTCTTTTCTTTTTATTTCCTCGTATACTCGGGAATCTCCTTCTTCGAATCTAACGATTGTTACGTTTATCTGGTGTATCTTGATTATCTTGTAGATGATACATGTTCAGCTGAATTTTTCTGGGTATCCACGTCTATACGTATATCTATAAGCAGTGGCTTGGTTCGTGTTTCACATCTGACTGAAACACATAATTCTCGGACTCTGGGCGTGTTTCCGTCATGACAAACAGTACGTGAGGAAAGAGTTTCTCGAGTCAGCCGGTAAAATTCTCATCAACTTTGTCAGAGAAAACGGTGCCGTCTCGTTTGATTTTCTTGTTATTTCGGAATAACGGTAAATTACGAGAGACGATAGGACACGGTACGATTGTCTGCGACGAGAGGCTGGAAAAAGTAATGGCGGTGGGGCGAGAGACGAATTAGACAGCACGTATCTGCCGGGACATATTAGAAGAGTAATAAAAGTCATCATGGATGTATTTATTGTTTTCGTCACGCATCGAGGAAATATAATTTGCTTTGAACTACTAAGAAAGCAAATTACGTTCCATCCGCCATTTACTAATCGTACAGTCTGATTATTCATTTAGTTACTTCGTAAGTGGTTTTTCCCTTCCCGGAAGTACTGGCTATAGTCGTGCTACCCGAATACGCCATTTCCGGCGTACACGTCATTCTCCTATTTGCGGTTGAGGATATGCACGCATTTTCAAGAGGAAATCAGGGGGGTTTTTTATACTGAATTTTGGCAATGACATTTCGTTCTGGCGTACGCTCTACGTGGAACGTTGAGATCAATGGGTAAATTCGCTGCTGGAACTGATTGGCTCGCGTGACGTCATTCCGGGAAATATCGAGGTTGGAATTTCGAATTTTGGGAAATACTCGTATGAGCGAGCACGCTATACGCGAGGTCATGACCTAGCGAAATAAAATCGGCGAGCAAACGTGAAATTGAAAATTTTCATTTTTCCTTGTTTTATGTTACCTATTTATGTTTTTCACGGAAACACGTGTCCGTTCGTCAACCCCTTATCTTGTCTAACGAAGTCATTTTTTATGAATAATTTTTTTTTTCAATTTTACACTAATCATTACGAAATATTCTTTCCCGATGATTCAACATGTCCTCGGTGATTATCGCATTTCATGAAATTCCACTAGACGTAATAATAATCTTGACGTGCATCAGACTGCGGATACCTGAAAGCGAAAGACCGTGAAACTATTCACTTCCTGCTGGTGAACTTTGAAAGTCTCTTACAGGTCGAGGAAGAAGTTTCTCTCTAAGCTTTGACTATTTTCCGCCAACTAAAATCACTCGTAAGGAATTCAAGCTGCCACGGATACAGTAATCGTTATCGGCTCATGAAGATAAAACCAAGAAAAGCAAAGAACTTTACGAGTCATTGGACAGAGTAATGACAGAGGCGATAATGACTGTCTCAAAAACCACAACAAGTGTACTCATAATATACGTATTATATATATATATATAAACACCACATAAATTACTCCAGTACTGATACACCAATAAATCCAATACAGCATCATTCATCTCGAGACTAAATCCAAAATTCCGTGTATCAAAATAATTTTCATTCCCAAAACGCTCGTAAGTTTCAATATTTAAGACAAGACAAAGATTCTCCCACAAGACAAGAAAATTCTCTCTCCCCCCGAGAAAATGATAAAAGATAACGACTAAGAATGTCACCCTACTCATCCTCAATTTCAATCCACCTGAATTACGCAATACGCCGAGAAATGCACAGACACTCCTCTCTGTATAGTCAAGCTAAAAGAATACTTCGTTTTCATTGAATTCGCAGCAGTGCACTACTAACTCAACCACGATGGTTAAATTCCATTTTTGTTTTCCGCGGGAAAGTAACGTGACCGCAGTCTGAAATATCAGTTTCCCAGGTTGCCTGATATCATCCATTTCTCATGGTTTCTCAGTATCCTCTCTTCGTACAAGATGAGAGACCTGTTATCTCTGGAATGATAATACTTTTTTTTTTATCTAACCGCAAAGGGATGCAATGGGTTATCCTTTATCAATTATACCATGAATATGTATACCCCTATCAAAAGCCACGTCCATTCCTTTTGAATTTAACCCTAAACAGATACTCCGGGGTTCCTTATCACCCCAACGCAACTTTTCTTGGCTGCCATTTCTGTACCAATCTCTTCGTTAAAGAATAACCAAGAGATTGCATGCTTTGGAATCCCGTTTCCAATGGTATAACGGAAAATATACGCTGCAATAGACGTGGGGTGATAAAGTACCCTGGAGAATCCATCTAGGGTCAGTCGCACAAAGATCTTTCTCCAAAATGTCTTTGATTCCAAAAAATATTTCAGACCAAAAACTGTACGATATGGAGGCTGGGCTGGTGATCCAGGACCTGGAAAATGGGAAACGCAGGTTGAAATTCTCAAGCAACTGTTCATCGTTCTACTTGTTGGTTTCTCTTTGAAGTTTCTCCCCCCCCCCCCCCTCCCGTCCTCCTCATCCTACCGCGACTTCGACCCTTAACGTTCACTAACCAACAATACACCTTGTAATTGGAGCGAAAGCTATTGACGTTCTGTGCTATTTATAAGTTTACATCAGAAACATTTGTTCCTTGTTACGTACCATTTCCCGTGGGACATCTTTTTTCTTTTTTTTTTTCAATTTCCCACGGGAATTTGTTACAAGGACATTGATTTCTGCAATCATAAGGTCGTTGCTACTGCAGTGCGTAAGTACGAAAAAAATCAATTATTATTATTATACATTGAATTCATTTATACCTTTTGCCTTCGGACAAATAAACAAGTCCAATTTTGCTTCCTTTGTCACATAATTTTTTATGCTCTTTAACGCCAATTCCATACTTCTCGAGCGCATTTTTCTACCTGATCCATCGTGCGTGCCTTTTCACTGCTTTAATTACGAATCGCGCGAATATTTCATGAGTTCCGGGTGGAAACTAATGGGATTAGGTTATCTTGATACACGCTTTTCGACGTCCCGTAATTAATATACATACCCGGCGTGGTACCTGGAGCGTCGTGGAGGGCGACATGCGCCGCATCGCGTTGTTTCTCTATGTAAACTCGCCTCGAGCATCGTATACACGAGAGGTAGAGACCACGTGATGCGATAGCTTCCGTGAGGTTTGAAAAGTGTCATGAAACGATTGTTAAACTCGCTGAAAAGCCAGGACGCGATAACGCTGAAAACATGGCAAAAGCATACCAGTCCGATTACACGTGGCCATCGCTCTAACATTCGTCTATATATATATACACACATACATACAGGTATACCTGAGTATATAGACACAGATATTACCATTCTCTTTGAATACTCAGAATTTCATAGTCATAAAAAAAAGAAAAAAAGTTCTGGTATGCCATTTCGCAAATTCCAGGTAGATCTATATAATGCTTCGTTTCTAGTTATACTAGTTGCTACTACTGGTTTCCATATACTAAATATATACCATATATATACATAACATATGAAAACCATATATATACAAAAACTTGTACGTCTTACACATCGCATTAGCCGTCTGAACGAGCGAATGATAACATCAAGGAGAATCAAAGTTCCGTGACTCGCCTTTATTAAACGAGCATTAGGCCTCATTGAGCGTAAGAACGTAAGATCCGATAAGGAGAAGGGTAGGAGAGAGAAAGAGTGGGAGAGGGAGAGAAAGAAGGAGAGGAAGATAAAGAAAGAGAAAGAGAGACAGGTGGGACCGATAAGTACTGTGTGAGAGAGATAGGGCACAGGCGTGAAAGATTTACCTTAAAGAAGAACGAGACGAATGATGAGATACCCTTTGGCGAGACGCACATACTTATATCACGTCGCGACGCCGGCGCCTGGCCCCGGGATACCCGCAAGATGGAGGGGCTGTACGTATTGGAAAAATTATACCCGGCCAAGGAAGCAGGTAAACTTCCGAGTTAAATATTAAAAGCTGTATGAATAACCGTGGCAGTCCTCGTATCTTACTTCTTGGGGCTTCCAACCATTATACATATTCATGTCGTCCTGCGCCTCTGCTTGCTGCGGTTGGAAGAGAACGGCGAACCTCGTCGCTTTCGGTGAGAAACGGAAAGGATCGGCTTGACATTTTATCGCCGGCATAGAAAAGCGTCCTAAGTCGCATTTATGTATGCTCTGTCCGCGACTGCCGTTCTTGCCGCGTATTTACCTTTATCCTTGAAATTTTCGCAAAACCCTACAAAGAAACGGGACGCTTGCGAATCTTGAGGAAAACAAAAGAAGTGCCCTACGGGATTTGGCACTGGTTAATTTCATACGTTAAAAGAGTTTCGTGAAAATTTTTTTTTTATATATAATCGCTGATAACGTTTTCATATAATTTTGCGACAAGGTACCATTTTCGTAAGTGAAAATCGTTACTTTTCTTTACTCTACTTTGTTCAGGTTAATCGCGCTAGGTGTGCAGACCTCGCTATAATGAATTTCGAAATGACAACAATGTTATACTATGTCAGAATGATTACATATGATTACACATATATGTCACGTGTAAGGGGATGATATGAAGATGAAACCTGTACGTCCGTAAGGGCTATACGAAATGGACTAGAGCAAAAAAGACCTGACAGCACTGTACACCTGTAGGACATTAGTGAAAGTCTTTTGAAATGAAAGGAAAGAAAGGCAAGGATGGAAAGAGAGAGAGAGAGAGAGAGAAAAAGAAAGAAAGATATAGTTCACAAAGTATTCCATATCATAAAATTATTCAGAGCGACTAATCTTGATCGGATATTCGTCGTGCTCGTAGGCCTAATGGATATTGCGTTAATAGCCTTTTTCACATAACCCATATACTGCAGACGGATGACAAGCAGTCGAGGGGCGAGTGAAGAGGGTAAAACAGGATAGAGAGGGTAATCATGGGGTTTAAAGGGTAAAAAGGGTAAAGAGGCAAAGAGAAAGAGCAGAGTATAGAAGAGGTGGAGGATGCCTCTGCGGATTATGCCTCGACCCGGCATCGTTTATCTGGCTATCGTCTAACCACGATAATGCAATAATTTTCCAATTCTCATTACGGCTTTAATCTTTTCGATTTATCACGCTGACGATTTACTGCCAGCTGCAGTGCATTACTACCATAATCCTGCCACTCGATTTTGGCCTCCCCTGGCGCGAACGGTGCGTGGCGCTATATGCAGAGTGGTACGTTATAGTAATAGCATAGTTCGCGGCCAAACTACGGAAAATACCTGCTATGGTATATACGTATATACTGTACACATGTGCCGCGAGTGTGGGTACGAAAATGTTTTCATTAACTGAATATACACGGTACTGCAGATCGATTCCACGTTAATATACATATAGCTATAAGGTATATGGTTACACTATATACCATATACTACTATACGATAGAACTATATGTAAATAAATATTCGCGCTTTCGAATTTCCCAAATTAATCATCTCGCTGCGAAGTCCAGGAACGACGTCGATATTAACTGCAGCAATGTGTGCTATAGTAAAGCGAAGTATAGAGAATGTCCAGGTGACGTCCATGGGATATACTATGGGACTTTTGATATGGCCGTGTGACGTTTATATAGGATATTTGTTTTGGACTGGAGTGTAGCTGCTTCAGCGATCTTTTCCTTTTCGCCATTCTCCGCTCTCTGGGGTGACCGACGCGAACTGCAATTCCGCGTACCGAGGATTTCCATCCTCGGATGTGTAATTTGGATGACAGCGCGGGATCCGAAGTTAGCTGGATGGACGAGGGAAGTGACGGGGAAAGGGAAGGGAAAATTGTGGAAAGGTGTCGGCTGGGTTCTCTTTTAATAAATCTCAGTGGCGTATGTACGTGCTGTACTGTCATTAAAATATTGTTGCTTTACGTCATATATGTACATATACACATACTATATATAATAGTATAGTGTTACACAAAAAATCTAAGTATGATTCTTTCTTCTTTTAATCATCAGTATCATTGCTTTCATAATATCAGTTCAATCATTATCCGATCGATCCTTACTGATCGTTATTACTGGTCCGATCTAAACGTTCCGTAAGACGATCTTCTTAATGACCGTAGAAGCACGCAATCAGTTCCAAGAGCTGTAATGATTGAGTATAAATAAAGAAAGACTGTGTATAGAGATACTTAAGCGAAGTACTCGACGACAATGATCTCAATGATAACGCCGACGACCAATGTCAAAATATCAATAAATCTCACAGCATTGAACTTGACGATATATCTAATCGCAATATAAATATCGGCGTTACGTAACCGCGCGGCCAGCTGTCAATAACTTTTGACAGCGCGAACGCGTTACTCAGAAGCAGGGTGTACAAAGGCAGCAAATGGTTTCATTAAAATAAAGCCGGTTCGGCTGAGTTTGTCGACCGGAACTCGTGCGCTGAATAACGAGTATTTGTCTCGCGCATGCGCACTAACTTCACGAGCTGCGGGTTCTTTCAGAGGGGTGTAGTTACGGAGTGCCTTGGAGTCAAAGGGGGATGGAATCTATGTATACCGAGTCACAGGGTGAGTCCCACTGAAATGCGTGTATTTGAACAATTAGGTTCACTACGGCACTCCGGGTACAGTCACTACGCGCGATAACGCCCTAGTATAACGTTCGTGTTTTCTGTTAACGTATCGCGAAAACACGAGGAGAGTAATGTTCCCTATCCGTGGCACGACGCCCGTTTTATTGGCCCTGTATACGGGCGTCCTAGTACCAGGATATTACCAGGCAGATATATAACTCTTTTCGTGCTTCCGCCCGGCCCACTCCCGAAAACGTGTGTGGGTGTGCGTGTGCCGTGCGTAATTTGTCTGAAAGACCGAATTTTACTGAAGGTATACGTATTTATAGGATACAGTCTGAGGGAAGCCATTTTTTCTAGAGTCGCGAAACTGAAAAGTAGTCTCGATAACGACAATTTCATCCCCTACTGTATCTCCTGTTGTAAATTCTCCTTCAACCCTTTCGCTCTCTGCAGTCTTGTTTGAGCGCCGACTCTTCTACTTCCTCTCTCCTAATTTTATCCGGGAACACCTTTGTTTTTCTCTCGTTGCACCCTCAGCCGAACGGAAACATACCCGACGCGTCCGGGTTAATATAATTTGATTAGCAAACTACACCCCGAATTAGCCCCCGGCGTCGTTTCCTGGATAGCAGTTCGTATATAAGAGGGATGTTGCTCGTTCGTTTTCTTCGTTATGAGGGACCAAGCTTCGACGAAGGCAGCCATTTTTTTTTTAATTTTCATACTTCCCGGGGGTGTTTTTTTTAAATTCTTCATCAAATTTCGTGGGTTTGCTCCTGGATAATTTTATATAAATACATTGATACGCCGGGGGGGGGGGGAGTGAAAGGTACTTTCTACAGGATATTCGATCTTGATAGCATGTTTTAATGAGGCTGTATTATCATCCCTTGGACAAATGGTAATTCAATAGGGATAATGGACGCGTTTGCGATGACAGATACTTATCTATAGGTTTGCTAATACGAAATTGCTAATTAATTATCGTATTAGTTATAATACGCAATTACTGTTAATGTTGAATTTATACAAAAGTTTTTATTTATCAAATTTTTTTCAGACTGTACTATAATAACTATCGATCTGTTATTGCGCGACGTTACAAATCTTCTTTCCAGCTAGATGAGTGAATTTCTATTATGATAAAAATTATTCATTTAATTGGAATCGTACCAACGGGTACTAAAATAGTGACTGATATGATGGTTCCCCTACATTTTTTTCCAAAAGAATAACCATATATCAGGTCGCTTTGATCTAACCGATTTTTAATCCGATGAGAGCATAGATCGAGATCCCCGCTTGTCCCAGAAGCGTTTGCACTTTATCGAAAAGTCAATCCTATAAATCGTCCAATATTTTCTCAGAGATTTATTTTAAAAAATGTTCATATAGTCGGTGGATAATAAATATCGATAAACACAATAGACACGCAGATACATAAGCAAGCCTGAAATTTCTTCCCCATAAGTTTTCTTATCTATTTTCGCAATCCGTTCTAAACTTTACACCCGATTTCTCTACAGCTCTAAGAGAATTTTTTCGAAAATTCTAAAATCCATTATATTTTTCAAATTTCATAGTCCCGTCTCTTAATAGAATTTTGAATTACGTATATACGTTTAAAAAAAGACTAGCATTGATAAATAGATAAAATTGTCATAGATAATTAAACAAGCTGAACACCTAAGAGAAAAACCCCACTTAACATTAGGGAAATACGTAAGTCTGAATTACATTAGGATTTAATATAACAGAAGAAAGTTCACTTTCTTCGAGTGCTACTTTCCTTGAAGATTCACAAAAGGACGATTCGCGGCAGAAGATTTCGCCGAGTTCATTAGTGGCCAGATATATATAATATAATTTCTGCCTTGTGTATATATATATATATCCTCAATTAGGTATGCGAAAGTGCACTTGAATTTCTGCAATAATCATCCCCCTGGCACTTTGAAAGACAGCAACGACACCGCAGCAGTAGCAACATCCATCGAGAAACTCCAAGAAACAAACTTGCCCGGAATATTACAAGAGTGGCACTCTTTTGTTTCTCGTACCTATAGCCCAGAATCCGAAAGTGGAAAACTTGGATTGCAAATCGGATTCAGAATCCAGCAGGGACATCTTGGTAGTCGTGTGTGTTCGAAAACTAAACCGCACAAAAGGGATGCACGACCCTCTTAGACGTCGGGCTGAAAGACAAGATTGCTAAACGAGATAGCACTCACCCTTAAATCCCAACCCTCCTCGCCTTCAGACCAGGTCACAGAGGATCCACTGAGAACGCAGAACCTGACTGTGCCAAAGGATGATCTTCCTCCTTACGATTTGTCACAGCTGAAGACCAGACCCCGTGCAAATTTTTCATTCAATCAGACAGTACAGCCTTTCTTCGCGAATTAATGGTCCAGCAATAATAATTGACTGCCTGTAAGTCCATCTCGGATTCTCGAAACGTGGAATCCCTATATAACTGTACAAAGGAACGTGGAATCCTTGAATGAGGGTGGGGGGGTGTATACCCTTTCACCAATAGGGTATAAGAAAATCTCAGGATGGGGAGGGGACGGGGACGATACACACAGACATTCACAGAAAGTCATGGAACGCGAGAAGAGCTGAAATTCGAAACGTGCCAATCGGATGCTGCATACGGCATCTTCTCAATATCCCCATATACGTACTCCAGTTTGTTCCCATCCACGATCCTATGATCGAAGGGGGTCCTCTCTTAACAGGATCAAAGATTATATTCCCGTTCCTCGTAAAAAGAGACTCGAACCAAAGGAAGAGAGCCGGGCTGAGATATCTGAAGATCGCGCGAGGGGCTCGAGGTGGCGCGTGAGTATTTTCGAGCGAGTAGATAACATCCCGAAAGATTTAGAGGGTCAGCAGTGCAATTAGCGATGTTTAGAAGCGAATTATGAGGTCGTATATCTCCCGCTCTCCTTGCTTCCTCTCTTTGCTTCCTTTTATATCGCCCAGGCCCTGACTTCTCCTCGAGTTATACGACTACGTCTCCCACCGTTGTGACCCGCCGCAGCTTTTGGTGTGTACCATTAATTTTGTTTTCTTGTTGTTTCTCTCCCGTTGTGCCCCCCCCCCCCCCCCACAACCTCCCCACTCGTACCCTCTTCTTTCCTCAACGTCAACCGCCGGGAACGTTTATTTGTATCTTCAAGAGCCTGGTTTATTTTCTAAGTCTCCCATCGCTCTCTCCATCTGCATGACGTCACTCCGATCTTTCTCGCACGAGGAGCACCTGTCTCTCTCGCCTCGTAGAAAGTCGAGAACCGAGTATTAAATACGCAGGAAAAAAAGAAGAGAAAATTATAATCCTCTCTTTGGCTTAAACTCGACCAATATCAGTTTCATAGTTCGGTTTTCCCTATTTTACATAATTTTTCGGTGTTTTCAATGCACGCTCTCAGTCGACTGTACACCTGTATCGGTATGGGTGTCTAATTATATCGAGCCGCTCGAGCGGCGCGATTAAACATTTCCCTTCGCGCAAGAATTTCGAGCTTAGCTCATTAGCGTTCGTAATGATTATCATTGTCAGCATAAGCTGTCTGTATAGAACGATTCAACGTAGGCGCATATTATTTGCCATTCTCGATAGTCACGGCAGAGTGCTGTCTGATGTATTATGAATAGTGCACTTAAATATTATATATATATACACACACACACACACTCTTCCCAAGTAACTCAGCTCCGTTTCAATACGGTGGTGTACCAGTGTTACAGTGACTATTTCATGTTTTCGCAATTTACAGTGAAGACGCCATTTTCCCTTCCTCCTTCATCGCCAGGAGGAAATCCTCGTTAGGGAGCAGAAAAGGGACTATCGAACTTGTGCAAACCCGACGCCGCGGAACGGTTTGTTCAACTTGTTTACCTCGATGTGCTCGAAACTAGCTAGTGCCTTGCGAAACAAGGCCAATTACGATTTTCCAGGTGCGGAAAGAGACGAAGCAGTAGAGATTTCTGGGGGATTCCGGAAATAAATGAGAAAAAATGTGGAAATTGCAAACCGATAATAACAATGACAGCGATGATAGCGGTTCAAGCAGAAAATGAAACGTTCCGCAAAGGTTTTTCGCAAGATAAGACGTATTATTGCGAATGCACCGGATGCGTGATGCAATTTCTGACGTCACGGCAATAACACTCGGAGAACCGTAATCAAAGTGAAACGGGAACTGGACCAAGCGTAGAGGCTCAAAGAGAAGACGAGATTATCAGGTTCTGTGTGAGGTCCATGGAGTATGGATGCTACAAGATCGTGTATCGCTCCATACCGATCTACTGCCGTTATTAATATTTTATTCTACGCGGGCATAAATTACATCCATGACAGAAATTTCATTGGTTAAGAAAGAGAGAGAGAGAGAGAGAGAGAGAAGATTTCTGACGTCACGCAAATAAAAAATTAGACCGTCTACCATGTATCGTAGAAATATTTCTTGTACGTATAATAGATACACCAATTACATAATGTAACGTATTACGGATGGTTATGTATATCAGAGTATCGTGAATCTAAATCCTACCCAATAATTGTCCATAAGATTAGAATTGCTATTCACATCTAATGCCTTCGGATTTGGATTGTGGCACGTGCGTTTAATTTATCCCATGTATACATATATATATATATACACACACAAACATATAGGTATGTACCGCATCGAGCCACAAGAATTAAGTAGCGCTTACACAGGGTGGCGGAAATCCGCTGATCCATCCTGGATACGAAATACGCGTATCCTGGTTAGCATATACGGATACGCCATGGAATTCGTGGTGAATGGGTGTCGTCCAGAGTCGTCGTCGACCTCGACTCTGAAGAAGAGGTCTCATTTAATGAGGCAATTTCCATCGATTTCCCAGAATAACCGCAACTCGGCGGTGTGCTGTGTTAAATCGCAAGGAAGACGTAGGACGGTGAGAGAAAGAGAGTGAGAGAGAGAGAGAGAGAATGAAAAAAGGAAAAAAGGGAAGGAAATACATCGAAGAAGGTAAAAAAAGATTGTAGGAAGGAAAATGAAGGTTCAGTCCATATTCGAGGAACGCGAAGACTTTTATACTACACTGCATTTACGTATTATGGTATATTATGGTTATTATGTATGTCGTGTTATGCCGCAAGCCCTACGTCATGTCATCCCCTACGTGTCTTCAATCATGCATATGAGGCGATTACAGTGCATCCGTTTACCTTATCGTCGAGAATTTCATAGAGAATGGAGGCTATAATTTATCGTGGTTTATCGAGACTTTGCGTCACAATCGAAAATCGTCGTTCGATTGTTTCCGATTATCGATTATTCGCTTGCGTAATTAATCTCTAGGCGCTGGACGAGATCATCCCTTATTGTATTCGCAATGCGTGCACGCGGGGCTTACTGGAATCGATGCATGGAAGTAGAGAGGGAGATTTTTGAATTTAATATTTAATTCTTGTTGCTTTATTGAAAAAAAAAAAACATGTTTTAGGTAAAATTAAATAAAATCTTGTACTCGGAGCAAGAAATGTATACGGATTGGTGGATTTAATCGAGCGAAACCGTAATGCAATCAATTACCGTGTTATGTCCTTATTAAGACATGCTAATGTCCTTTGTCCTTCACGCTTCGTGACACACGTGACTGTATAAATAAATGTCAGTGCGACAAAGTCCCCTCAGACTGTATATCTTTCGTATCATAAGCCTTCGAAAGGATTTGCATTTTCGCCGAAGAGGTTTTCGGGTAATTACATTACAGTGAGGGAAGATTGGGTGAATTGATGGAGGGTGCACCGGAGCATGTTACGTGAAATGACGTTACTCCAGTCAAGTTAGTTTTTCGTGAGGTTAGGTCAGGTTAGGTTAGGAGTAGGTTGTAGGTGGTCGGTATAGGTTCGGCTGGTAAATTTGACCACCCAGAGGAAGCACAACGGTAATAAATGAGCGGCAAGTGTGCTACCAGCGAAACTGTAGGTCCAATTTCCCATGAGAGTTAAGCGTAAAACCGCAGCCTAAAAACGACATCGTTCAACGGGAAGTGACGTAGTCGTATAAATAATAAACGCGGGAATAACTTGAACGCGCGGCAAGATAATAATCGTTCACGTCTTGTTCCTTGATATCCGAAGAATCTGCGAATCCTTGGAATGTGGCGTCGCGACGGCTTCTGCAATTTGTAACCATAACCGCTCATGAGTATTATAGAAAAAGTCCAATTCACATGTTTCTTGCGTTTGAAATTCCAGTGGCTTGTTCGTTACGCTCTCCATCTTTGTGTATATACGTTGTGACGTGATTTTAGAAAATCCCGCCACAAAACTTACAAACTAAACGGTTAAGGAAATATTGCGCCGGTAGACGCTCCCGGACGATTTTGCGATTCCGCTTTCAAAACTCGAACTTATTTTGCTTATCGACATTGTTGAAGAATAATTTTTTGAATCAGTGTTTCTGGAATTTCTCGAATTTTCTGCACGGTGCCACGTGGAAATTCGGGACCAGGAACATTCTCTGACCCCGGCTTCCCCGGCTTGGTCCCCCTTCCGTTCCCCAGGTTACCGCTTTGTACCGTGTAAACTATTTTTGCATAATTAATTCTTCCTCCATAATCTTTCCGCTTTCTATGCTTTTAATTTTGCATCTATTGCCTATCTGGAATTTTCTTTTAACATCTCTGTATCTTGCTGAATGGATTGGGTTCTATTACCGCTGGTTGTACGTGTTGAGATCCCTTCCGGAGTATCGATCATTAATTAACTGAATTTTTACAAACAAAAAAAAGAGAGGAAACAATTCTATCATTTCGAGTCGTTGAATTACCGACTTTATTACGTTCCACGGTTGCTAAACGGCAGTCGCCAAGCGAGCCAGTCGTAACCCCTTCGGGTGACCGGCTTTGTTTACATCCTATCTCCGTAGCGAAAAGCCACGAATTTTCGGAGCCATACGATAGATTCTTTATGAAAAATTTATCAGCGATAATAGAATACCTCCTATAATTATGTTCTGATATTTCGCTTATGTGTTCTACTGCTTAAGTATCATAGTGCATTTTTCTTGTAAATCTAGCCCTCTTTTTGATGTTTCTTTTAAAATATTCGTATATTTCTCGATCTTTGAACTATAATTAGCGAATTAATTTGGCGAGCGATTTGATTTCCGCGTAACGCGTTCGGAGTAATCTAAGGACTTAAAGTCCCGTCCTCGCTATTTAAGGACTATTACGTCCAAGATATTTGTTGTTCCGCATTTCAGGAATATTTTTGCGTATCAAAATCTGTAAATTCGAGGAATCATCGGAAATTCCTCCCGCTCCCGTTAGTTGTTAAGGTTCTTGCGCAAGTAAACTTGCTTGTAGTCGATGGTATCAGCCTTGCAGAAAACTTTATTTATTGTAAAGTATTTTACATAGCGGTTCCTACCGCTCTCGCGTTCTAGCCCTCCCGTATAGTAAGTCGCGCTTAAATTTAAGATTCTTTTAGTTTATATAGTTTCACTGAAGTTGGATATGCTTTGTTAATTTAGCTTCAAGTGATTTTGTTAACCTTGGTTGAGTCCTAAATTTCGCACGTAGGCCAGGCAACGCTACGGCTGCGTCAACCGCTTTTGCTCTCTATCTCTAGTCCGCTGACACTTTACTGCTTTCTAACTTGCATGATGTTGCACATGGTATTTCGCTTAAATACAGCTCAGGTGCGTTAACTTAATTTGCATCTTCTGTACCATTGAGATTGTTGGAGTATCGCTTTATGTGAGTTTTCGTCTTAGTTATCGCTTTCGGGACCCGGGATCCTTTTGTCGACTTTCGAAACGAGCCTCCCGTTCGCGGTATCATCCAGGGTACCTGGCGCCCAACATACTTCTGCTGCGTTCACGAATTACACAAAGATCCAAAAGGGTGACTCACTTTTGCGACTGTTCGAAACTTCAAGTTAGTATCTCGTTAATTAAAATAAAAATAACGTCGCAATGTATATCTATGTATATAGTATAGACAGCCAGACTGCTGCGTTCACTATATTATGTGCTGGTATGTTATGCCATTTCTCAAAGGCTAGACTTTATGCCCTGGATGTATATATACGTATATACTTCGCTCGTTCGAAACCTTCAACTACGAAGGTAGAAGTTTCCTGAAAAGGACTCGACGGCGACGGAAGTCGAAGCCGTAACGCCCTAGGATGCCGAACGAGGAACTCCGAGGGACTCATCGATTTGCTGCGCGAAGATAGTTTACTCGAACTCTGAGCACGGAATGATTTCGCCGTGTGACGTGCAGCTCGCGTCTGGAGAGTTTAAGGCCAAGAATACTGGCTGTATTTCATAAGGTGAGGCGAAGCCAACTTCGGAGTTGTCTGCCGGGTAAACTTTTCTTAGAAGTCCACGCGTGGCTGAGGTAAATTTTCAAATCATCGATTAGCCATTTTTGGGGGGTGGTTATGAAACGGGAAACCAAATTTGACGATTGAATGTAAATATTGAAAAAAAAAATAAATAAAGTTTAACGCGATTGCATTTATTTGCATACTATAGTTTCCACTTTTCTTTGTTACGTCACTGCGCCGTATGTACAGTCTATGGCTCATCTGGCTAACTAAGAGAAAAACTCGTGGGATTTGAAGGAAAAAAAATTTTTCCACGAACGCAGAGAGAAGAATCGCCAAGATGGCGGATACTGGAAAGCATCAAGCAATGCGGAAGATTGCCGTGTCCGCAAGAACGTGTTGCGCGGTACAAGCGTAAATTCGTTCTGGCTAAACTATCGCAATTACCAGTGTATCGTATCGGCCACGTAGCGAGCGTGCGATTTTCTTTGGCTGTTAATCGCTCGGTTCGCTGTTAAACATTTCGAGTAACGAGCCAATGGAATCGCTGATATCCTAAGACGATAACCGTGAGAAAGGACGTTTTACCTGAATCTGACAAAAAATTTTTTTTTAATCCTCCAGATAACCATACACAATGCAATCGTATTTGAGTACGGTTGCTCAAAGGAATCTTGCGTAAAAGTACATATTTACAGGTCCTGCCACTTAGGCTGTATGTTAATTAAATACACACAAGTTGCTATTGGCATTGCCGAAATTTCAATATTTTTCAAGCAATTCGTTAAGCAAGTCACTGGACGGGTGTGGCGAGACAGTGCGTAGGCAGTTTATTTAAGACAGACTCGATTATATAAATCGTTCGAAAGACCCATAGAACTGCAGGAAATTACGTAACAGTCGGTATTTACAATTAGTCGCTATATACTAGAATGCCAAGGATCATTCGTCGATTCCTTTGCATATTACATGCGTGGAACATACCATTTCTGGTCTCTTGTTTATTTTCAAAGTGAGAACAAATAGTTCTTTTCTTGGATTTTTATCGCAACCAACTCCATTTTCTACAACAGTCATTTCACGTTAAACGTGAAAGAACCTTTTTATCTTTTCTCGGCAATATACACATATAGTTGGCTAGACTGAATGGGTCATTTGCAGTGGTACTGCGCGTAAACTCGTAAATTGTAATTTTCTCCTGCTTCTACGTCACTTGATCGTTAAACTATACAAGTTGTCGCATTTACATGAACGTTACTGCCAGAACTCTTGTCGATTATCCGCGTGGGATCGTAAAGCTTTAGGTTAGGTCAGTTCAGCAGAAACAATTGCGAGCGAATTCATGAAGTTTATTGAGTCATTTGGCGGTGATGGTTAATTAGGAAAATTAAAAAATATTATTATTATTATACCCAATCAAAAGAAACAGGCGTCGCCGTGAAAACGACGCCGAACGATATTTCCATTTGACGAGTTGAAAGCCGTCGCGACGTCCAGCATCGTATCAATACCCATAATTGATGCTTGTATAAGTTATCGTACCTGGAGTCTATTGATGTTTCGCAACTTCCGGTTATCTATCCAGTCTCATTAACAATTCAATTGTCCGTTCAATTTCCTTCTCCCGTTCAGGACCTAATAGCGAGACGTTCGCGCGTGACTTGACTGTGACGTCATCGTCTAATACAGTTAGAATGCAGTAATCAATAATGCGAACAGATCAAAGGGATCTATTGCTATGGCTGCTTGAATCTAGTAGCTGCTCCGGAAATCGATAACTTGGGTATGCACCTTGAGAACGGATACGACGGGATGAAATTATTTTTTTCTTTTCTTTTTTCATTGATAGACGTAATAGAGAATCTTGTAGCTTTTACGACTGGTAGAAAAGTGCTACGCAAGTTGACACGTCGGAATGTGCTGCTGGGCTGTTGCGCTGCGCGAAGCACCAATCACAATAAAAGGTACAGCAGGTGTAAAAACGTGGCAGGACGGCTCGAAGTAAGATGCGTATAAGAATTTTCAGCTGAAAAATATAATAAATCCAACCATTTGTTTTATGGCAAAAAATATACGGCGTAAAATAAAACTGAGTGCACCCGTAAAATAGTCGACACCCATAAACAATAAAATTTCAAATCATAACCAGGTTAGAAAATATCTTCGAATATCCATAGGCATGAACTATACAGGTAATTTATTGAAGTACAGAAGTCATGCGTTATTATCCAATGTAATATCGACAGATACTGATGAAAATAACGAAGCTTCAATTACTTTTTCCTGTGATTACCTAAAAACGTAATTTTTTCACGTTTCCCCTTTATCCAGAAAAATATCTTCTGCGTAACTTTATATATTATTCGAAAAGACACCAGCGCGCTCACAGTAAGATCCTTTCTCTGATACAAGTATACAGGATGTTTCAGTAGGAAAGTGCATGCAAAATTCTTATTTTGTATTCCCGTCGAATCGTGACTCATAACATGGGAGGAAAACTTTTCTCTCAACCGTCCATATTCTTCGTGCATACTTTCTAAGGGTGAAAAGTTATAAATTTTTTTATCTACAAAAAATAAAGGAAATCAGCTATCCATCTAAAATCATCGATAAATTCCATGCTAGAATTCTCATTACATACTTACAAAGAGCAATCAATGTCCTTCGTCACCAATAACAAAAAAAAAAGAGTAGAATAAAAATTAGAACCAACAACCGCACCCTTAGGAATGAGTGGGATCTTGATAAGAATGAAGAAAAACCGGTGTTATCACCGGTATAGGTAATTCCCGTTGGTTTGAAAATGATCTTCTAACCAATGAGCTGAGCCGTATCCCCTCCACCTATAGCCACCTGTTCTTCGTCTCACTCAACTATTCCGTCAATTAACTCGGACTCGAGGACGTGCTGAATCCCATTATTTATAGTAGCGGCCCACCCTTTCGCGTACTAATTGTCCCGCTTTTAGAAATGCGACCACTCATTAACGCCTGAATATAAGGGTCACCAATGTATCCCTTCGAATTTCTTCTTAGTCGCGTATCCTCTCTCTCCCTCTCTCTCTCTCTCTTTCGGGACTCAGCAGGTAGGCGAATCCAGTGATTTTGAATAATCAGTCAAACCCATAGACGCGTTTATTCTTAGGACACGCATATACTATTTTCCTCTCTTTCTTTTTTACAAATTAAAGGACTATGAGAGGCTTTATTTTTTATAAACGACAGTTATAGCCTGTCGCTCGTTATAAATGACGCCTGAGGTAATACATGGTACTTATATGCATTCAGACATTATATACGGTATAAAAACAGATAAACTGAGATACACTGATGAAAAACAGGCGTAATCTTGAATTCAGAGAAAATGCAGAAATAGTCCTGAGGGTACTGCCCGATATTATTACACTGATGAAAACGACAGGATATAGGTAAACCAGGTTAAGCATAACGAGATGAAATTAGACAAGCTGACCTACGGGACTCTTCTCGTATGATAATGAGATTTTACAGCAGTACTACGTGCGGTTAATTAGTCCGTCATTTTCACTAAGAATGAATGTCGCCTATGACGTCACTGGTACCCATATAGACAAAACTTTATCGGGAAGATGATGAACGTCGTTCTGAAAGGATCTCGAGTCTTTCGAATAGACAGTCGTTGGCTTTGTGCACTCTATATACATAGTGCATATCGAAGGCGTCAGGGTGGCAGCGTGAAGTCGTGCGACGTCGCTTCGTTAGAAATTTATCGAACGTCGCCACGTCGTTATCGGCGGTGCGTTAGGAAAATAAATAAAGCTCAGTCGTGAAGGCGCGCCATAGCGAGGAAGGTCTAATTTCTTATCGTTTGTGTATCGGATAGCAGCGTTCTTCTTCGAACGCAAGTTTGAGGAAGATACCACAGATACAGAAGAAGAAGGAAGAAAAAAACAGGAAAACGAGGAGAGAATGAGTACTGGAAGGTGAAATGAAATCCTGAGTAGAAGAATAAACGCGATAGACAGTCGAGAGCAGAGAGAGAGAGAGAAGACTGTGCATTACGAAGAAAAGAGAAAGAGAAAGACCACTAAACTGAATGGCAAGAAAAGAGAGAAGAGTAAAGAGAGCGTCATGGTATAAGGTAGTAGGAGAGGCAGAAAGAGGGAGTGGGGGAGGGAGGAATCTTTTAAGAGGACCGAGGCTTTAAAGATGTATTAAAGATGGCAGGCAGCAGAGAAAGGGGTGGGGCGAAGTGGCGTTTACTGTGGTATAAATTAGACTTGGTGTTCCAACATAATCTGATATATTAACGAGTCGAAAGGAACGGGGCACGTCCATAGCGAGAGAGCGAGAGAGGCAAGAGAGAGAGAGAGAGATAGACGTACGTTCTGGACAGTTTCTCCCTCTTTACTTGTTTCCTATCGTCCGTTATCGTTTCACAGTTTTTACGGGCCGTCGTTGTGGCTTGAGCTTAACCCCATAATTGAAATTGTGGCCTTGCTTATCGGGCCGTCGTGAACCATGAGAAATGGATCTTATTAAAGAGAGTTACGATCGTTTCCCTTTTGGAGGACTCGTACAGTTAGAGAAAGGTTACATAGAGAAAGTATAGTACGACGATGGCGACTGGACCCCGTCTTGCCCGTAATAACTACCCCTACCGAATTTTCTACCGATAGAAACATTTTCTACGACGAACTGCCGAGCTGAAGGATATGCAAGGAAAATTAACGCTATGAGAAAAGCGTCCCGACGCCGAAGTAGCTCTCTTGTGCTCGTACAAAATGGAGCGAATTAACAAGGTGAACCGCGGAATCAGGTACTGGTGCTACTATTACCGCTGCTACCGCTACTGCTACAAACGGTGGCTATGCGTACTTCATACCCATCCACCTTCCTATAGTTAATGCTGGCTAGAAAAGACCGTCGGGAAATGAAATGACTAAATTTCGTAGGACGCTCGAACGATCTCCCAGGAGACCACCAAAACCACAGTTTAAGTACAAACCAAGTTTTAAAAAGTGGTTGTGCTTGAGTGCCTCGAGAAGGAAGACAGTTTTCTTGCCCCCCTAAGGTAACCCGGTACACGTAATTCCTGTTTGTTTAGTGTACCACTGTTTCATTGGTTTTACCCTGGTGCGCGATTACGCACTTAACGTTTTATTTACGAATCATAGTATTTAATTGACGAGGAGATCAGACGCGCTGATTTAACACGTGAAATTGCCGTTTGAATCGAATCAAATAAGTCGCTTCTTAATGATTAACCATGTAAACGAATGCTTCTGAAATTTTCGGCAATTACGTCATCTTGATTTAACATTACTTACAAATAAAACACATGAATCGATCTCAAATAATTGGCAATGATGCTCGTTAGTTTCTTGCCGCATTGGGCCAACTTGTCTCTCGTCATTGAATGGACCCTGTGTTGGATGCTGACAAAGGAGCATCGTTAACGCAGAAACAAAGCATCCCATTGGTTATATCGTAAAAGAAAGTGATTCCTGCTGTTAATGCACATTTTCTATACAATTAATACTCCAAACGTTTAAAATGACGTCCGGCTTTTTTTTATTCGACACCCCTTATACGTTTCTCTGAGTATTCACTTAAGACTCTACAGGCGCAAAGTGGAACGATTTGAAGCCAGCAATGTTCGAATGAAACCGCAAGATAAATTCGTTCAATAAATAACGACATTCAACGCATATACTTTTTGATTCGTTAGATAAACCAAAAATTTATCATTCAAAATCAAACGTCGTGTAACTTTACCAAAAAAAAAAGAAAGAAGAATACCGTACACCCGTATCAAGCCACTTGTCCAATTTCATATACTTTTTTATGCTTTCCATAAAAGGACATACACTCTCGAGACCTCTCACACCAAAAAGCATTGTACATTATCGATGCTTAAAGAGACGTTCCCGGTAACAAGGTTCATTCACAACTTTCGACTGCCGTTTAATAAAACTTTTCAGGCAATTTAAGCGTTTCTAGAAGAGCCTATAAAGATCGTGTTGAAACGTTAACTCGATAGGGACCTTTAACTCTTAAAGGTAAAAGGGCAATTCATCAGGTTGCTATAACGCGTAATCACACGGGACCAGTTTTCGTCTGAAATTATTGACTAGGTACCACATATACCACATACGCCACATATAGTATATATATACACACGTATACATAAAATGTACTCAGAATAAGTTGTCGATATAACATAACCATCCAGTTATACAGTAAAGGATTCGGTCGATCACAGCGAAGCTCGTAAATGAGCAACTAATAGTTTTCAACGAAGCGACGTAGATTAGTTTTCCAACTAAACAACGTAACCGTGGCTTGTCGATAAAGTGCCTTGTTACTTACACCTCGTGGAATATCATTAACGCTGTTTGTTAACGGCCACGTCGACGGCAACGTTAATACGTTACGAGAGCGAAGCGATGAAATTTTCGCAAAGTTCATACGGCAACGAGTGGGTGGTTACCGTGTATAATCGGAAAGAATAAAATTGAAAATATAAAAAAAAGTACACATACAATTGTACAAATTAGCATAGAGACGAGTGAAATGATTTATTTCGTATTATCGATTCGATTTGCATCGATACCCATAACGGTTTCTCCTCTCGACTCGACAGGACTCTTCAGTCCGTCAGGTATTGTTTCTTTTTTCTTATTCAAGATGGCGGAATTGAAATAGCACGAAATTTCGGAATGTCCCTTCAAACGATTCCGGGAACAGTTCGATTGTTAGCGTGACAATGTACCGGTTAGCAAGGAATACAGTGTTAATGGGAATTTTGCATGAAAAAAGACGAAGGAGAAGGAGGAAGGGATGGAGGAGAAAAGAAATACGATAGGAAGGTCGAAGTAGAAATTCGCTATGGTTGTGCGAAAGAAGGAGGGAAAATACTATACTTGGATTGCATTCTATATATATAATATATATATATACAAGTGAGTATATAGAAGAGCGACGAGAGCGATCGGTTCGATTGTATCGTAATAATAAAGGCGGAACGTTGTAAAAAAAATCATGATTAACAGCATTGTGGCAGCGGCGTCGCGACGCGGCCTTAAAGAGAATAGAGTGCGGAACAAAGAGAGGCAACTCCGTGTAGCGACGTTGCGTCGTTACGTATACGGTACGACCGTGGGCTCTTTCGATTTCGGGCTGTGCGACAAAGACGGCTGACGTGGCATAAGAGACCCACGCATTATAAAAAGGCGGTTTACTTATTCCAAGAAACGAGCCACCATTAAGAAAACTAGCCGAAAGAATAAGCCGGGCTGATCGCGTGATATATATCGGGCCGATCGGCGAGAATCCCGAAGGCGCGGCTGTACGTGCTTTTTTTTCACGCGTGCGTGTGCCAGAGAGAGACAGATATATACATATACACACATATACAAAGAGAGGGAACGAAGAAAACACCCTTTGCATTGTGTCCCATAAAGTGGCCCGACCTTCCCTGCAACTTTTAATTACGATCCCCATTATTCGCTCGAGATTATGTATTTAAGCGAGAAGTGCATCGGGATGGGCTTATGGTGGTCGATCTCTATAGAAGAATGAGAGGGAGTGGTCGGGTGAATAATCAAGGAGATGAAAGAAAAAGTAAAGGGAGGTGTGAAAAGGGTATCTATGGAATATATATATATATTTCATAGATATGTGAATACTTGGAGCATTATTCGTTTTTAATAAATAAATACATTTATGGATTTACGGTAATAACTTTTTGCGTAAATTGTTGTTGTATGCGTGCACGCATGGCTGAACTGATTGTGGGATAGCTTATAAGGTAGTCTTATAGGTAAATGCAAGAATAGGAAGTTCCGGCATTAACTTAAACGCTCCCCGTGTTTTGGGCTCGCTGTGAAAGTATTACGGGATGCGTGTTACTCTGCATCGCGGGAATAAGAAATCTTCATGCATTTAACATGAGAAAACGGTTTTGTCAATACACCGTCTTGTGATCGAAAATGGCTCCTGGGAGATACGATTTGAATAAGAGAGAGAAAGAGGGGGGGGGAGGGAGAGGGGGCTGGGTACCGGCCGGACTCCACTGAATGAATTGCTACTGCTACACAGCGATGCCCGACGGAGAATCTCAAAAAATTCGATATTACACACAGCGATCGGATGCTGTGCCAACTTTTCATGTATCTCAAGCATACAGATACGAATCTAAAAGCAACGTAGCTTACGTAAATTCGAAAAAAAAAATATCCATATGACCACTTTCCAATATCCCATACATAACTACCAGGTATCGTACGATGAATATTAATTCCCCCCTCCCCTTAAAAATTTTGTCAAAAAATCTCCCAACACGTTCACATACGCAACACCGCGTACTATACTCGTTAAAAATGCGTTTTATCTAAAAATTTGTATTAATCGCCGTGTACGATAATGACAGTCAATAATAAAAATAATATCCAAAGGTGCGTTCACACCGGCTGACATTTTATACAGTGTCAATGATTACGCAGCAGTTCACGCGTTTCCACGTAGCTCTCTCGACGTATATTCCGCAACGTCAACCGCATTTGTTCCGTCATGAATTACGAGAGTGTATATACATATACCATAAACACGTATGTAATGCTCCTCGTCATGCGATACATACGCGAAGCATCAAGAAGACTGTAACGAAAGATGAGTCAGACGTGTATCGTGTGACATGTTTGTGGTCCAAGTGGAGGATGAGACACGTAGACGGCTTTACGTGGACTCGTTTCAGCTCTGACCAGTATATCCCGCACAGCATCCATAACGCGGCATCACCTAGTAGACATAAACAACCCCGTTCTTTGATATAACGTCCAGATAAAGTAATAGCATAAGACGCAGTGCGCACTCGACGAATTTTGGTTTGGCTTGCGGAAACGGAAATAGCCGTAGTCGGCGTCGCGAATTCGGATCACGTAGCAAATTCCCTGGACACTTCGCCTTCTTTGCGATTTCATCTGACGGCTTTTCCATGACTTTTTTTTTACGTCACTTACAACCCCTCCATGTCACTTCCGTTATTAATCCCCCATCGTGTAACGTGACCTTCGAACTTCGTCTTAATCAGAATAATTAAATAGACTAGGTGAAAAAGAATCATTTGTTTATTTCCATTCAAATTTCCCGCTTAAAACCAAGCAGAGCCAATCTATACCGTTAACGTTACTTAGGAACAGGTATAGCGTTAAGTGAACTGTATTAAAGTACACCAAGTATAATACGCCAAGATAATACTGCATAATAAGCGGATGTAATTACAACATGCGCTAGTTACGCGGATCGGTAGAGTAGTTAGTCACAGGAAATAAATGAGCGTAATCTTTTTTACATAGAATAAACAACAACAAGCTACATCATCATAACATTAAACAGTACCACAATACAATGACAGTCCGTCGCATCAGCGATTTTAAAAATGCGCGATGACGCGATGATCGCATTAAGATCTTGTCACGGTTCGTCATTATAAATGATATGCATTTCCTCAAGGTCACCCAAGGTCCCGGAATAAGTATAGAAATCCGATATACAAGGTCGAGCGTGGGAAGCACCACTTATCGCTACCATATAGTGACAAAATAAAAATCTCTACGGAATCCCATATCGGACGAGTTCATTCGGTCGTTCTCAGTGCGAGTATCTATATGGGCGACAACCACTACCATCTCTCTCGTATGGTAAAAGTCGGCATCGCAATGCTAAGTAAAATAAAAAAAAAGAGTCTCACGGCAATGGCGACCTCCGTTGCGAACTGCAATATATTCATGACGTTACGAGTGCATTACACTTACGGTGGCCAGAGGAAACGACCTGTGACCTTCTTACGGCATAAAGTGATACTGGAAGCGAGAACTCGTCGGCCTTGATGCGAACAGTCTACCTCGAAAACCTTATATCCCTCTAAAGCATATCTCCTTACGTACATCAAGTTCACTAAAGTAGACCTTTTCTCGTGGAAGCTTTTCCCAGAGCTTTGCTAGACGGCGTTCCGCAATCGCATTAATCCTGTCTCTATAGGATGTATATATATATATAAATCTGTATAGACGTATATACAGACATATATATTATATATTGCTCCGGGCTATAGAATCCCAGGAATTTTCTCTGCAATTTCGGAAATGGGCAGCTTCCGCGCGTCGATTACAGCTTCTCTGCCACATGCGGCTACAACGTATTACGATGGATTGATATCCATGGCTCCGATATTCTGGCCAGGCGATCATGTTGCTATCGCCGCGGGGAACATATCACAAGAGCGAACGTAACGTCGGGTTCCGTCGGTTCGATCGGTTCCACTGGTTCTGGTACGAGCAGAGTTATGTCAGTTCACGTTGAGATTGATAGGATATCGTACAGTGAGTGAAGCTCACTGAAGTATATTTGGCTCCACCGACGGACTTAACCTCCGGATCAATTGTAGATTCGTGTTTTACAGCAAAAGCATTTCCGGGCTTTTCATACGTTTCTATAAATAATTATAAATCGATGACTAGTGTCAAAAACAATAAACGAACGCGTAAAGAAAAATTTTATCAAACACACCAGATACTATCGGTCTTTTTACGTTATAATCTGATATACCTATATCGAGAGGCTGAGATTTTTATTTTGACTAGAAAAAAAAAAAGAAATGAATCTCGACCGAATTTCAAACGGAACGGCGAAAAGCTGCAATTTTATACGTATCTATTTGGCGAGCAGGCAAGATTCCAGAAACGTAAAGGAAGCGTATTCTCAAAGTGGCAAAATGGCGCCTCATGCTCAGTGTCGATCTAATCGCTGGATGCTGGCTCCTGAGCAGCAACGAACGTGCGGATTCGATTATCAAGACCCGAGGCTATCGTCCTGCAACCTAGTGCAGCCACCACCTGGAGCAACGTTCCTGGGGCATTCTAACTTCTTTTGGATTATACGGCGGATCAGGAGGCTCGATACTTATAAGTATCTACCTACTATAGTCTCTGGCTAATTAATCGAAATTAATAGCGACGCTCCACGCAATCTCGAAAATCACGCTCAGCCTCGTGCAACTCTCTACATATACTATTAGTCTGCCGGCTCGACAAGGCCTACGAACACGTGATTACTACGGTATACGTATATACGTAAGTGTCCGTGCGCGCGACTTAAAGATACGCCTACGTTTTCACTGGAAGTCATAAGATCATCTGTTTGCATAGGAGATACTTGCAGAGAATTCTGGGTATTAAGTTTAAACCTGTTATAAAACTAGTTGACTCTGTTTTTTTTTTTAATCATTGGAGGGGAGTCATTATTTCATCTTTCAATTACGGGAATTTCACTGGAACAACGATAGTTAGGCGTGCGCCATTGTCGGTCTGTTTATATTTACTGGATGGATAATTGACTGTTTCATATACGTGAGAGTCTGAATGGGCGACCCTATGAAATTAGCTGTCGTAAACTTCCGAGTAATTATTCATGTCGACGACAGTGATAACCCACTCGACGAAAAATCAAGAGAGAAAAATGGTCCTCTCGAGTGTATAGCTATACAGTTACTTTCTTTATTTTGTCGCTCTCATGCGAACGATAGTGAAGGGTTAATAGTCAAGGCTTGATAATTACGTTTAATCTGTATCTTTATACGATTATAAGTGAATCGTCGTAGCCTCTTTTTTTTTTTAATGGGATATATCGAGTTTATGTATATTAAGGAGCATCCACAATTCTTGGTAAATTGCTTATAGCGGGCGATAGATATAAGGCTGTGGCAAAATTATGAAATTAATGGAATTACTGAAATTACAACTATAGATGGATATCTACGTATTGACGTACGGGCTGGCGCTGATGACGTCCTTGACAACGACGTCGATTGTGACGACGACGACGACGACGACTGTGATCACAATGACGACGTCCATAGAGGAGTATAATGTTATAGGGAATGAATGCCTGTGAATCTGATAGGATAAAATAAAAAGAATTGAAGCGGGGAGGGGGGAGGGTAAGAGAGAGCAATAAAGTCGTATGCATTGAATATGATATTAATGAAGTCACCTCTTAATGGTCTGGGTCACCGTCATTGTAAAAGCGTACGATATTAGCTTTATTGAATAAAATCGTATCAAGTAGATCGTATAGGACAGGGTTAATTGGATGATTGGACGTGATGCGCGTCATCGATGATAACTCGGTTTCGGTCCACGCGATAACCCGTGGACTTTAACGTGCAGGCAGTTTTACAAGAGAGATGTCGTCCAGACAAAAACGAACGAAAATGTATTCGCTGCCTTGAACTTTGAACTCGTTGAAAATTAATTTTAGGTCATTCTCTACGTTATTCCCTGACTTCGCAAGAAACTGATCATTAGTCTGTTAGTAATTGGCGCAATCAGTGACGTCGCAGACGGGCCAAAACGACACTCGAGAACAAAGTCTAAGGATATATTTTCGTTTAGCCAATCTGGCAGTGTCATTGATGACTCCTACGAAAATTTCGAATAAGTCCTGGTCCTTCGTTACGACCGCGTAAAATTGACGTCTGTATACTTTTTAACCTCGAAAGAAAAAGAAAAATCTTTGATTAACCTTCGTCTGAAAAAAATTCATCAAAGTCAAATTACCATGAATTTCCAATCCCCCCCCCCCCCAAATAACCTTTATATACAAGTTACCCCAATCAGCAACTTTCAAATTCAAAAATTCAACCAATCCAATGAATCTCTCAATTCGTAATATCACACCAAGAAAAAGTAATATTTCCAAAATTTTGAATCTGATCACGATCGTCGCGCATGAAATAAAAAAAGCAAGTGAACAATTCCTCCTCACGAAATTCCCCGAAAACGTTACTCAAGTTATATACGTCTCTCTCGAAAAATCGCAGCATCCACGTGTTACGTAACTTGAAAACCAGTCCCGTACGTGCCAAGAAAACCATGAGAGATCAAATACAATACAAAGGTATAAGGACACACAGTTACTGATGCAATACACTCCTCGATCCTTCTTCATGTATAAATGTATAATATACATGTCTAATGTTATTTAACGATTAGTCGCGGACGCTCATCTAAATCGAATTACATACGTTGACACGATTCTAACCTATTCGAACGTGCGAGCATTCGCCCTACGAAGATGATAACGCGGCTTAGATTTCAATCGCGCATAGATCTCATTAAAGAGCATAATGTCGCGTGACGCATGCGCAACGCCGAGAATAACAGAGCTCGAAATTACACACGAGAAAAGATCGAGCAACGTTAATGTATTCCGAAAGTCATCTTTTTTTTTCGCCCTATCCACCCTCCTCAGAAAGCAAAGTATTTAAACTCGTCCACGGTACAACGTAATTTGAAATTATTGCCCTGAGGATTTTCCGTCGCGGATCCGTTTTTTGAATTAAAGCGCACGTAATTAGCATACTTTTCACGCTACTCGGAGGACCAATTAATCGCTCTTGAACTAAATGCACGCGGTGTCCGCGTTGAAAATTTCTTAAATTCCGTAGCGAATATATGAATGACGATGAGTTATATACATGTAGTGCATATATATATATATTTTTTGTATACACGCATGAGACTATGGCGCGTTTACATATGACGCTTGCGATAAATAGTCAAGTTTTGCGTGAAGTCAGTGCAATTTTTAAACCTTGCCAACAATTCTTACGGCACTGCTGCAAATAGCCCTGCTGTTACGATATAGGTATATAAGAACATTATACCTATGTGTATAAGCGAGTATGTAACACATTTCGTTAATAGGCTGGCTCTGTCAGCTTGAACGTTCTCCTACCGCGAATTTCCGTCATGAGTCAACGGCCACGTTTGTTGCTAAATTGCGACTGTTTGAAAAAGAAGTTTGGGATTTTTCAAAGAAATAAAAAAATG
Organism: Pachycephus smyrnensis; assembly: GCA_030142225.1. Lineage (NCBI taxonomy): Eukaryota > Metazoa > Arthropoda > Insecta > Hymenoptera > Cephidae > Pachycephus > Pachycephus smyrnensis. Next base: position 252,366 of record JARQST010000047.1, on the reverse strand, counting down.
ACACTTGTTAGGTAGCATTCGTAATAGCACCGATCATTGATAAAATTTAAATTAAAAGATCCAAAGTCAGATTGACGGTCGTTTCAAATTCATTGTACAGGTTGATACGGTATTGCAATTTCTTTTTGCAACCACGAGTATTCACGCCTAAGAGGTACAAACTGTTTCACTTTTTTTGTTGCATCGAATATTTATGATTTACTCCGGCTCGCGTTATTATGACGTTCCGGTTATGCTTTTTGTGTTGCAGTTCAAGGACTGTTTGTCCCTCGACAAAAATGACGTGGATGATAACGAAAACCGATTGGAGAGTCATTTATTTACGAATATGAGAATGAAAAAAAAAGGACTAGATAGCTCGGAACATGTGAATCCCCTTTTAACGATGCCTGATACTGTATATCTGTATATAGAGACAAAGCTGATTAATATATTCTGGAAATTTTGTTCACGAATAAAAACAAAACAGTCGATGCTACCCAAACTTCTCTCTGTGTACAATACAAACGAATAAAATTGACAAGTGACGGAATAATATTATCCAAATTTTTAATGCTATTGACAGACCAAATATCCTGTTAAGAAATTACAGGAATTAGTCGTTAATTAATAACGCCCACGCCAGCATCTTCGTAACGAATATTCCTGGAAGTAAAATGTAACAAAAGCATCGAGACGCTATCGCCGAATGAGAATCGTCAATGAAATTCAAGCACCTAGTACAACATAGCACGCATAATAGGCTTAACACGTAAAAGGACGTGTGCATCATATATTTCCATCTAATCGATAAGGCCAACGCATATATGATAATAATACACTGTAGCATAAAGAAGCACACTGCGCTAAGATGTAACAATACGATACGACCAGTGACATTATTTTTTTTAATATAGGCTTACAGTCACTCGTACGTTATTACGATTACGAATGTTTCCTAAAGGATAAAGATTGAGCGGGAGTTCGAAATGTCCCTTAAAAAGTTGAGTCATACTGTTCGAAAGAGTTACTATAGTTAATTACCATAATGGATAATTTAAAAAATGATTTAAAGTTGCTCCGATTCCGAAACACAGAATAAATACTGGGATGCTACGACGTGCAGACGCAGAATTCGCGTTAAAATAAAATTCATATCTCGCGCGCAATAACGATAACTCCGACGACGCGAAAGCCGGGCTTATCGCGTCCCTTTCTTTCTTGAATAGAGTTTTGATTCACGAGCACAGCGTAATCCGAGCGTGCTGTTGGTAACAACGTTTACACGTGCACAGAAGCCGGTCGGTTTGTGTTTGGCGAACGGACATTGCGAAATCGGAGACTGGCTGCCAGCAGCACAGACAGCACAGTCAAAGCACACGAGAGCCTGACTTCCATGAAGTCTCTTTCGGTATTGGAGCATGTGTCAACGTGTCCGTTGACACTGATTTTTCGCAGAGATAAACACTGAAAAACCAGAGGGGACGCTTGGCGTCGTTTTGACTCTTTTAGGTAGCAGGGACGCCGGCGTGCGTTGCAAACGAATTCTGTTACGGCTCGTCAGGCGTCGATCACTTCTCCCCGACGTTTTCGAGTGTGAAGAGTTTGCGCTTGAAAATTTGTATCAAGTGACAGACATGAATATCTTTCAAAATACACCGAGGTTATCTTTCTTTTTTCACTTTGGGAAATCACGTCAAATTCCAAAATTACGTACAGGTACATCTGGGATTTGCAGAAAGTGACAGGAGACCGCGTTTGAAATCCATCGCACGATATTGAACTTTCATACACCGTTGAATGCTGGGTATCGGTTCGGATATTTCATCCGATTGCGCTATCCGGAACGTCCAATGCCAATGTTTCGATTCCACCTGTTTCCTTTTTTATTTTTATCCCCCCCCCTTTATCCACCGATTTTCTCCCATCCTTCTCCTACAGCTATGCTCGTTATTTTTGCAATGTCGATGCAATGATAAAGTCTCGTATTTGCCAACAAGGAATGTCGCGACGGTTGTGTGTGTGTGTGTGTATATATATATATAAAATGTAAACTGATTGTCCGTCAGAAAGCATCATAGGAATGATTAATTTTAAAAAATGATAAGAGCATGGAATGAGTCAATGCGATTAATCCGTTAAGCATCGGAGAAACGTTTCTCGCGTGTACGAATCATCCATGCGAATGAGAATTGCGCATTGCACATCGATCCTTGCAGCGCGGTTAGACGTTTGGTCGCTCAATAGAAACGAAATGACTCTCCATTTATATACTATACAGTAATTCCTATAGCGTTCCCATCGATTACGCAAAACGCGTAAGCATTGTTAGTCCGTTAAGACTTTCACGTTATTCACTTACCTTTCATCGAGCGCCCATATTAAAGTGAAAATCCTTGCAACGTCGAATGGCGTTTTGTATTTTATCACGTAGCGTGATTCTCCGCGAGATGGTAGATTAATATAATCAAAGGGAGCAGGACACAAAAGAACACTAAGAACGTATGGTATCACTCACATGAGATCACTTGAAGATGCACCCAGCAGCAGCTCGTCTTAATTCGATCGTAGATCCTCTTCGAAGACTATCCAAAATAATCGCACTTTCCATAAATCAATTTTTTTCTTATTCTTTACCTTTATTATTCACTTCACCGTTTTCTAAGCTTTCACCAGATGATTTTACGCTTCTCACCTGAGTATGGTCTTGCAATTAAACAACGATATTGGATGCATATCCAATGCACTCGATCGCACATTCGTTTATGATTTATTCACACGGCACTGACACTGTCACTCGATTAAGCTTGTTCCATTACGCATCGCGTGGCAACCGAAATCTGCCGACAGCTTTTAACCTCTTACGACAAACGTCCACGTACTTCCTATCTATCCCTTTTATTCCATAGTGCCTCCATTTTACGAGGTTTACACAGTTAAAGCTCGCTCCTTCACGAGGTACGATGGTACTTGAAGAAACAAACGGAGAGAAGAAAAATGTGGTCACTATCTCTTGTCGAACAGTAAAGTATTTTCTGATAGCCAATAGGAATGTCCAGGATCCTCGCGCGTTATCTTGCTTCCTGGAGATTGGTGTAAGTCGTTCCACGTTATTGTCCACTAGAATACGAATCGACGAATCATCGAGTACAATTGTTTGAAATCATTGAACTCAAGTGCGAAGAACCACACACTGTTTATATCGACCTTACGTTTGAGAAATCGTTAACCGGCAAAAACTTCCCAAGATTCAGTAGCGTAAGATGCCAGATAAGACGAGATGCAATCCGATCGGTAGCGTCGAGGTCTTGTCGATCATCAATCCTTCGGCTGTTCGATCTTTAGTCATATAATATCGATTCACAAGACACTTGATTCCCGCTCCATAGAATCAATCGATAATCAATCGCATTGACCACACACTTGCTCGTTCACGTTAGACCGTTGAAAAGTGGGATGCTGGGCCGTGATCCGGCCTGGAAACGCTCGCTGGTTGAACTGTCGTTCGGAGCAGCTCGAGCCGCGGTTTAGTATCACAAGGTTCGTTCTTGGCTGGCGTCGCGCGCCCCTCCCGGGACGCCGGTCGACGCCAATCGAGTGCGCGTACCTATGTGCCTACGTTATGTACCTGCGTGCCTTTCTGCGTTACTTTCCGAGTGTCTCACTGCGTGGGACCTTGATTTACCTTCGCGAACCTCCCAAGCGGATTGACTTTGTGTATCCCGCCGCTTCAGGATGGAATATAAAAGGTTGCACAGCCAGAGGGAGATGTACCTGAAATATCAAGAATATTAGGACTTTCAAGTATATTAAAAGTATTGAGATTTTGATAGAAGGATGCTGTAATATTTTTTTTATACCTGATCCTACGAACTCCGATTGACCTCTTGATTTAAACTCTTGTTAACTCTCCGCGTTAACACCCCGGTGAATGATGAGGCTCGCATTCGTATTCCCTGAGGATGGTCTAGTTGGGGTCAGGACGAGGGTGACTCTGACGCGGATTTTATTTAACCATCCCTCTCGACTCTCAGCGTCTTGCCATTTTGGGGTATTGTCACGATCCGGCTACGTTTTAGGGGCGCATTAGAGACGTTTCATAATTGAATAACTGACTCGTGCACGCACAACAAAACGCACTTGCTCCGGAAGCTTCATCGCTGCGGAGGGTTGAACAATACAGGAAGATTTAACCCCGCATGGGACGCACGTGCCCACCTACAGTTTTCTTCTCTTCTCCTGCCAACCCTTTATGCTTCTCTCCACTTCACTTCCCTTCTCATCTCTCTTCTCTATACTATTCGCCTTTGACAATCATCTTTCACCCCTGATTCTATGGCGATATCACTGTAATTGTACTCACGTGGATATAGAGAGCCGCGGCTACGACGCTTAAGATAAAAGGGAACCCGTGAGTCGAGTGGTGGGATAGAACCGAGATTACCCTTACCCCACTCACTCTACTATCCTCTATACTCCACGAACCAAATGCTTCCATAATTCTCGGTCTACCTTTCCTCTGTAATCTTCATCCGCTCTGCCTTTGTCATGGAGAGTCGTGTATTTTTATGTATTCCACTGCTGTACAGTGTACGCACTGAATTGCAGATATCTATAGAACGTAGACACGAGTTGCGGATGAAAAATTCTTGGAAGAATTTTCGTATGATCGGATAAATTTGATAGAAGTTCATCTGAAAAAAAAGTAATACTTAAGGCTGTAACAACGTTCTGATAAAATAAAAACGTAGAAACAAACAGAAAAAAAACCTGAAATAAAGTATCCTTCAAGAGCACATTCTCGTTTATTTGAAAAAAAATTAATATACGTGCATCAATCTTATATTATCTAATAATACTCCCCGACTCCCGCATATTTAATTTAATCAATGATACGTGCAACCCCTTTAATAAGAACACCCCATCGTACCAGACTATCTATAGCATTAATAATAGAAAATTCTCTGATCGCTAATCGCTCTATTCTCATAAACCACCCCAAGCACTGACAAGCATATAAAACACAGGATAAATTACTACATAAACCGTTTAAAGTTTTTTCAGCCACTGAAACTTGCCAATAATATCGATTCCTTTATTTTGATAATCGGTCCGCCTGATGTGTGAATAACATAACCTAAGCCTCTCATAGTTACACGTATGCCAGTAAAGCATATAGACAGCTGACCAAGAACTTGTATCAAGGGAAGTATAATACAGAGGAGGGATGGTCTATCTCCCTACACACACACGCATATATATACGTATACTAATATAGGGTAACTATGTATATATACCAACCTTGCAGTAACCTAAAGGCCAGTACACACACGTGCACTCGTACCGAGGTACACACCCTCGTCAGCCAGTTTAAATTGTACATGAATAAATTCAATCCTATCACGGGCATGCTAATTCCGTACAACACGGTCCTAGGCTCCACCAAGCTATCCCATGGCGAGCCCATCTACATAACACGCAGTCGCTTACGCTTTGTGTAAACGCGAGTGTGAAACATACCTGTGCTTCATTTCGTCCGACTACTTTTACTTCAACTGGATCGAACAGTACGGTGACATTCGTACGATACGTACTATCGTATACAACTCATAGATGACAGATTTGTGTGTCCAAGAAATAAACTGAGTTTACGACGTAATCTTACAATAACGATAACAATAAAGCATATTAAAATTCAATTTAGTCAAAAAAAATATACCTTGTATGAATTACTGGGTTTTTTCGTTTCTTTTTGTTTTTTTTTTGTACTGTCACAACTCGTGTTTCACTGGAATACTAAGTATTCTGATACATTCTCAGTATGTAGAATCTCGTATTGAGAAGTCAGGATACAACAGTGATTGATAATACTAGAGTCGTGTTTATCGTCACGTTACTGTTCTGTAATCATCTGGTTCTATCGTTCGGTAACATCTGTATCTCTCAATCCTTCTTGGAGAGCGACACATCTTTACCCTTAGGAGGTTAGAACGAAGGCGGATCGTTCCTACATGAGAATCGTGTTATGGTTAGAATCATGGGACGAGAAAGCATTTAAAATGGAGGTTATGTACGATAGTCTATGTATACTGTGGTGTATATATATATATATATATATATATATGTATTAGGTACTGAATTCTTCGCATATAGCCTCTCTTTGTTCTTACATAGAGCGTAGCGGTGTCGTAACAACGAAAGCACGTAATTCTATTGTCTACCGTGGAAAAGGAGACGTTGGTATCGCTATCACGGTGATTAAACTTCAGCACGTCTCGCCAAGAGTTGGGGGTTGAACGTGGCAGAAAGCCGATGCCGATGCCGAGAGTGCCAGTCCATCGATTGCAGTACCTAGATGCATTTGGCCATCGTTCCTCTTGGCATGCACTTTTTTCACTCAGTATTTAAATATATAAAACGTAAGGGATATAACTTTGTAAACTGTTTTCAGCGGATTATCATGGGAATTTACGATTTGAGAGGTTATAAGATTCATATGCATCGATAGCCGTCCGGTTCGTAGACTTACGAAACTCCGTCGCGGCCATGACAGTTACTACAGGCGTCAGTAGTCCGTAGTCAAGTGAGCTACGATTAATATATTATTAGCGAATTTAAAACTTTGTTATAGTCTGGTTCGAATGGAATAAATAATTTGGTATAATTAATGGTTCCAACTGTGTTAGTGTTTAACTCGTTGCATAAGACCAACGTTCAGTTGGTTAGTAACTGCGTACGTTACTTTTAAATGGATGTAAATGGCGCGAGGCAAATTCTCACTCGGCATTCGTACAGTGAATGAGAAACGGTGGGGTTTGGGATTGCGTGCTAGGAGCTGCTTGTGTACCAGGCATAAATGATAAAAACGGACAGGAGGAGCGACCGGTTCGCGGCTAAACCTCAATAAGTGTAAAGATTGCATGCAGATGCCAGCCAATTATAAGGATTCGCTCGGTCGGTTGAAATATTATCAATTTTCAAAGCACGATCTTCGCTCGCATTGATTTCGCCAAATATCTTAGATAATTTACAAAAAAAATTCTACTCTACGAACCTGACATCCCATTTTTATATATTCATAAAAAAGAAGGTAAGTTCTACTTGCATCCGGTTATTCGCATTAAAAATATTAGAGGAAGCCAGCATCTCGCACTTTACATACTCGCGCGTGAGATTTTGACTTAACTATTTGTAAGACACACGATACTGTTCAGAACTGTTCAGAACATTAGATTTTCACAAAAAATGACTATACAAAAAAAAATACTCTGCGGATTCTGTCAAAACAGTACGACGGACTGACGCTAGGAATTCATCTCGTTCAGTTTCTTTCTCGATTCCTTCCTTCCTTAGATATACAGAAGGTTCAAAAGATTACATCGTCAAGCGTTGCCAAAGTTAACCAACGAATTAGAAAGTGTGAATTTCATCTTGGATATTTGAGACAAGACTCAAGATGTTCTCTCATTGCTCTTCTGGCATCTTCTCCCATCCGGTAATTCTCTCTCGACTCACGTTCATAAGATGCTGGTGATTGAACACTGTCATTCAAGTAAACGCACATGCCATACAGGTTTCTATAGTTACTAGTAATTATGCTATCTCTCTATGGCTTGTATCGTCTTACTCTCACTTTGTCTTCCTCTGAAAGATACAGAGAAAATTCTTACCGCTTACGTATAAACGCGGACGAAGATGTTTCAAGATACCTTCAATGACTGCCCTATGGATATTACGATAATAACGTTTAATTGATACGTTTCCCGGAAGACCGAACGAGAAGTGCGTCTAATTAATACACTGAAAAGATCTTAAGAACGAAGTAAATAATAGTGACATTTTTATTAGCTCGACAAACAGAACGAACAGCGTGGAATGGAGTAGGAACCAAAACATCGCATGATGTCGGTTGACATTTTAAAAATTACAAATTGCACGGGACCGGTTCGTTTGCCAATTATTTTCAAGCGGTAAGGGCTGATTTTATGAAAATGGAAATTAGATATGGGGTCACGATTTAGAAACGGGCTGAGTCGATGGCGGAGAGTTCGGTGGGCCGTTGCCGCAGGAAGGAATACAAGCGTCGTGTATGGGAGACGAAATCGAATTTTCCTTCGTTTGTAAACTTCGTTTTCCCGTAGTGTACAGGGATAAAAGGTTCTCCCCTTTTCGCCGTCGTCTTCACGGTGTCTTATAAAATCTTTCTGCTCTTCCTGAAGTAGGATTTTACTCTCGGTTCGTTGTTCCTTGGTTACAGATGGAAAATACTAAATAAAAGAATACCAAAGTATTCCCACCATATAATTTTAATCCGAGTACTGAATGCAGTGTGCGAAAAGGTAATGGAGCAGATGAAATTTGAATAATTTCCAATCTCCGTGTGGACAATCTAATCAATTACGTCATTGTCGCATCACTGCTTTAACGTGGCAGAAAAATATTTCAAAAAAAAAAATAAACTTTCACGGATACCAGAAGCAGTTATGATACACCAGAATATTTTAACGAGAGATCTTAGAGTTGAAAACTGGACGAAGGATCAGTGACTCAGCAAAATGGCGTATACTCCATACTCTTCCGTACCCTCTTCTGTCCTTTTACATTTTTTTTTCTATATACTGTCAAAATCAACTTGCCGACATCATCCCGGTCTCCCATCCGTGATCCCCGAGGATATCGAGACAAGGGTGACGGAGGGACGTCGGGGTGCTCCGACGGGGTAGGAAAGGGCGATGTGGGGGGAGGGCAAAGAGGGATGAGAATGACGGGCATTATAACTACGTTATAAACGCGAGTATAAAAATCAAATTTGCGGCGTCTCTATACGCCGCCCGGATAAGATATTATTCCGCCCTATTGGAAGCGGCGTTCTCCACTTCCACCCCCCCCCCCCTCTCCCCACCACCACCCATCGCTCAACCCCTTAAAATAATCTATTTGCTCGGATATTGCTTTCGTCGGGAAGGTTTTTAAGCCTTCCTCAATGCTGTATCCCCACCTTTGATTCGATATAACGGGTGATCCATAGTAGCTCGTAAAAGTCATCATTAGCGACAGCTAAGGTAGGAGTAGATGTTTTATTGGAGGATCTTCGCCACGTGAGAAAATCTCGTCCAGTATTTCACGCCTTACCTGACAAATCCATAGGCAGTTGGCAGAATCGAGTGGCGAATTCGTGAACGGGATATTTTAAAGTTGATAGTTTTGTATGCAGTTCAATTGGTACCAATTATAGTTGGCATGTTGTCACGCATGACTGGGTATGGCTATCGGTGTGTATATATATATATATCTATATACTATATAAGTAAGAGACAAGCATACACGCTCGCATTGTGAACCGTCAATCCTCAGGAAAATCCAGTTGGGAATTGCAATTCTCAGGGCTGACGGAGTCGCAGAAATAATGCAACTACGTCACGGAGGAATGTAAACGTAACGTGCAACATACTCGGAACAGTTATGCACAGCTTACGCGGACCGATCCATCATGCAAGAACATGGCGGACTATTTGTCATGCGAGTCCCGTCGCGCACTTTTTCCAATGGGCCACTTCGCTCTATCTGCAGCCTGGACGTTGCCGATTAACTATTCTACGTCGACTATTTTGTTCATGCCCGCATATAATATCATCGATTTACATATATCTAGGTATACTTATGCGTCACTCTGTACCGAATGGATAATGCGAGGCCTTTGGAGTCGGAGCGGCTCAATGAGATTCATCATGATTTTATTCAGTTGATTGTATATATTTCATGCGTAATAGCTATTGATATATTATTATATATATAATAGTTTTCATGCTTTATTTTCCTCCTATGATAACCGCTTTATATATATGCATGATATATGTCGTATATCAGTATGGTGAGAAACAGATGCAATTAAACGAATTTAAACAATGCAGACGCCTATGCAAATGTAATTATTCGAGACCGTTGAGGTACGACCTTGCGCAATTGTATATTTAAATACTTTTTTACGATACACACCAGGACTTTTCGGATGTTCCGAAAATGACTATGATATCAAGATATTTGTTTCCTTTATTAGTTATCAGATATATCATTGAGTAGTGACTTGGAGATCAATGCAACCCGAGTAAAATTTTTTGTTGGTATGCAGTGGATCTGCAGTTGATCACTAGGAAGAAGTATAGATAGAAGTATAGCCAATGAGACTATATCCAATACTGTGGGCATATTTTGAAAATACATGACCAAAATCTAGGTTAGGTATGGCTTAGATCTATGCTATAGCATATCGGAAGATGCGCAAATGACGTAAGACACATCCGCCGGTATTATATTTGTATTATCAGACAAATGACAGACACAGCAGACAAGGAAACTATATGCCAAGGAAGACTTTGGAGTGGTACAGGGAGCATCAATGATGCTCTAGTGTAAGGACTGTTGTCAAATACCGATCGGCCTGCACTTCTATTCTAGGATATTGTTGATGCTCACTGTACAAATTGTAATTGAAAAATTGATCGCAGGAGAGCAGCACTTGCCGATGAGTATTCGAGTGGGAGGGGGTACTTCTGGAATGCGGAATAATATATTAACTTGGACTTCAGTATTCCGAGAGCCGATCGCCTATATCGAACTCTTGGATGCCGCGTATTTCCGTTCTTCCTTCATCCCCCCTCTCGTTTTTGTAATTCATTCATCACTTCTTCATGTTCTTCTCATCTCTCTTCTAAGGTATATTCTTCACTGTTCATCTTCTTCTTCTCT
>JARQST010000047.1:209993-232054 GCA_030142225.1 Pachycephus smyrnensis | reverse complement strand
GATTAGAGGGGGAGAAATATCAATAATGGAACAGAGGGAAAATCTTGTTGTCACATATGGATATTATATCAATGAAATTCAATAGTATGTGGATTATATTTATAACAGTTTTGATGTATTTTAGAGAATTTTTTAATTCACGTTGTTTGCTTTTTTTTTTAATTCGTATTTGCACAGCAGTGCAGTTGCAGTTTGAAACGCGATCCAGAATGCTTTAACGTTCATTGAATTGCGCTGAGATGTGTACTAATGAAATTTCTATCTGGCTGAATGTAATTAAGAAAAATACATTTATTTCCTTTTCGCTGGTATTTCAAAGGAAAACCCGTTCCTTTAATTTAATGAACTATCCTCATTAAGGAATAGCGTCTAAGTCATCTTACACGTAAATTAGGCGTTGAAGGAGTTACCCGTTGCCGATGCGTCTGCAGCAGGCGTACATTTAAAACGTAGTGTATGTCGCGCGAGGATGAAGGACGATCTAATTGGAGAACTTTGAAGACAGAATATTCGCAAGACTTGCTCTGATGTCGCGAAAGTAAGGCCCACCTACCCAGATACGGTTATTGTCAGTTATCATCCTGTTATCAGTCATTCCGCTCGCGACAAACGGATTAATTAACTTAATTACTCTTCACGCTCGGGTAAACCGCGAATCAGTGCAAGGACTCGCGATTCCTTATACTCCAAAATTTTCGCCTGGCTGCACGCGTAACAGTGCGAAAACGAAATTGCAGAAAACTTTGCGCAATCTCAGACGAGTATCCTCCATTGATAATATCCATCTTTCATCCAATATACAATATGCATATATACATGTATACACCAATTTATTTAACTAGTTTCTAAGCGACGACAGCGTGCGAAAAAAAATCCTTTTAACAAATCAACAATACTACCCAGTAACACAGCCAATAAGGCATCATTAAGACACGTCGATCGAATGATCCGAAATGATCGGACGATGCCGAATGACAATCGACTCGCTGCCGAAGCGCCGTACCGGCGCAGAGCGTCGTCGTATCGGCCGAGGGTCAAGAGACGGGACGGCACGGGACATTCCACAGCTTAGAGATTTATTTGCCGAATAAATGTTGAGGAGGTATTTTTAATGGCCGACAATAGTGGTCCGATAGTGATCTCAGAAACGTATTGTCGCTGGCCGTCGTATATAATCCCGGAGGCATCGACGCAACCAACGAAACTCTCCTTCCTTCTATTTCCCTTCCTCTCCTCCCTCTCTTTATCTTATTCTTATTCTCATACTCTCTTTTCCTTCGTCACTACCTCCCTCCCTCCCGCCCTCCACACCGCGTCAGCATCTCTCCACGTATACATACTCTTGGTCCATCCTCTCGATATTCTTCTACCATCCACCTTTATCTTCTTTGACTCTCCTCCCCCTCCACCCCCCCAAACCCTAACTCCCCCTTCTCTAACCAATTCTTCCGTCCTTCTTTACTTCCTTCTCCATTCGGCTTCGACCAGCGTAGCATGCTTATTCACTCTCCTCATCTCACAGGCTTCCAAAGCGCTCACCTGCTAAGCCTTTGAAGACGACTCATTGTGCATCGACATTATTATTGTAATTGAATACTTGTCTCTTAAAGAACGGACTTTTTCATCGATTTATAATGCACAACGTATCGGAACTAATGCGTCGCCAAAGGGTAGATCCGCGTTAGAAGGTCTCGCGGTTTGAATTACCTGTCACTCTTATAACGTAAGTCACGCCGAATAGGAATATAGTATATGTATATCTTCTCGGTCTTACGTCACCTGCGTCATACGCTTTTTCTTACGCCCGACGAAGCCTGCCGTTCTTGTTCCACGAGATCTTTCCCGGACGACGAAAAATCTTTCGATCCTCGCGACCACTGTGATTCGCGGAAAAAGTTTCGCGCAAATACAGAAATATCTTTGCGAAAACTCACGACGCCTGTCTGCGCGTTATTTTACTCGTACGAAAGGTACGGCTGCTTTTCACTTGTCGGGAATCTTTATCGTGCGAACGCAGAATTGCGTATACGTAAGTTTTCCTTCGGAGAGATACGCTGGACGCGTGCGATAAAAAGAAAATTACGTGATCGATCGATCCCGTCGATATATGCATGACGAGTATTACGTAAAATAGTATCGAATTTGAAATTTCACTTGTGGATAACTTTCGTTGACGGATACTAGTAAATACGAAGTAGGTAATGCTTGTTGAATGTCAAAAAAAGAAAATGGCTACCGGTTATACGTTCAAGCGTCTTTCTTGGTATAGTATCTTCATCTTAATGCTTCCGCAGCAAAGTGGGCTTCACTGTTATCGCAATAAGCGCACAGTGCCAGTATGTACGCGAATGCGCTGGAATTCATGGACGGATACTTTTCTCATATGTCCATCAGGCTCATACGGTCGCGTATGTGCACTGCTGTATGTTTATATACATATTTGTTTACCTACAGTGCTGCAACGTCTGCGTTGGTCATTATTGATGAAGCGAGGCAGCTCTTCGTGTGTGTATATATATATACTAGTAGAAAAGATACAGTTATGATTGCTACAAGCAATGGGAACAGCAAGTCGTATACCTTCTGGAGATATTATTAACGTGAGAAAGACTGACCCACACAGGAAACATGTGTACGTATGTAGCCGAAAGAATTTCTAATGAATATTGACGATTTTTTTTTAATTTCATGTACATACAAGGTACGTACGGATAATATTGCTTGGATACTATAGGCGTCTATGTAAATTCCAAATTCATTCAGCGTTAACGCTTTTAAGAATTGATCGATAAAAAATCAAGAATGTGACACGCCACGGTGTACGGTTTCGATGGCAACGCCGTGAAATCGGAAACCGATCCACATATGCTGGACGATGTTTACCAGAAAGAGAACCGTGGGCGTTTCTAAGTGGAGATTGGGAAAAATTGAAAACGCTAATTTTTGTATTTACTTGATACTTACCTATGTGATTGTATATTTAATTACGTGTATCTTTACGTAATCGTTTGGTCATGACTTTACGATAATGACTGTATGTGGTTATTATTGTATGGAATAAATATATGCGTGGGACGTGGTATTTGAAAATGGTAGGAATTTTTTTTTATTAAAGATTGATAGATAAGGAAGTAATGATACGCATAAATAAACTGAATAATGACGGATCCGCGAGGAATATGAGTTTCAATATCTTTCATTCCGATCGACGGAGTTCATGAATCTTTGTCTGGTCTCTTGGTATAATCCGGTATAATCCGTCTAGATGGTTTCATAGCCAAATGAATATAAGGAATATTGGAATAGGAATCCGCGTGGTATCAACCGAGGGTGCATTCTCTACTTGTCCATCCCCTTATACTCCTATATACGTGCTTTACTGGCCTCTGCCTTATTCCGTGCTATATATAGTCCATGAGTCACGAGTTAAAATTCAGTCGCAGGCCAAAGGCGCCCCATCATAAAGGAAGCGTCAGTTCATAAATTGCCCCCCTATCCCAATTTTGAGGGTGCCAGCGGGAAACTCCCACCCTCGGCAAAACTTACTGAATTCATTATAGGAGGGAACAAAGGACCATCGAGAAAAACCTAAGGCAGCGAGTGTACTTTAACGTTCACCGAGGATCCCTTAGGTATTGGATCACGGCAAAGTGACCTCAGTCACTTTAGTCACTTTTTAATCTTACGGTAATAAGGGATGTAACCTCTTGTCACGGTTCAATGAAATTTTCAGCCATCTTGTCGGAATTGATCGCCTATATATTTTTGCATCTAAAATCACTTGCCAGTTCAGTATCCGAAGGATCTTACATATACGATCAAAAAATTGAGATAAGTCAAATCCGTTTAGAATTAACGTAGAACCAAGATTTTTCAAAGTATCTCAAAACGTATTTCATCCCCTGCATAATATTTCATTCCCCGTAAATAATTTAGGCATTTTTTTCCCATCTCTCATCTCGTATCCCGTCACGCAGGAAACGCCGTCGCGTCCAGTTTCAGCAGGACCAAAAATGCCTTCTGTATATAGACACAGAATAGCAGGGGCTGCCGACAGTCTCACTAAAGCATTCTATAGTATATGTATATATACGGGATGCAGGCGTCAGTTCACGAATGAAGATCTGGACCCACAGAGCACGCGACCACTTCGGCCGAGGACAAACGTAAAACTAACCGATCGACAAGATAACCGATGCTTAACACGCGAACCAAAGAGGCCATTAAGTCCTTGGATGCCTTCTTCATGAATTTCCACGTGTTACCTTAATTCGATTGATTTATTATCGCACACTCTCTTTTTACCTCTTCGACCAAAAAAAAGAAGATCAACTCCCCCCTCTCCATACCGAAGTAACGATTCAGCTCTCATATTATATTATACTATAGCATAGTACATACTACAGTATAGCAGCAGTTGTTTCGAGTCAAAGAGAATGCAGGCCTAACGATCTCAGTCTCTAGATCCGATCTAGGACCGCGATCGGATGCTGCTCAGAATGAAGACGAGTCTTCTCGATCGTGATCCTCGGGCGCGTAACGTCATTAGTTTATCGATAGTTCCGCTCGTAATACACGCCCTTTGCTTTTAAACTGATCTATCTATTCCAGAGCAGTTTCCACTCCTCCTTAAGGATCGAAGGATCGATCTAATCGTATACCAATATATATATATACACACACACCACTGATCATTGCTCCTTAAGGATGCTGGGGGTAACGCGTCATCTTAGCAATATAATACAGCCTTTCCAGGACAGCTGACAAATGTATACGCGCGCGATCTTCAGCCTCGCCGAAAGAAACGGCTCAGACTTTTCGCGTGCGTCCTCTATGACGGATGGCGTCTTGACGCCGCTTCTTCTTATTTTACTCACATATTTTGCCCTCCTCACGGAAAAAAAAGCTCGTGTCGTCACGACGAGACTCTCTCCCGACGTGTTCAAGGCCACGGCCTCCTATCCGAGATCGCATCTCCAGAATTCGAACAGCCGGAACCCTTTCGTATAGATACAATTCTAACAACATTATTAACCGTTTCTTCTTTTTTTATTAACAATCTCAAACATTTTTTTAACTACCCATTGTACCATTAATCGTATCGTACCCCGATACCATCATTTCCGTTAACCACATACAGTTAAAGGAAATCACCTTGTTAAAGGTATCTATATCGAGTGCAAATAATATCGTGATTAACCCTATCAGTTAATTAACGTTTATTATCGTTAAAAGAAGAAGAAACAATTTTTTTCATTCAATAGATATTTAAATTTCTTCAATGTATTATGCAATTGTACCTTATGCAGTAAGACAGTTAAGACTCTATAGTGACGGTCTATAATTTCTTTTTCTTTGAAATCTATTTAGTATCGATCTTTCGGTTGTCGAGTGATGACCCCTCACGGGGTCATTGCTTTGGCATATGTGGATAATGATATCCGACTCTCATGCACAAGTACTTCGACGTACTTCGAAAGATTCCTCCGACGACTTTCTACCGGTATAATAATTATGATACAGTTTGTATTCCGTATCGTAGGCGTAATTAATTTACGAGGCTGACCATATTCCCTGGTTGGTGCATAAGTGCATCGCGTCGAAAGTGATGTCTCCCACGGTTATTTCTCCATACGAGTTGTAGCCAAGCGCATAAGATAGTCATGTAGCTCGATGCAAGATTACAAGGTATACTACCTCGGAAACAAAATTATGTATAGCGAGTCTACTTATAGCCAATGAATTCCATATGAATGAAGGGAGTCCTGACCACCCTGCTAAACGAGGTTGAAAAAATGACAGCTTTATATGAAACTAGCTGTATACCGTACGTATATACTTGCCAGTCTCCCGCGATACCATAATAAATGTAATATTAATGCATTAATAAAAGTCCTACGGTACTCGATACTTTACTCGTATTCCAATCACTACAAAATACAAGTATCTTAGGTACACATATGAAATGTAAGTATGGAACAGTGATAAGGATAAAGTTGTATTATCAGTGATGAAAATATATGGACTCGTAAGAGTCAACTAAAATAGTACGGGATTAAAAGTGGACTGTACTTTAAACTGCTTGTCAATCTTTAGTAGCGATATTACGTAAGGCAATCTTTGTATTACGGTATGCTGTTTTTACGATACCTATATGAAATACGTGAGTTTCATCGTTTTTAGGAGAAACAAAGAAATTAGAAATAACGACTGATAATGACTATTCACTGTTATCAGTTTGAACTTCGATTGATTTTATCAGTTAATTTCTCATCCGTGTACCAAGTTACAATGCTGTAACGTACTACTGCCAAGATTTCTCTACGTGCTCCACGTGCTCGCACACACGTGGAGGAAGCGAGTCACGCGAGCACCAATTAGCTAACGACGAAACTTTCGAGACATCGTCGGCGAACTAATCAAGACCCTGTGGGTACGGTAATCACTGATGATTCGAGAGAGAGAGAGAGTAGCAATTCTAAAGGATAATAATCCGAGAGAGAAAGAGAGAGGGATGTATACTGTGTATAACGGGGTACAAGAAGAGAATCGTGAAACCGCGACGACATCCACAATAAATTAACGGTACTCTGTTATCTCGCGCTTCTAATACAACACAGGGTATTTACATATGAGGAAGTCGGAGTTACATATGAGTAGATATACGTCATATATGCTTTTAGAATATTTCTGCGGTAAAGGAGAAAACGACAGGAGGATAGTATCAGACACGGTGACATTGCCGGACACGGACAAGACTGCCTTGTTATTCCAGCTCGAGTTGGGTCCTTTGGTCCCAGTTGGTTACCAGTTGGGTCCGATGGTCCCTCGACAGTTTCTGTCAGTGACCTCCAGGGTCATCATATATTTCCCTCTCTCCCCTCCCATCGCCCTGCTTCCTTCTTACTCACCGTCCTGGACCCTAGTCTCGTATGTGCAATAATGCAGTACATTGTTCGCTTGTTGTTGCAAATCACGAAACAACAGTTTATCGATTATCGTTTCTCGATGCCATAAAGAAAAGTTTTCAGATAATCAATTATCTACTGATAACTATAATTATATGTATTGTATATTATTTTTATCAGATTGTCCATTGATCTTTTGTAGTATTGCATTGGTGGTATACGTGTATACGGTGTCTCGAAGGTTTTGTCGAATTTTCTCGATTTCATCGATATCCCAATGCAAAGGGTGGCGAGACACGCAGTTCCGATACCGAGCAGAGATCGATATCTGGCGGTACGCATCACAATATCGGTGATACATAGATGAGGTAACTTAACGAGTTACAGGCATGATATTGGGTCCAGAAAATTTATAGTCCTTGTAGTCGGAGCCTGGTGCCTCCCGCGGCGCGGCCCACGGACTTTGCGGCCGGGAACATCAATAAGATCCTGTGTTCGAATAAATCCAATATTTTGACGGCGTTTAATAATTTCGCCGATCTTGAAGCGTCTATTACGTAATCGCGATTCGTCCCTGTCATTTAACGTTTGTCCGAGGATTTCGTCATTTGCATTATTGTCAGACCCCGTTCACGTTTATTGCGACACTAGTCCCAATGGGTCCATCATGATTTTGGCAGCTTTCCCAAAGAAAATGGTCTCTCAGGCATCTGCGAGTTGTCAACTTGTCATGCGTCAGAGGGAAACCGTGAAACTGATCGTTGAGCGACCCTGGAGTAGGAGTCACTCAAGATGACGAGCAGCTGCTCTATCTGTAAATACACACAGGACTATCCGATCTCGTAGGACGTATTTCTATATTCTACGTAATATCAAGACAAATCGTTTCTATCTCGTTTAACCATCTATCATTCGCATCGTTCGTGCCAGGAAATACGTCAGTAGCTATATATATATATATATGGAGTAGATGCAAAAGCTATGACGTACGTATAAATAGCGATGGACGAAGTCTGTAAGGATAAGTAAGATAAGGTTAGATCAACGTGGTCCATATGACAGATACGGATGCGGCAAGCTTGTCAGGTGTTTATCGTATTTGTCGAGCTTTGCTGTTTATCCATTGGTAAAGATTACAGTAGGATTTGGAGGAGTGGCAACTGAAGTTAAAAAAAAAGATCTGTCAATCGATCCCATGGTCCAAGGGCACAAATAGTAGACGTTCTGTTCTTACGAGGATTGACCTTCGACCTTTGAACGTTTTTCTTTGGAGAAAGCTCGTATTCTGAAATAGGGTCGAAATAACTTGGAAATCCCGAGATAAGGAGCGTCTATGGTCCCTTGGTGCTAACGCTTAAGCGACTTGGTTTTAGAGGTCATTTCTCTCGCGGCTTCGCGTCGGCAGGAATTTTATGTCGGATGAGGAGGAGGAGAAGGAGGAGGAGGAGGGGAGGGTCTTGCGGATGTACATATGTTGTATGCTACCGCGGTAGTAATGTATTCAGTCGGTACGACGGAACAGCGGCGTCGATTTGCGCCAAGATTTACAGCTAGCACTAAATATCCGAGGCTCGGTGTTATTATCGACTTTATTACACCCCCGGATGCGCCACGCAACCGTACGATAGGGTTAACAGAAACAGCAATGCTATTTCGCGTCTACGCGTCGTATATCATCTCGACTCCATTGATTCCGCAGGGATTCTATTGTTATTTGTGCCAGTCTACCTGTACGGAGACCGTTGTTGTCTTTTTTACCTCGATACGAATTCACCGCGTTTCTCATCCGCGTTATTACGGATTTACACGAACGCCCTTTTTTATTTATTTTTTTTTCCCGATAAGAATTCGATTATCTTGGTAGGGCCACCTTTGCGTATTATTATTTTGTCTTTATATACATTGAGGATAGAGTATATAACAGTTTGTTTTTGTACAGAGCAGATAGGTGCTTCGTTTATGGTATATTTTACCGAAAGGGATGATAGGGTGCATAATTAAGGGTTGAAAGTGAAAATTCGGTGGAAAAAAGAGAGAAGGATCGAAGCTAGTGTAGGTGTAGGTCGGTCCTTCTTGCTTGACTAATTGGTGGTTGAAGGTCGGAAACTCGGAGCGGAATCGCGGGATAATTTCATTGCGGAATAACGGGTGACGAGAGAAGTCCAAGAACGAGATGAAATTTATTCGCGCACAAACGGATGTAAATTTATTTAAATTACGCGATTTCGGCTGACGGTTTATTGTGGCGCGGCGAGGCTTTATTTGCTTTATCACTGCGTGGGACACGGGATGGGCGTTCCTGTCGCGCAGGAAGGATTCTATTTTGCGGGAAATTAAAAATTCGCTAACTCCGTTTATTTATTTTTTTAAAAGTCAACGTCCTGCAAACCCAACATTACATACGTATAGTCACTCCGTTCCCTCAGTCCAGTACCCTAAACAACTTTTCCTGAAAATCATAGAAAAAGGACTTCAGTACAATTTCCAAAATTCAATTCACTCGCGCTAACCTCTCTTTACATATATTTCCCATGGACCCGTAATATCCATGCTTAAACAATAAAAAAAAATGCCTGAAAAAAACAGAAGAAGGAACCAGTGTAGAGATGAGATGAAAAGAGCAGCATCCCTCCTTCGCCCCTTCCCCACAACTTCACTCTTCTCTCATCTTCCTCCAATCCCAAGCTACTGCATACGCATTTATTATAATACTTGAATTCTCGTACCAAAAGATTCCTCTCGGGCCTTTCGCATTTCCTTTCTCCGAGAAGAGTGGACGAGGCTCCCGATGCGAAGAAAATATATCGTCGAAACAAGAGCAAACAGAAGCGACCCCGTAGAGCCACTGGGTTGGCAGCAATGGCTGGGCTTCTGGCTAACCTCAATTTTTGAGCATAACTCATGTGCCACGAAGCCGCGCTTAAATCTTCTGTCCGAATAATAAGAGGAGCACATTTACTTTCGGCTACCGCGGTGACAACCTATCCAAGCTGGCTGTCCATGCGACGGCATTCTCGTTTGGCAAGACCGAAGGTATCCTTATTTTCTATATGCTCGAATACGCCGTTCGTCGCCATCTTTAACCTACGTCTACCCTTGTTTCATCTCCGAGCACTTGCAAACGGATATACCAATGCTGGAGTATCGTTCGATATTTTTCTAGTTACGTCATGCAAACGAAATACTATATGCCGGAAGTACGGTTGTATTCTATTATTACGGTAGCAGATGCTAGAATGTACAGTACTTGATATACACTATATTTTTCCTTAGCTACTTTACTTGGCTTCTTAGGACGTATTTCCGTAACCGTATTTTTTGCCTTTTATCGTAACAAGAATCGATTGACACAAATCTTAAGTTGATGCCACTGGCAACTGTACGACGCGCGATAAGAAAATGATCCTATAGACATACTGATATAAATATAATTGGATCGTTAGCATACACAGCTTTATGATATATTATAATGATAATATATTTTATGATATAACAGTATCGATAAAATAATTATTAATGGAACGTTAAGAGCGTGACAGTACAGAGAAAAGTATCTTTCCGCCGGTACCCTTCTCTCTCAGCATCCCTAAGGATCATCGAAGTTTACATCGTCATTTCCGGCAGTGCTTATCGCATTAGCCGCAAGAGCTCTTCGCGTAGTATCGAAAACTGTCGCAACGACGCGCCGGGATTTTCCAGTCGGAGCGACCGAGCCGATCGAAGTTCAATAAATAAAATTCAATAAATCATGCGTTATCGGAAAGTCAATCTCCAAAGGATCGTGACCGAGTGAGACCAAGGAGTTACGTACTCTTCGATCTGCCAGTAGATCATCCGCAAGCTGAGGTAATTCTAGATCGCGAACACGTATCGAGACGAAAGAATCGTGTATCGTTTATCGAACGCGTTTACCGATCGGGATGATCGATTCTAAAGTAAATGACGATCGAATACGTAGTCGGTTACGTAATAAAAATGAAAGTAGCCGAGGACTGACTTTACTGCTTTATTCGAAAAGAATCAAGAGCCCAGCAGATCTCCGAGTGTGGTTGTACGTGTGCCGAAGCGATCGATGGATAGCCATTTATTCTCATCAACGATCCGATTATAGGCAGGAGCACCCGAAGACGCCGGAACTTCCGGCAACAAAAGGGGGAGCTCTCGGAGATTACGGAGATTTCGAGTGATCGAGATTGAAACTTAATCGCACCGATGGAGAGCTCTCTCTCCCCACGCAGGTTGTAATTAGTAGTACCGTTACGTATACGGACTCTATTGATTTATCGTGACTGAAGTGGCTCACAGTCGTTGAACAGGGGTGAGAAGAGTGAGCACGTGTCTCTAGTACCGATGCTTTGGGACTGAGAACACGTCCCCGAGTCCCTGTAAGGATATCTTGGGAGCATAGTATAACGCGTGGACAACGACCTCCTTTCCCTGCTTTATCCAAGTACAAGGACACGTTATTCAAGATGTCGGTAGCTACCGTAGCCAATGAAGTGTCTATAACGACGAAGAGTCGATCGTCGATATCATGGATATTCGAATTAGATATAGCGTGGGTCGTTTCGGAGCCTGGAGTGAGAACTTCTTTTAGCATTGTCAGCCATTTTGCTGTCGCCGCCGCCGAATTACTCGGACTTGTCGGATGTTGGGGATCGGATCGAGAAAATCCTGGTGTTTTACGATCGTTGGACAGCAGTGTCTACACGGCGTAAGAGTTATAGGGTCCGAAAGCTCGGTCTTAACAGCAACAGCAGCAACAACAGCAGCAGCAACGGTCCGGTACCAGAGTACTCTTGTGTATCGCTCTGCAGGCGGCTGCTCGCAGACATGGGCGCTACAAATGGGCGGTCCGGGGCCCGTGGTGCCCTGGGGTCACGTGAAGGAAATGCACGGCCCTGCCGCCGACGCCGTAGCCCGGGCATCAAGAGAGTAAAGGACGTCCAAAGTGAACCAAGACAGGTGAGTCCAGGGTGGGACGGGGAAAGGAGGCGCGGGAGTCTCTCTTGGCTGACTCTAGAGAAAAGAGAGAGAGAGGGAGTAGAGAGGAGAGAGACAAAGAGGAGCAGACGGCATAGCAGGGTGTAGACTTCAGACTTTAGTGGGTCTGCTGAGGTACGATCCGGAGTGGGGTGGTAGTCCGGAGGAGATAGAGAGAGTATGGTGTGCCGAAGGAGCAGTCTGAGAGAGGAGAGGAGAGGGGAGGGGAGAGAGACGTGCTGGACTATCAAGGTGAACCACTTACACATTACCGACTGGATTACACTAAGCGATCGCGCGCGGCTCCGACAGAAAGAAGCGACGCGTTCGAGACGCATTGCGTGTGTAATCGCCCTGTGAACCCCGTTCAACTAGAATTGTGGCAGGAAGAGGGATGAGGGGGGGAGGGTTGCTAAGAATCGACAATTTTTTCTCTACTCGACCGTCGTCATTTGTCCTTTCCAAGGATCTTTCCATCGTTCGTGCAAAAATTGCTGTTCTTTGATACACTTATCGCATACTTGGAATTGAAGAAGTCGCAGTGTCGGAGTTACATGTATTTTAGTAGTCTGTTTTTGGTATTCCTGTTCGAGGTATGCAAAAGTGTTTGATAAAAATACTGGTATTGACAGCTCTAATGGCAGTTCGTGAGAAAATTTGATGATTAAAATTTATTTCGATGTACTACGCCTATGGAGACAAAGGAAAAATAATTATAATAGTAAAGTGCAAGATGCCACACTGTATAAGATACCGTATATGCATGCAGGTGATGCACGAGAATTCCTCGCTCGAATTCATCCTGTACTACACTGTATTGTAGATGGATGCTATAGGATAATTGACTATGTCTAGTATGCAGGGACCTACTGACGTCTAGAGTCTTAAAACGCAGACGAGATACGGAAGGAATGTATACCAGATTGAATTCAATCGAACGTCTGTTTGTAGGTTATATGATTCCAGCTGTTCTCACGTATCACTAAATAACCTGTATAAGTATGGCCAACATACTGCGAATATTCAATGACAAGTCTAATCCTTCTTTTAAGCCATAAAAATTGTGGAGCAGATGCAGCGTTACTAACTTGTCAAAATTTACACCCTTAAAAATGCACAGTATCGGTTTACACTATAGTCATTATTTATTTCTTTTTCATTTTTAATTTCGTGAAAGTTCAATAATCCCAGTATGCTAGGTCGTTGCATACCACTTGTTGTCGTCACGTATCCAAGGCAATATATTCATGGTGAAGTATGCTAATGCAGGAACTGTTATTGAAAATGGGACAGAAGAAAAGTTTGGCCACCCAAACATGGTCTTAACGCGCACACGTGCGCGCGTATCCATAAAGCCGCGTGCACACGAACCCTTCGTGCATACACTTGGCAAGTTGGTACCCCTGCACGTCCCTGCTCGTGTGTGTACAGCCCTGATGCCTCGAGGGCCCATTCAGTCAAACGCCATCATGAAGGAACGTTGTACAACCCTCAGGCCTTGTAGCCATACCCCGTGAAATGGGGTGCCGTTCGCTCTTCCCATATCAAAATAATAATTCATCCGTCGAACGGAAGACATTAAAAGGCGACAATGTCCGCTGCAGTATGCCGAACCATGAAACACACTATCCGACCCGGCGACGAGTATCGTCGTCCCGCGACATTATTTATGCGTCGACACAATGCGCATACGCCAAATTATCAGGACGAAGGAGTTTGGGGTGCGGCATATTTTTTTTCATCTTCCTCCCTCACCCTTTTCTCTGTCGGGCCCCTCTTCGCGAGTGTCACGTGGCCAACTCGTGCCTGTTAAATTGCTTCCGATAGGCCACGAGCTTTGGCATTTTTATGGCGCTTTTTGGATTTACGACGACACTCGCAAATTGTCCCCGTGAGCATCCCTCAAGATATTTTGCCTCTTTTTTTTTAATGGGTGCTACAACATAGAAAGTTTGCTCAATGCGATAGCTATGATTTCTTGACCTTCTAGAATTTTGAGTTCAACGTGCTTTGTGGGTATGTCTAAAATATTTCATTTGACATGCATCGCGATTGCTTGGATAAAAAGGCACTTGGTACCAGATGGCGTTGACAATTTCAGAAAAGCTCTTGAATTCTAATTGTCAAGTTAAAATAACCTCTTAAGACGATTACGTTCGCAAACCCTATACGATGATTTCAAACTTTAAATAAAATTTTTAAAAATCCTATTGCCTTCAAGTACCAGCGTGAGAATGTAACGGAGCAAAAAAAATATTCAAGGTTTAAAGTGTGAGATCCACTCGTACAACAATTGGGGCCGAAGGGGAGCCTGAGCCTGAATTCATAGGGTGCATTCAGAGCGAAATAATTTCGATTTGGATTATTAGATGACAAAACATGTCCACATGTTCAGAGATAATATCAGAACGCTGCACGACTCGACACGAGCTCGGCTTGGAGTTCAGTCTTGTAAACGGTAGATGAGTTGAACAGAGGGAGACTAGTGGGGCAGGTTTCTTTCTGGCTTGGTTGCATTTCAGGGACGTTTATCAGACTGAACTTCAATTCTGATCGTAGTCGTGGTCACAGTTCTCGTAGTTCTCGTACCACTCGTAGCACTGATCGTAACCGCGTACTTTGGAAGTTGCCATATCTTGTCAGTAATGCTAGATTCCAGTACAGTGAACATTTATACGTGTATTATGATTGCCGTATCGATACGAACCGTTGGCTCTGCTTAAGTACGTTGATACGATAATGCGTGATGGCAGCGCGTGTAAAATAATAAAAAAAAAGTAGTCTTATTTTCGGCGTGAAATAAAGTGACCTGCAGGTTTTCAAAATGCGAATCGACACTGTTAGGTTAGGTATGCCTGTTACTGGGATTTGATGATTAATTTTTTTTTATAACGGTTAAAAAAAACTTTTTATAGTATTCCTTATAATCGCACTCTACAAAACGATCGAGCGGAAGATAATTTTGAATTTCTTTTTTATAACGCACTACGGACATACGCTTCGTCGAAACGAGTCAATTTTGGCAATATAATTATTAGCTTTCGAAGGACACACGTTATTTTTGACGTTTCCAATTATACGTCGGAGTCGAAGAATTTCTAATTATTATCTCTGTCAGTCAGAATTTAAGTACGAGAATTGCCGTTTCATCATGATCCGCTGGTTCGCGTAACGAAAACGCTACTAGAATTCTAATACTTACAGTATACAATCTGAAAAGCTGCTTTTTTCATTAGAGTGCGGCTTAAGGATTTCCATGGGATCGGTATATTTATTTTCGTTTATTATTTTCCTCATTTTTATAATATCGAAGACGGAATTGAGGTATCCGCAAATATCAAGACGATTGGCCGTGGGGATGAGACACAGTAGCGAATTTCGGTGGTTCATCGCGAACACAATGCCGCTCCGAGCAGAGGAATAATAAAAGGCATTGGACTCTCTCAATTGAAACGGAAGAGGAGAAAGCAAAAGATAAACCTGACCGTCTCGAAGATACGATCCGCCAAATCCACATTTGTATATTCCTCCTTCCAGTTCTCCGATCCTGTCTCGTCCCTCGAGTTTGCGGCCCATCAGAGATCCGGCCGGCCGCATCCCTCCCAAAACGAACATCCCGACTAACGAACTTATGGAGCACCGAAATTCAACTGTCATTCCGTATAACTATTTACAACCGTCGCCGAGCAGATTCTTGCATACGAGAATACGTCCATCCGTACAGCATCCCGATTCTCTCGCAAAAGCATCTCCGACATTCTACAGGGCGGTCTTCCCTCATTAGAAGGACATCCTGCATATGGACCACGCACAGTGTGTACCACAGCATTCGACTATGGACCAAATTATAAGAACTTTTCGACAGATTCCCCTTTTTTTCTCTTCACATCCATCCAAACACTTTCTGGTCCATATCCAGATGAACGGTTTACAACGTACCAATCTTCCGACGTTTTCAATCCTTTTATTATATAATGCCCTCGTTCTTGTCTACGCATCAGGTCTATCCAAGTACACGAGCATTTTCATTGAAACCAATCTCAAGATGGTACGATCCGATTTAATTTATTGATCAACTTAACGCAGCCTCCAGTCTCTCTAGATCGCATTGAGAGTGCGGATGATTGTGGGCTGCACGGAAGACACTTTGGAATCTCGCAACATCTGCTGCCATGGGTGACTGGGCTCCGAGAAACGCCATGCATATGTATCCCTGCTCGTATGGATGTCCATCGTCCACTCCGTGGTACATGCTTGTTACACGAGAGTACTTTACAATAAGAAGAAAGACACGTCCACTGGACTAGACCACGTTGCTACGCCGCTACGTACCAACCTCCTTCGATACACTGTATATATACTATATACAGTCGACACATTAACCGTTCCTTCATTCTGCCCTTGAAACTACAGTCGAATACCTTGATCGGATCGTAACATACGTTATATATATATATAGCCCTACTATAGTAGGTACTATTGATCATGTATCTTGATTGGAATTCTTTTGAACCCCGATATTCCGCATGGCAAATAATAATGGCAATAATAATTTGTCTTTACTTATTAATGAGGACGGGGGAGGGGGAGGGGAGTATGGCCTGAAGAGGTCATAATGAATGCTGGAACTGAAAACTAGATGTGTTTTATGATTTATATTTTTTTTTCAGAATAATTTGTCCTTTTTTTTGTTATCACTGTAACGAACCTTACACGCTGATATTGCTACTTCAGATTTCTGGTACGAACAATGAGTCGCCATGATCGGTCTTATCGTCGCGAGATCATGACAGTTGGGATTAAATGTATGGGTATGTAATTAACGTGATTTTCGATACTATGACAATCCATGACGATGAGCGTACGTGAGTGACGTTAATGATGTTTTTTTTGTATTACATGTCATGTTACAATCTTGTGATTATTGTTTATTATCTGTATGGAATATGTCTATATATATACAGTATATGGTAGTTGGACTAATGCGTAAATAATGAAGATTCATCTAAGTCTGTTTATGGTTTATTTCGAAATACGTAATCCTGATTGAAAGTTAATTAAGTACGTAAGAAAATGGCGGGTGTACCTGATTGTTAGAAATCAGTTGACAATCTGACTTTTCTTAGGGGAAATAATATTGGGATTCGGGAGGTCCCATTATATTAAAAAATTCGAATCTATAGTCGAGTCTCTCGTGTTGTTGTTTGACTACTCTGAATGAAATATAGTCGAAGCAAGATTCCATGTTGCTCAGCCAAGGCTTTCGGACTACCGGCGTGTCTCAATATTTGGGAAGACATAATCGGCTTATATCCTTCGCCGGTAACTTGGGGCCCGCTTCTACTGATACTTTGTGTGACACGCATAGTACCGGATACATGCTCTTGGGCCTTACGACGTCAAGGACCTGTAAACCCTCTTAAACCTAATCAGAGTCAAAGAATTTTATGAAATCGTCACTCCATTCCCATCCGTACGTCGATATTTTATGGTTTTTATTTTCACTTTTGGTTATTAAACTTTTTTTTCCTTTTTCTTGAATTCATGACGGGACTGAATTATTTTTGGTTTTATGAAGTCTGTGCTATTTTATTTTTGCAATTATTTCTTTCGTTGGATTGATGCTGTAGAGTGTATATACGTATAGATATATTTCAGGAAGTTTATGGGGTTTTGTGGTTATTTAGTCTTTGTAATATATTCGTAAGGTGCGCGGATTCGTGATAACACGGGAGGTTATCCTTGCGAAAAGGTACGTTGGTGGCGGATATGTTCCCGCGAATATACCAATGCGATAACGCTACGGTAGAATGGCAAGTTAAGTGGTCGCGCTTCTTAGAAAGTTTCTTGCGCACGGAATTTTGCCGTTGCGAATTCCAGGGGAATCGCGAAATAAGAAGTAGACGAGTTGCCAGTGGCGATAAATGGGAGGAGCGGATCAGCAGCGCTCATGAGGTTCGTCTCATGAAAATCCTCGGATCCGAATTATGCAGTTTTTATTTAAAAAATGACGCAAAAATAATTATAAAAAATAACTTTGTTTTTCTTCCATTAACAGGACTTCTATCGTAAAATCTCTGAAAACGATCGAAAAAATAGGTTATCTTTACCTTTTTTTCATTCACTTTTCAATAAAATCATTAGCCCACTAATATCGCATCAAACAGCAAGTATTTTTGAATATCTTAAGAGGTTAAACGATTATATCGGATCATTAGTTCACATTTTATAACAATTCGAACAAACGCGGTGTGACGTTGATCAATACAAGTTCTGGTAGACTTTTTTTCCCTAAATTACCGAAGCTAAAAATTGGAGCTTGATCTTAAAATTTGCAGGAAAAGTTCCGTGAAATGGTATAACAACTTGATTTTGAAATTAGTTATTTGGTTTATTTATTATAAACGTTTCATTATAACATTCTCAGAATGAGCAAAACTTTTCACAGTTTTTCCGTCACCATGTATTGCGAGTCAAGATTTAAAAAACGGTAGGTATACAGGATTTCTGAAGCTTTTTCCCTACAAATAAAAAAACAAAGTTGACGCTATCGTTAATAGTTCCCGAGTAAAGTGTACCAGAAGTTATAATAATCAACGTCACATCGCCTTTTATCAACAACTATATTTTATCAACAATAATATCCTTTCTCAGAGTCCTTTAGCGAATTCAAAAATTTGCAAGTATACAAAATAAAATACAAAACGGCGAATAACCTGATTAAGATTGGATCCGAATAGAAATGTGCATTTCGTTACAGGCAATGGAGTGAGTAATACTGGAGTTCTCTGAATACAGTCAAATTAGAAATTCGACGACGTCCCCCTTCAGGTTCGTTGCTTGTAAAAGAAGTCACGTTTGGCGAATACGATGCGAGAGACTTTTTACTCCTCCCGCCATACCGCAAATGGCAAATTACCAAAACCTTCGAAAAAGACTCTCAGTCATTACGGCTTGGGGATTTTGAGGATTAACTGCGACGACTTTACGTCGCTACACAAAAATCCATAAAGCGACGCGCAGGACGAAAGTGAATTTTCCTGAAGGCAAAACGAGGATAACGCGGAGCCAGCCTGCCGTTTAAACACTGCGGTTACGCATAATCCCCATGGATTAACCATACCCCAAAGGATTAACTCGATGAGACGAATTGGGTATTCTCCCTAACAGGTTTCGAATCTCATCCTTAAATTGAAAATATTTATTCGTCGTTATCCAAAGGGTCTCTTTTCAGAGGTTGTCTTACCAGCTCAACATCATTATTCCTAAAATCACATAAAAATAACTGTACCAACGTTTCATTTTGGATTTCATAAAAATACAGTCGTCACACCAATAGCTAAGAATACGCATATGGTAATTTTCAAAAATACATTTAATCGTATAGATTTTTTATCATTTATACATATATCAATCATTTTCATATTCTTCGATACGAAAATCCATTTTTCGCAATCAATATTACACTGTCCTAAGTAAATAACAGGAGTGGTCCGTTTCTCTTGGTTTCACGCGGAACGATTGGCTCTTCGCGAAATTCTATGAAATAACTGATTTCATAATTTCATCGCGACACGTATATTCGCCATGCTAGGTACATACAAGTGCAATTCATTTTATGGGTTAACCAAGCGCAAGGATATCCTATCAGTGCAATGTCGGTCCAACATGTGATTTTCATCCAGGACGATAATAAATTGAGATTTATGATAACGAATAAGATTGAATTATATCCATATGGAAAGATTGGCTATCTGTATATGATGAATTAATATAATAATTGTTTGGGTCTATTTGTCTGTTATTCTATAATAAAATTTCAAACGGCTGAGACGATACCGCGTGACAAAGTTATAATCGAAAAAACTATTCGATAATTATTTCGATATTCTCGGAGAAATTGCCTCAAGGTATTTTAGATACCTTTAATGGGTCAAGCTTTCAAGCGTTATCTGAATAAGGCTTAGTCGGGCTTTTACCCGTCTGGACGGCCGCTAAGATAAAATACATTCTTGGCCTCAATATAATTAAGCATTATCAACATATTTTCAGAACGAGATTCCGCTGCGAGTCATTTCTTTTAAACGCACGTGATCGCCGGCTCTGACCGTTCTCAAAGTGCCATATTAAGTAGTCGATTAAATATCATTTTATTATCGTCTATTTAGTCGCCCTGATAGTTCCGTTCAATTTAGTCTATCTTCAATTTTCTCATATTTCGACGAGAACTCGATAGCACTTTTTTCCGAATCATCCCGTCCGTCCATTAGAAGTATGGCGTGATAAGAATTTTTCGTTAATCAGTCAAGTTAACGATACAAATTTATACATAGATAAACAAATCATCCATAATAATTAATAAAAACAAGTTACTACGAAGCTACCCATAAATTAGGAAGCAACCGAAGGAACGTACGTCACGCGTAACGCGTAACCATGAGAAAGAAAAAAAGAAACGACGGAATTAAGGTTAAGTAGAAATCTACCTAGTTAGGGTATAAAAATTCTGAGGAGAAAAAAAAGAAGAAAAACAAAAATAAAATCCCTAGATTTGCGGAATGCCCGAAGGTTTACTTTCGATTTTCCCCCGTCCAATTAGGTCCCTGGTCCAGCATCTCCAAGCAGGTAGACAGGTAAAACGTGGAACAAAGTGTCCTGGTACTCGTTAACATCGACCCACGATTCTCCATGTTTGCAGAGCATTTGTCGGGCAGCTTTGTCCGGCTTTAAAGCTCCGCCATTGTTTGATCAGGGACTGTCCTAACGATGGGAGGTGCGAGATATTACGAATTCGTCGATCGCCCCTTCCAGGTTGTATCGCTCAAATTGGCCGGGAGATGCAGACGCGACACTGTTTGTAGACAGGATGATGTTCGGTTGTTACGCAAACTTGAATTCTCTCTAGTGCGTTCGTCGGGTATCTACGCCGTGAATCTAGGAACTTTTTAATTGGTTTACCAAATGGTAGCCTACTTGATGGCTACTCTGCTACCGGGATGCCGTGAAATGCGTTAACAATCGACCACGAATTAGAGCAATTCGTCTCGGTTGTTCCGTCCTTTCCGCTCTTGGATAAACAACTGAGCTACGGGGCTGCCGCAATCTAGGAAAGAATGGATCCATCTTTTTCGTTGTTGAACGATGCGTTGGTTAGGGATTGTGTTGTGGGACGTTGATACTGAAGAGCGGGAAAAATTTCTTGGGTATACCTTAGCCATTTAACCACGAAATTTGTTTGTTTCTTAGAAAGTAACTAGATGGACTTTCTCATCTGGATGACGTTTAAGATCGCTCCAGGGGATGAACGGAGGGTGAATGAGTATCCCTTATCGTTTTGTTTGATAGAAATATTTTACTGAATAAAATAGATTAGCAGTACCTATTGGAAAAAAAAGAAATATTTTTACGAATAAAAAATTAGTCGTGTAAAGAAAATGTATAAATTCGGTGCTTTGGAAGGGATTTGTTTATCGTGAAATTTTGCGATACGCTTTGAGATGCTTAGATTTTCTCGATTGATTTTCTTAGCGTCGCGACGCAAACCTACGGCAGCGTCGCTTTCGCGTGCACTCGAGGCAGGAAATAGATTGAACTATGGAAAGAGCGAAAGCGCGTATCTACCCGGTGTAATACATTTTTGGTATTCATGGAATAGCGATTGCCCCTATTGCTTCCCGCAGTTACCGTTCTGCTCCCCTCGGCACCCTTCGGCACCCCTCGGCTAACTCCGTCGGCCAACATGAGGAATACGCTAATTTTACGAGTGCACTATTCCATCCCATACCACGGAGCCCATTTTGTTTTACCTTTCTACTCATTTGAATACGTCGGGTGGGGCTCGATTTCGACTCTTTGCTTCTGTCTGTTGCGGAAGCGAGATTGCTCGTTGGAATCAGGAGTAAAAAACAATGATAAAATATGTAAATTAGGTAAAAGACGAGAAAACCTTATTACGATTACTGATCAAATAATAATGAACGTATCATCAGTATTTCCATTACTGAATAATTAAGATTCAAAATGACGGCAAGACACTGGCACTTAAATTCTATTTCGGCAATTCAAAAGGAAGCAGAAACTTAGTGCAGTAGTGTATACGAGTCCCAAGAAGTTTCAAGAGGTTTTGGGATTCAAAATCCCCCAGTAGCGACATACGAAATTAATGTCAGA
>JARQST010000047.1:126215-209893 GCA_030142225.1 Pachycephus smyrnensis | reverse complement strand
ATACCACGGAGCCCATTTTGTTTTACCTTTCTACTCATTTGAATACGTCGGGTGGGGCTCGATTTCGACTCTTTGCTACTGTCTGTTGCGGAAGCGAGATTGCTCGTTGGAATCAGGAGTAAAAAACAATGATAAAATGTGTAAATTAGGTAAAAGACGAGAAAACCTTATTACGATTACTGATTGAATAATAATGAACGTATCATCAGTATTTCCATGACTGTATAATTAAGATTCAAAATGACGGCAAGACACTGGCACTTAAATTCTATTTTGGCAATTCAAAAGGAAGCAGAAACTTAGTGCAGTAGTATATACGAGTCCCAAGAAGTTTCAAGAGGTTTTGGGATTCAAAATCCCCCAGTAGCGACATACGAAATTAATGTCAGACGTTTCCATGGGACGCATCTTGCGTCACGCTCTACCATTTTCATTACTCAGCCCTCGGAAAGGGAGAAGCAGCTGAGGTTAAGTTATTAGCCATGCGGAGTGCAGGCATTAACCAGGCCAGCACTTCGAACGTTCGCTATTGCGGTTGACCCATCCCGGACTTAGGGCGCCACTTTGGCAAAATTCAAGTTACGTCGATTTCAGTATAAGGGATAGCTAGTTATCTAGGTACCTTATAGATACATATATACAGTCACAACATACGTATATATCAGGTGCTGTCTGAACGTGGTTCCCTTGAAATCATTGAAGAAAGTTAAAGCAAGTTCATGGAATATTATTACGGTTTAGGTCGAAGTGACTGCCACGAGGAAAACGCTTTGAAAATCTATCGACGATCCTGACGGATGTCGGATGGTCCTTGACGTCGAGAGAATGCAGAGCCGTACTGGTTGAGTTTCGAAGAAAATGGGAAAATTCGGAGAGTGGAAAACTCGACGCGCGTTCCTGGTTGCCTTGTATCTCGTTTGCCCAGACGGAATCGTAAGAGAGGAGACGAACCGCAATTTCCGCGAGGAATAACTTAAAAACTTCCATTACAAGTTGCCTAACGTCAGTAAACACCACATCTGCGGGCGCGAGAGAATGCGAGTGGGCATGCAGGAGAATCGTACTAGGGGAAAGAGCAGAGAGATGAAAGGGCCTGGTGGAGAGAGTTTGTACGAAATGGAGAAGCAGAGGGATACAGAGAGAAAGAGAGATGAAAAAAGAGGTGGGGAGCGAGAGAGAGTCTCTCTTTAGCGACTCAACTTTTTAAAACAGTGAAAGTCATTTAAAGTTTGCTCCGCGTTTGCATAGCATCTCTCGCTTCTACGTTGCACCCTCCTACGATCAGTCACCCTTCCATCTCTCTCTTTCTCTTTTTCTCACACCCTCAAAGTCACTCTCTCGTATGCATCCTACCCTTACGACAAGAAGCCCCCGTTCCTCTTGGTACCCTCTTTTCTCCTCCGTCGAGTAAGAATCCTCAGAGTCAAGTGTATATATGTAGATTACGTTCTGATGTTCCCCAGGATCAAACTCAACGAAGCATTTGCGCTCTAAACTCCACTGAAGAGTCTACAATGGGGTTTTACTTTTTATTTTTAAAAAATTTGCGCGCCCTACGATGTCTGGAAAACTATAGTTCCTTCGATTAATCGAAAGACGATAGAACGATGAATTCGTCATTTTACAACGTCGATCCTTGCCGACTACAGCCACAATGCATTATATATATTCCTTTTAATTTCGAGCTTCTACTATTTACTAAGATTATACTCGGACCGGAAATGAAATATCGCAGAAACTAGAACTCGTTGAAAATCCAACCCCTTCTCATCCTCGGGCTAAATATCATTTCTATTCGGTTTGAATATCCCGCTCTTTGACTGTCTAGCCAAAGTTCATCTACCTATACGTAATGTAACCACCTGACGTTATAACTGCGTATACGCATACTGCGCATGCGTCAGTACATGCGTGTCTGGATACCCCATGGACATTACCATACAGGTAGCAGTTCAAACAGACGCGAAGGGATGTATGCACAGTTCGTCAGCGTATTCGAATTTCGTATTCAAATGGCACATCTCCCAGAGTCTAGATGGCTGCCAGGGGTTGTGTATTCACCGTTCGCGATTGCTACTCCCCTCACTTAGTATTTCGGCAACCGGTGTTAACGGCACAACGTGTAAACGCAAACACGTGAGAATCCCTCTGGCCGCCCTCTTGTTTCATCCTGTTTAACTCTATCGAAATACCTACCTATGCCCACCCCCCATCCACCAACCCACTCTACCCAATACCTACTACGACCTCTAGCTCTATCACCTTCGATCCCTACCAACCACCTCACCTCATACCCTACGCCATGGGAATATCCTAGGGGGTAGCTACCCTTACTAGCTCTTTCTACATACAAATCCCATTCGTGTATTTACTCTCTATGTACTCACGTTCTTTATGGGCTGAGCTGGCAGAAATGTGCATCCAGGAGTTTTGCACTCTTCTTTACCTACATACCTATGTATATGCCTGCCTACCTACCTGGTAGATGTCAGAATGACACCTGCTGTCCATAATTATTTATTCACCCGCGCGAACATCAGATTTTACTTCGCATCCTCTATTTTCATTTCTCTTGACGTCTCGCGTCTCTTTCACTGTGGCGTTTATGGGCACTATACCTTGCGCTTTCTTTTCCACCCTTTTAACGACTACTGCGCTGTACACTGCCGCGTTACTTTACCTTCAAAGGGCCGGAGGGTCTTCCTGTAGGTGATGTAACTGATGAGGGTGGTACTCGTTACCGTTACCTTACTACCCCTCCGATAGACCATTAGCTAGATTCGAATGGTATTTCTAGCTGAAGGAAACACGAAAACAGAACTACCCCTACGCCCTTTGAGTAACTATAGTCAAAGTGCATGCCGCGTTTACATCGCCATCATGGAAAATACACTCGGCTTGATAGAACGTTACTTCATCCCCATTCGGTCGTAACACCCTTGCTCAAGGGTGCTAGTGCCAAATTATCTGACTGTTCCACTAGTTCTTGTTATACCCATTTTGGGGAAATGCTTGTACAGCGGTTTTATGTATTATGCACCCTTGGCTCGTTTATTTGTCTTTTTAACTACTTCTACACGCTGTGTTTCCCTTTGCTTTTTTGCTAATGGTATTTGATATTTATTAGGGGTAGTTTCATTAAGTTAAAAAAATTGTTATGCTTATCCATACTTTCTGCTCTTTCGTACCGCGATAATTAATTATTCAATCAGCTAACTTTCGTTCGCAGAATTATTTAATTCTGTCCGAACGTGCTCGATTCGCTGTCTTTTAGAAAAGAAGCGTTCAAGGAAATGATAATTTTTTTTTAGAAAATCGAATTCGCAAAGGTTTTTAAGACAGAAGACACTTCCGAATGCAGTTTCCTGATCAATAATTCTCAATTGTAATTGTTCGACGCCTTTAATGGCAAATTAAATAATTAAATAAATTTCACCCAGTGAAACAATTGCAACTGTTGCGAATGTTATGCTTTTAATGTCAGATACTTACAATCCGTCTGTAATGGCATTTTTCTATTATCTATATTCGCGATAAAACAAAGGCGGGACAATTAATTCCCTTCCGGCTGCCGCGAATCACGAAAGATAATGTATTGTCTCGTTTACGATTTCGAAAATAAAAGATTATGGCAACCGATTGATTAGATCGTTGGAAAGGAATCATAAATATATGAGTGCGTCTGAATTACGGGGTTATGTTTCAGATGCGTTATTATATTTAACTAGTACTAGTATCATATACAAGGTGACCCTCCGTATTTGTCGCCACGAGTATTTCTCCATAAAATTATGTCTGCTATATATATATACTACATATATGCTTAGTAATAAAGTTTGATCGTTTTTCACGCGTTACAATATCGCTATCTCCATTCTCCGATAACTCTCCCCTTTTTTTTTGTAACTGGAAAAAGTGACCTAGACCATTTTCTTTGTCTTGACATATTTTTTTGAAAAAATCCCATTACCATTTCCCATAGAAAAACATAGAAGAAAACGGTCGAGGGTAAGGGTGTTGCACAGCGACTTAAAATTCATTTGGAAAAATTGCATTCGCGTAATGAGAATCACAATTAAAGCGTTGAATAAAACACGGCGCTAAATTACGGTGCGCAATCAGCGAATAAAATTGGACATGAAAAAAGGTAGAAAAAGTATATAACCGACAGGTACACAATGCTAAGGAAGTTAAACCGTAACGAGAAACAGATGGACTATTTTATTCGCAGCGTTCCGCGTCACAAGCACGTAGAAGTAACGTAATGCAAATTTTATTTGTCTAAACGAACTTAATACGGACCCAAGTAAAAACTATGGCGTAGCATTTGACAGGATATAAAGAAAAAAAGAAATGTCGAAGAAAAAAGTACATATCGAACAAATACTGTTAATGGAGGGTAGAAGGCCGGTATCCCGTAACGCAGGTATCGGTATGCGTGGACGCCATTGGCCTTTACAATAATCAAGGAAAAAATGAGTAACACAGTTGTCAAAAGTGAAGGCGGCTAACAATAGATAGCAGCGCGCGCCTAGGCCAAAGGAATGCGTAACGAGGCCGATTATTATGTAATATATGTAGCGTGCGTGGGGCGACGTGGGGTGGTGGGATGTGGGGGAGGCAAAAAACGCTCATTTTCATTTCGTGCCGTGAGACTGAACAAATTCCGCTGAGCGCGGAACGCATCTTAAACTTGTTTCTACGTTCCTCTCGATGCCAGCGAAAGACCCGACGCTGCTGCTTTTTGTTTAGCTCCCATATTGCCCTCCGCGAAGCACTTTTTTATCGTGGCATCCCGAAGTTTCTATTTGGTAATTTATCGATTACACGAGCCTACAGGTTTTCGACTGTCTACGAGTTCAGACCTGAGGCAAACGGCTCCCACGTAACGAGTCGATGTACGTGAGTTCACGGAGACGAAAGAAATTTATAAATATTTATTTATCCATAAAAACAAGTTATTAATATTGAATAATTAA
This sequence comes from Pachycephus smyrnensis, assembly GCA_030142225.1. NCBI lineage: Eukaryota > Metazoa > Arthropoda > Insecta > Hymenoptera > Cephidae > Pachycephus > Pachycephus smyrnensis. The sequence goes on along the minus strand of JARQST010000047.1, from coordinate 204,914 downwards.
TTATTTTAATCTTAAACTCTCGATATGAATTTTTCCTAGCAACCATTTAGGGCGGTGGTCCACAAAAGCGTCGATGGCTTTTACCAGATCAGAGATCCTTTTGAAAGCATCAGGATTTAGAGTCACGTAAGTAATTCGGATCCGAGGCCTAGCAGATATTAGCTTCCTATAAATTACAATGATTAGAGTCATCAGCCTTGGGGGATCTCGGTAAGGACCCGCCACGTGCTACCTATTGACCGAATCCCAAGCTGATTCGCCACTCTGCCCCCTCTACTACATCACTACTACCCCTCTGCTCTGCCGCCATATTCATTTAGTTGAGGAAAATATATTCGTCCTTCGTGTAACTGACGGACCGTCATTTCATTTTGGATTGAAATCTTGCGTAACTACTTTGAATTATTGAATCAGTAACAATTAGGAGAGTATCTCGTTCTCGTAATGAAAATCTTAGCTCTATCATATAACTCATTGTTACACTCTCATGTCGTCTTAAACACGGTAGTTCGCTTTGAGAATCGGAGAATGAGTTTAAGGTTAGGTATGCAACGGTTGCAATGTGTTTCTGCGACCGTATTTAGTTGATTTGATCTCTCACGCGATGGATATACTCTGACAAAGGTACAAGCCGCCATCTTGGGTCCCGAGTACTCGTCATTAGGATATAACGTCAGTTTTAAACTCGCCGTAAGTCACCTTACACCCTCTGTCATAGGGCTTCTTTTTTTTAAGTATCGTTGTTCAAGCTACTTTGTAACTTAGTTCAGTCTTGTTTCACAGGACTGTTCCGAAAGTCGTGAAAGTACCTTGAATCTCTTTCTCTTGCCTAACGGTTCAGGATGGTAAGGTGATCGTGAAGATTCTGTCGTTATATCTAAGAGGAGCCGATGAGCTAGCTTCTAAGACATTGGTGCTCACAGTGCTTAGTCATTTTGAACTCATTACTGGTACAGCCGTCTTCTTAATTTTGATATACCACCGACCATCTGCGTTCGGGGTAGGCAGATCAAAATAAACTGTCACGTATGAAGACGTTGAGGTATATAAACCCGTTCGAGATGCGGGATAGATATGCTTCGTAAAGACACAGTACTTAGCTTGATTATAAAGACGCGATAACAATGCGTCGTAACGGATAAGAAATGTTTATGAAGTATTTATAAAGTACCGAAATTCAACCATCCCCCTTATCTAGGTCATTCTAATATTGGTTGGCGGGATAACCTTGGTGGACATTCATTCGCGTAGTATAGTAGACGTAGAGCAATATAATAATAAAATTACATCACTTTACGACAGTTTTTATAATCACAATAACAATAATAATAATGGTCTTGGCGTGGCTGTGACAATGCCCTACGTAAAGGGTGACCCAGGCGTACCGTAAAGGAATATACTAATTTCGAATGAAAATTTACTCGAAAATAATTGGATATCGTCGGGTTGAATCATAAATGAAATAACCGCACGATATCTCCCCTATAAAATGGCCGTACTCGTTCGCAGGATCGTACTTTTTTTTCCGATAGCAAATACGCGGCCTGTGAGGTACGAGCTTTTTCGTGCTTTGCCAATGCAAGAATTTCAATTCGCGATTCTCGAAAATTGCGAAACGATCGCGGCGTCCATTTCTCACTGATATCTATATGCGTATGTGTATATTGCTATAGAAAGTTTTCTTTTTTTTGTCGGATTCTGATGAATATGATTTTTGAACACAACGACCAAACCGTGAAGTGCGAACTTTGCGAAAAGTTACTTTTCGGCGCTGGTCCATATAACAAACGTAACGGGTCAGCAACAACTTGAGGAAAAAAGAAGGAAACTATTGCCAACATCGCGCTATCCATACTCTTCCTTTTCAGTGCTATAAGCAAGTCTTTCCTACGGCGACAAAGTTACTTGAAAACTTGGCACTGCCTCTCTACCACTCCAGGACGTCCTTCCCTTTCGTAGCAGAGCAACCCCTCTTCATTCTCTTGTTGGCTCCAGCTACCCCTTTGGCTCTCGTTTGCAACCCCTTGCCCGGCTTACTGCTGCAGTACGTACCTCCTGTTAAACTTTATCTCCGGTAACTGTGAGTCTTAAAGCTCACTTTATTAAAGTCTTCGTTGCTGCACCAAAGCACTCGCGTTGCTGAACTGCAAGGAGCAGGGAGTTTCGAAAGGGTATGCGTTACTTGCCAAATTGAAAGCTCGCGAATGAATTCAAGTAGCCGTTACTAAGTTAACGTTACGCTTAACTACGAGATTCTCACGCGCGAATGTGGGACAGATATTTTTGTGATTGATTTTGTTTACAACGATTCTTTCTCTTTCTTATATCGTCGATATAATATTTTGATTGTTTTTCCTCTAATCGAATTGTTATTGCGAATTATTGTGAAGTGCGAATTTTTCTATATCGTGCAAGCTCAGTTGCAACGTTGAAAATTGCTCGTTAACTACATTTTACATGGAGCGTATTATAACTCCAACTCTTCACTTACCTAGATTACCTGTAATGTATGCAGCACCGCGTACTCTGGTAATTTCTTCCCAGCATCCCTGGTCCCAAGAAGCACTGAACTCTCGAAAATTCTTATTTTCCAAAGTTTCCCTACTTTAACGCGTAAAGGCTCTATAGCGGGTAAGTATGTACTTCAACTCCTAACATTCGGACGCCTAATCTTTTTCTCTGACGAAAAGATGTCGGTCCCTCGAAAATTATCTCAAAGATATACTCGTTATCTTTGTGTTTATAAAATATCTAATGATATCCTGAGAATTTATGCCAAATACAATGGAGTAACGGTATAACAGGGAAAATACAGTTTATCGCGAAATTTCCCTTCGTTATAACATTTTCGCAATTTCATAGTTAGTTACGTGTTGTTGATATGTTTTATCCGATATATTCAACTACTATCCTCGTATCTGGCACTGCAGCCGAGTTGCATTCGGTTACGTTATACCTTATGAAATTCATGGCTGGAAATTCTCACGAGCCAGAGGCGAGCATTGGTAAAACCAATCGATTTTCGAGAGCTCGGAGAATGTTGGCTTTGTTTCCGCGGCTTTGTGGTTCCCGCGAGAGCATCCCAGGAAATCCAGAAAGTCTCTTGATAGCCGTTACAAACGGCAAACATGGGTTTTCAGCGAAGGGCTATTTATTAGGGGGATAGAGAGGAGCGTAATTTATGCACAACGTGAACCTTACGCATAGCAACGTTGTTTCAATCAAATTAAAACGTTTCGAGAATTAATCACCGCACGTAGCTGGAATTGCAATGTATTAATATCACGTAATTTCACGATTCGCAATATATGCTGCACTCGATAGCCATACGGCCGTTATTATATGACTACGGGCTTTGTCGGAATTTGTGTTTATATAAGAGACAGAATAATTAAGATTTCCAGGTACAACACAGAGCTTAATGATGTATACGATAATATTATTGCTTGTGTGTGTGTGTGTGTATATATATATCTGTGCAATTACGAAGACTCAATTTGAATCCAATAATTTATTCATTTTATTTTTCTTCCCTCTTAATCGAGGGAGGCGTTAGACCTTTTCCGGGATACTTTTGGGAACGCTTTCACTTTATTTTATTCGTCATTTACGTCAGACTAATTATCGTTTGGCTATTATGAACGCGCTAATTTCAGACTACCTCGAGGAAACCTCAGCCAAGTCGTTAACAAAAACTTGGGAGTTAAATATTTAGCGCTTAGCCTGTAAGGCATTAATAATTATGTTGCTGCTGCAAACATCAAGGGCACCCGTCGACTACCCCCTCGTCACCATCTAACCTCACTCGCTCCTTAAGGAGGGTGGACTATAAGGGAGTTTATAATACATTAAATATTTTAAAGTAATTAAAGGGCGTGTCGAAAGTTACGTTGAGGCGCGTAATGGTACCCTAAAATAAGGGATATTGTATTTAGGGGATGGGATTTAGGCACGGCAGTAGATCCGTATAGCAAAAGGGTGACACTTTTACATAGTAATTACGATGTCCCTACTCAGTATTTTTCACGTAGCTATCAGTCTTGGAAAAAAGGGAAATAAAATGGCCGAGCTGTAGAAAGTGGGGGAGGAGTTTAACCCCAGGCAATTATTATAGAGATTAAGTTTTTAATTTTACCGACAATCAAAAATGTTCCTCCCATCCGGAATTGCCAACGGGTAGTTTGATTGGAATTCATACAGCTAGGGGTGAATCCACCACACGATTGGTCGATACGATCAAATCATTCTAGAAGGTAAAGGGATCGAATTGCACGGACTGTACCAAGTAGCACAGAAATCGCAGCATATTTCAACTCGTTGGTCCATGAAGAGGGGTTGCTGGGGTTCATTACGATTATCTGCCCTTCCTAACTAATGCATCATTCAAAATGCGTAATCCTATCTGAAGCTTCTGCTCATCCCCGACGTCCAACACCATGTTGAATCAAATCGATTGAATCACGTAAATAATTATTAGGCTTACAAAATCGAAGATTGATTTTCGCAAATCCGTTTGCGATTTATCGAGCGCGAAAATTGGTGTTGGTGTATTGGCAAATTAGAAAGCGTCAACCCTTATCATATATACAAAAGTGCCAGTTAAATTTTAAGACTGCCACCCCGTCTGCGAACCACCCTTTATCGTTAATTCACCAGGTATATTTTTAGGTGTTCGATAATACACAATTTTTCCGAATGGTTCTGTACTACGGTGACGTCAATTTTTTAACGATTTTTTTTTCGATTTTATCCACTTTGCCGTTTTCATTGTTACAGGAAACTTCATGCGGCGCCCTTAACACTATAATGAAATATCTATATGTATCTTGATATGGTGAATATAAAGTGGCAGAGAAATAGCAAAGGGTCAATATATAAATGATACGTCGTGAGAGCCAAGCAGATGTTGGCGGTCGTGTAACTTACCAAAAGAAAGTCACTATAGACTTATATATTCCCTATATATTGCACGTAGTACTTTTTCTTTCTTACTTTCCAGCGGGGCTCGTCTTTTTGTATTGATATTCCTAGGGATACGTTACTTATAGTCGCTACGGCCTTTGTAGGGACATGGGCGCACAATGCCCTCGACTTTACATGACAAACTTTTATATTTATGTACTATTGACTGATGAATAAGAGTTCTTTTTTCCTCACATTCGCTACATTGAAATTGGAGACTGGTTCGAGCGTCAATACTTTTTAGGTTTTTTGACTATTCATATTCCAGCTATTCCCTGTATTACAGCTATTCGTATGTTCTAGAAAATTGAAATCGTCCTTGACATTTTGAATGGTCCATGGCTACTCGATGCAAAAAAAATTGTAATCCTTCTTCTCTTGTGCAAAATAACAAACACAATGGTACGTGTGTATGTATGACAATATTTATGAATCTCGATAGCAAGCGAAATCACTTTTGGCGAATGGCATTATGGCGAAATTTATAGAAGCGTCCGTGATGATCGATGTGACGTCGGTGAGAATTATTGAAGATTCATAATGATCCTTGGTGCTTGTAATGATTCGAAAAAATTACGTGGAATGATAATTGGTTTATACTGTCGAGTATGATGGGAAGTAACAATAAATTGTATTGAGCTTTTATTAAGAGTAATGACGTAATACCGCAAATTTAATGGAGACTTCGAAGTATAATTTTATTTCGGGCTTTGTTAAATTGTCGATTCTTTTTTTTTTACTTTTCGTTGTTCGTTCACGTGAAAACGGCACGTGGCGATAATTTACTGCGGCAGTCAATCGTTTTGAAATCCTTAGAAGAGACTCAAAGGGAAGCCCCGAGGGGTGATGTATTTGAAGGAAAGCGTGAAAATTTCGAAATAATTCAGCGGCTTACCGTACCGCGAGAAGAATGAAGAAATTTTTGGTTAATCCCGGTTATAGATGCTCATTCCTTTGAACGATTTAATCCAATTACATATATCCGTTAAAGCGGCATTTTTTGAAATACAAAATATACACATAAAACGTAAATTTTTCTTACTATAAATATCGTCGTAATCACATTTCCTGGAATCTCACGAATTCCCGCGATATCCAAACAATTTAATTGAAAAGTCAGAGAGAAAAGCTAATGATTAATTTTAAATACACGCAATTATATAGCCACTCGTCTTCACCCCGTGAATACAGAGCGAGTAATAATTTAACGCAAATTTTCCGTCAGCATCCTCAACAGGGATGAAAAGAGGTCAACGAGAGTATCGGACAATATTGCGATAGGTAAATACACAGAAGAGGAATAAAACGCGACGAGGAAATTTGGCGAAAACTCAATGGCCGATGGGCGTTCGATGATCCCATCATACGTGAAATAAACTAGAAAATGCCTTTGGCGGTCCGACGTAAAATTGACGATCGAATTATTTTCCATGTAACCGGTGGCAAAGTCATGATTATTTTCACATGGCTCAACGGATCGAACAATCGCTATTACGGATGCATATCGTCGCGGTCCATAAATATTTATCACCAATTTTACGCATGTAGCTAATTATTTATACACGAGCGAGATGATTAATTCATGCCGTAGCGGTGTTCTCTCCTTGGACCACTCGCGATTTTTCTTACTCGAGTTACATACCTGTCACGGTCAATGCCAATGTCAATGCACTACGTTTGATACGACCAGTATATTACAATCGCACTACACAGATGGCGGCACTGTTCTTTTCACGAAAAGTCTCATACCCGCATGAATTAACGACTCCCAATGGACCCCCTGCGAAGTGGACTTATTGTTACATTCCAAGATCCAAGAGACGTGGGTGCTCGATGCCAATGCGAAAAGAAAAAAAAGAGCACAGCCCATGCAAATAACACTGGTACGAGTAAGTGAAGGGTCGAGGGAATCTCGAAGTACCGTGCAAGACAAGAGAAAGAAAGCCACCCACGGTGTCTGTTATTGAAGGATATTATATGATTATCGATTGCCTCACAGACTGTACCCATACGTGCTGGGTTATGCGTCGGGCAAAACATGTGAGCATTCCTTAGATCGATCAACGATTTTGACATTGATTTCGTACCTGACTATCGAAAATCAATGATCCATATTTTTTTTTCGAACATTGCCGATTTTCATAGAGACCGTATCTATAAGCGAGTGTAGTTGCATTGAAAATTCACGAATGGTAAACGCTAATGCAATTCTAACCATCAACGAGTCATCGCTCCATGAAAACTGGTATATTGTCTATCGTAACGCGCATCATTAGGCTCGTTAGAATTGTTAGTGAGCAAGGCTTCGAAATGGAGAGCATGGTGTTTAGGGAAATGATTTGAGCTGGCTTGTAATGTAATGGGGATTCGTGTATCCGACGTGTGCGCGATCCAATGACGAATGAACGGAAGCCATACGGTGCATGCACGTTGTACATAGTTTGCTCATGTACTTGATGTACTTCATGTACCTGGAGTACCTAGTGGCCTAAGCGACTGACATGGCATTGCTAAAATCCTCACAAAGCCCGCATTATGAGGTCCGTGCTATAGTTTGCATTCAGTAATATTAATTCAACGCATACCTTATTAAAATATAGAAACACGAAAAATTTTTTAAATAAAAAAATAAATACAGGACACATCGACAAAGGCATTGCCGTGAGTGGTATTAATTATGCAGCTGCAACAGATATTGTATCTTTTTTTTCAGACTCCCAAAGCATCGATCAGTCACAGCGTTTCTTCACAGGTGAAAACCATCATGAGTCCCGTGTTAAAGTCTCATATAGAGTTTAAAAAAGAAGCCGGTCCCAAGAATGGATCCTTTGCCAGTACCAAGGTATCCGGTCAGCCTTATTCCCAACCAAGGACTCGATTCCAAAGGCCCTTTGGTATAGGCACCTGCTTCTTTTAGAAGAGTGCGCTCCATAATTATCCGCCCTAAGTCTCACCCGTCGGTCCTCACGTAGATGCAATCAAAACGAACGATTTGAAAACTCAATTACCCATCATTAGGACCTATATCGGTGGATCGATTTCGTACGCCTACGTGGATACGACGATATCATTGCCCGTTGTCCCGGACGGTACCGTTATTATTTTGCTTCCATTTTACTTCACTAATTTAAACGGTCAAAGTTCACGACCCAAACGACACAATTCAAATCGGCTTTACCGCGCACGATTATCACGTTCATACATACAGCACTACGCCAATTCGTAGCTGCATGCGATTCTCAATAAAGATATCACGAGCGTTAACGTTCCATAAAAGCATCCTCGCCTATGCATATACAGAGCATTAGAGCGAAATACACTTTTCACACGGCAAAAACCCCATAAAAGTTGCACGCGCCTCAGCTGCACTTTCCCGGGATGTTAAAAACTGTTGGATTAACATAATACAAGCTCTGGAAATGCTTGTCTTATTGCTGGCAATCGAGTTCAGCTATGTGTGCTTGTCTTGCTGGTTATAACGTCTAAGGTAAAGATGACTTATTCAAAGGTACCTATATATATACACAACTTCCTACCTTTCCTCCTACAGTTTCTTCCATTTTTTCTATCACTATCCATACCTATTCCATTTTCTGCTACGCAGTAACAGCGCCGAGCGCGAATACAGTTGCTTTATTAAAATCTTAGTACTTTACAATAGACTGCCTCTCCGCGCCCTTTCACGATTAATAGGAGCGTCGTGGATTTTTTCTTTTTCTTCTTCTTCGCAAAGCGGCTGCATAGGTCGATTAAATAAGAAGCAAGACGCTGCCGGATACACGTACAGGAATATCCGTCGCGATGAATAGTTTAAGACGACTTTACGGTCCTCGCGAAGGCGTTGGGGGTCGCGAGGGACAGTGGCGGGGGGTTGGGGCAGGAGTATGGGGCAGGGGTATGGGCCAGGGGTAGGAGGAGGGTAAGATGAAAGCTGCCGACGTCGGTTAATGATTTACAAAACACGGTGAGTGATGAAAATAGATCTAATCTCGTTATTGTTGCGCATCGGCACTCGCTTCTCCATCTTTCTCGACAATATTCAGCCGTGAAGACTACGGGCAATTATAATGCCTAATTACGAGCTTTAGCTTTCAATGGAACGGCGTGTTCGCACGTTTTATACTACAAATGTAATTTGTTTTAATTCCCGTCTAATTTATGTCGAATACCCATAGACACCGGCGGGGCCCTTCGCTTTGTGGCCCGTTGCTAATAAAAGCTGTTACGTAACCATCACTTGGGCTCATTAGCCTTACAGTCATTAGGAGACTTTGAAAATACATAGGCCGCGTTCCTTATACCCGGCTTCCCTTTTCTTTCCCTATCCAGGTCAATTAGTCTCTATTATTTTAATCTCAGACGGAGGACCGGTTCACGCGCTGCCCAAATTGACTGGCCCAGAGAAGAGTCCGAAAAAAATATGACTTAGAGGAATCTCATACGTGTAATAAATTCCGGCAGCACGGTAGCCTTGCGCACTGTTCGTGCTTATCTATGCGTAGTCTAATTTCTTATCGTTTCTTTTTATCGGCAATTTTTTATCCATCATCATACGCAATTTCGATCAATTTCACGAAATGTTTTTTTTAATATTTCTTCTTTCTTCGATATTACGAAATTTTCTAATGTTTTACATACTCGGGAAAATATTTACTATCGGATGCGATTTAAAAAGTTTCATGGCAAAGCCTTGGTCGCCATTGTAGTAGGACGCGTGCTCCCGCAAATGCTCATGGGATATATGCAGTTTTTCATTACACGGCGGAATTGTAGCGAGTGTATACAAGGGTTGGGGTCGGGATAGGTAGAATGCGGCAACGCGCTAGTCGCTCGGCACTGCGAAATACTATTTAGTTTTTATTGTCGTCGTAAAATCCTGCACGAAACTCCGTCCGCACCATCCTCTTCCAGTTTCCCCTGCCAGTTACGCTATCGCCATCATGCCCACCTTTACGAGTCAAGCTAAACTTTCGAAACTGATTTAAAAACGTGAACGCGTATGTATACGGCTAGAGCTTTGACGTGACTTCTGGACAGGGGTATCAAGTGACATGTCTCTATGGGGTGTACACTCAAAGCAAATATGTATATAACAATATATAGTATATATATATCTATCACTAGATTGTGTAAATTTATTATATTTTCGTGAAATTTCACGAGTCATTTGTAGTTCTGTAATACACGTATACATTGTAGGAGAAAATAGGGTAAATTCGCCATTGTCAGTAATTCTACCGATTTTTATTTTACCAGTTAACTGGTGAACCCGAAATCAACGTTTTGTGCCAAAACTGGTAGAAGCGAATAATTCCGTATTTCACATGAAAGCTCATCTATAGGGGGTTTTTTGGGTCGCTGATTACGAATCGGAACTCGCCATTATAAATTTCCCAATTTTGAGTTCAGAGTCGTAATCAGTGACCTTGAAAACGAGTACCGAGTTTCATCCAAACCGACTGACTTTTTGTAATTCGGCCCGCCATTCTGAACTTCGCAATTTCGAGTTCAGATTCGTAATCAGCGAGTCAAAGAACTTAGGCATACTAAATTTCATGAAAATTCATTGAAATTTATCGGCGTTATTCAATGTGCGCACATATGCGTCATTACCAGTTTTGGCACGAAAATTTTCTGCGCATATATGCGTCATTACCAGTCAACTGGTTAATTCTATGTAAAATGGATAGTAGGTAGAATTTAATTTTAAAAATTAAAAAAAAACTGTACGTCAATTGGTAATATTGTATGCGTAATGTTGTTTATTGTTTTATCGATTAACAAAGCCATAAAATTCTATGGGGTTGTATTTAGGCGTAGTATGCAATAGATGTATGTAGTAACTGAGGATCGGGAATATTGATGTTATTGACAGGGGATCGACGTCGGTCGACTGAGAGTTCTCCTCCGTGGGTCACATAAGCCACAAGGGAAAACCAGACGCCATTTACATTTTATAGGTCCGCCCCATTTGACTTGGGGCTTATCTAAAATTGCCGAAAGTGTTGAATTTCTCTCGTAAAGTCAGCCAGGACCCTCGTGACCGTGCCATCTTATTTATTAAGAAACACTCAGCCGAATCTTTATTGGTGGGGAATTGTTGAAATTTTATGCTTCACGTTTTAGGCATTTTACCTTTCCATTTTGAAAAGCCTTGTAGCCATACAGAAATATCCTTAGAATTTCATGGGGTAGCTTATAAAGTCGTACTATGATAATCTGCCAGTTAAATGCAACTCTCGTACCACTGTGGTCTTAGTGCTCGGAGTGCCATCTCCTCTATGTGGGATGTTGGATGCGGGATGCTGAGATGCATGATGCACGCGACAGTCTCCGTTCGCATCTCGTGAACAGTTGGCGAAACGAATTCACGCGGTACGACATGAAACGGCATTGCAGACAAAGTGGCAGCCGAGGAAGGAGCGAAGCCAGAAAGGAAATAGCCAATCACACAAACGAGGACACAAAGCCATGACGGTTAAACGTTAATTGGCACACGTTAATTAATACACGGATCTTTCCTATATTAAATCAACCTTTTGTCTGCCGATTGAGGACAATCGTACTCGAGTCAAGTGTATTCCTCCATTTTGTTTTAACTTTTTTATTATGACAATGGCCTCCCACTTTCATACCAGGTCTGACGACGCTTGATCCAATTTGAAATTTTTTTGTATTTCGCAGGATCCACCGGAAGTAATGTTAAGAACCATCGATGCAAGTATCCTTGGCAGGTTTTTTTTTCATTATCTCTCCTGAACTTGCTTCTTTTGTCTTTTACTGCGCAGCCACCGTTCGTCGTATTTATACAACTGGAACCACGAAGCGAATAGCTGGCATACATTTGAATAATGTTACACAATATGTATGAGTTTTAACCTTGTTTCTTTCCGGATTTAAATAATTGTTACTGGGTAGGAGTAGGCAGGGACCTATACCCGAACGTAGCCGTGGAAAGTATCGAAGAGAAGAGGAGAGGAGAGGGAATTGCGAAATACCAAGAAAACGATTCACCTTACATTTAGAAAAAATTCTTCAATGGATTCCGCGCCCAAATAACGATCGAAGGAAAAAACAATTAAAGGAATGGAGATACGAAAAAATTTTTGCTAAATTTGACAGTCATACTAGATATATACATTTTAAAATTAATTAATAATTATTGGCCTTTAATAAATCTTCTATTCTTGAACAGTGCAAGTATACCTCATATTTAAGGCATTATAATCTACGTCTAATGAATGCGAAAAGTTGAATCCGATCGACAAAACTTGCCGCCGTAATCCCCTGACGAGATCCGTCGCATGAAGGAGTCCCTGAACCTCGAGGTTAAATATTCGGCAAAATTTATTAGCCTAGTAATATCGGGAGCCTTGTACGCTGTTCCACGGCATTGCAATATTCATCCTACGAAGGTTAAATCATTTGATGTTTATCACCGTTATCAGAACTCGTGTGCCGGAGAGCGTGGGGTCTTTATCCGCATTTAAAATTTTTATATATTCGCCACACCGAGGTACACGTTAATGCGATGATTTAAGAGAGTTAACACGAACGTACCATGAGTCTTGGTTAAGGATTAGGTTAGGTTAGCTCAGAGAACGTTTATTAGCGTGATGTTAAATTACGAGTTCGAATGTGAGGATTATTTTGAACAACCGTATTACGCGGCAGGAAGTAAATCCAATGCAACGTAACGTAATGCATATAATTAATTAATAACATCGTGACGCAATCCACTGGTTAAATCCTGTTCGTTTTATCAATATACCCAGCGATTCAACTTCGTTTACAATAACATCGCGCGAATCGATTTCGCCAAAAGAAGATGCATGCGAATACGTGCGATATCCGCGCAACGTATCAATTAAGTCGCAGCTGAAAAGTTCGAGGAACCGAGAATTCCGAAGGCGTGTGTAGAGTCCATCAGCTTGCGGGTTCCGAACTTATTCGTTCGGCACGTAGACGGGCTGGGCCTCTCATTTGCCGGTGGATTGTGCCGGAACGCTAATGTTCCGTTGGCACGCCATCTTTGCTAGGAGACTTACCGGTGTGAACGCGACAATGTATCCGATATCAGAGGAACGCAAGCTACCGCGCGAGTAGTTGAACGCGATTTTCAACGAAAACGATTTTTGAAAATTTTTTAACATTTTTTTTTGTTGACAAAAACATAATTCTTAGGTAAGATCTTGCAGATGCGAATTTACCCTGTGTATTTCATAAGAATTCATCTGTATAGGATCTCTTGTGATATTCCAGGGGATTTCCCGTTGTATCTATACTGAAAGATACATTGTGCATGCTACGCGCATGCGCGAGATCAGAGAAACCGTCGACCCCGTTTAAATGTATCACATATATGTAAAATCCGGTAGGAAAAGGCAAAGATTAATCTCGTTAGGACATGCAATCCTGTGTATTGCGAGTAAAGCTGTATAGAGTCTTACTAAGGATTACCAATGTATGTGGCTTGGAATGACCACCATTAAATTATAAATCTATCCGACGCGGACCCTGTCACGTGCATCGGATCGTGCTAGGTTTGTTTGCGCGATCCAGTAGCTATTTCATCCCTCATGGTTCTCCTTCTTCGATTTATATATATATATGTGTGTATATATATATAGTTCGGCTGACGTCAAACTTACTTCAGCAAAGTAAACATCCGACCGACACGCTCTTTGTGTCTTTACTAACGAGATTTCGAGATTTTTACATTGTATTTTTACATTTTTTTTTCTAAATGGCGTACACGTAATTTTTTTCTCGAATTTTCATACACTCATTCAGCCCTCTTTTCTCGATTTGATTCTGAATACAGAAAATTCTATCGTGCCGTGCAATGGCGTTGCACTCGCTAATTTATATGCCACTCGCACAGTGTTTCTCGTTGCTACCTGAAATCATTCCGTTTAACGACTCCCCACAGGTCTGGGATTAATCTTCATCGTGAGAACCACTGGTTGCGTGTATACGCTGGATCGCCAAGAGTGTAAAGACAAGTAATAGAGAATATCACGCTAGAATGGCTCGTAGGTAGTTTCCAGAACGATGGGACGCGGTTCAACGCAAATGGGGAGCTGCACCGTGTTAAATGCAACGACACACTGCGCTGAATTAATTTATGGTGTCCCGTGCGCCTCCGTTGTTGTTTCTTGCAATTAGCATCGGACGCCGTTGCCCGGCGTTACGCTAATCTACGGATAATGCAACGCCGCTCGCAAAACTTTCATTACGTCAGACCCCTTCGAGACGTATACCGGAACGACCGTGAAATTAGCACTGAATCTTACGAGATTTCGCACTATGGCAGAATAATGCATTTGAGTGTTAATTAAAGGTGCATCGTTACGTAACCTTGCATCGGCAGCCATAAACGAGCACCGTTTTTTCTACGACGAATGGCGGGATGTTTCTTTCCTCCTTTTTTTTCTCTTTTTTTTCTCTACTGCGACATCCGAACGATCGATTCCTTTAATTTTCTTGTATGTACCGATAGGTGCATTTAATATCTATCATTTTGTACATTGATTGTTAGTTCGTGGTGTACTCCCTGCCGTGCAGCCGATGCACGCCGTGCAGCATCCCATGGTCCGTAACCGTGTTACCGGGATAGCAGTGACGGCGGGGCTACAAATCTACAGATAGGTAGCCGCGCGTAAGCATTCTAAAACATAATGTCAGTAATTAATTGTCTGCCAACGAATGATGCGGCTATCTCACGCGACCGACGTGATCTTCGCTCTCCACATCACTACGTATCTCCTCTCTTTATTCTTCTCACGTTAGTTGTTCTTCTCTCCTTTTCTCTCATTGTTGGACTCATCTTTATATATACGTAACTCTCCTTCTCTCTCTCTCACACACTCTCTCTGGTTCCTATCTTTCACCCTTTCCGTGTCCTATTGTTTACAATTTATCGGACATTTCTTCTAGGCTTCACCTACTGTTTCTTATCACTTACGTAACACGTGACTGCGAAGGCAAGTATGATTAAAGTGAGAGATATCTTCATATCAAAAAACGTAACGTCTTCTCGTACGGATGATAATTTTCGGAGACGAAATAAAGGACGGACGTAAACGACTCCTGACGCTCTCCAATTCATCTTGAAAACTATGAAACGACCTGTACAGGTACAATAACGACGTCCCATTATAGATAGAGGGACACGAGATATGGCGTACATAATCATTTCTCGCGGCTATTGTACATTCTGATAATTGTTTAACCGTTGAAGTCGCCCGTTCATTAGCATATTTAATTATGAATGTTTAAAATTTTTGGCTCAGCGGGACGGCGCCCCACCTGAACTCTTGGCGTATTAAAATAAAGCCTGCGCAGTACGCGAGGCTCCATCGTAAATTTTGTCTGGACACAGGAGGACTGGTCGTTGCTCCGATCTTGCGCCCGAAGACGAGTAAAAAGATACTTGAGAGACAGGCATGCAGTAGGTATAGGTATAGGTTGGGGTACCAAAAGAATTCTTTTTTATAGGCAATTATAAAAGGGGGGAAAAAAATGTTTTTCTCCTCTACCCTTAACATTCGTTTTAATACCATAAGCGTTATTTTTCGCATTCGCCAAAAATTATTCTACCTTGCCCGACATTGTAGCTCTCGGTTGCGTTTCCCACGCTTCTTTGAACGCCGCCATCGCGTAATTACGTTGTTTGACGAAAATCCGCGCGTTACCAACTTGACGTACGTGATCATTAAGCTCGCGTTACAACGCGTCCATTCGAAAGGGACATTGTCTAGCTTCTTTTTTCATTCACTCGGTAAATCCTGTCAAGTCTGGGTAGAGTAACAGGGAGTTAGCAATGCATGGAGCACTTAGGGTCAAGTTTAAAAATGGCGTCGGATATATATATACATATATACACACGTATATAGATACCTACCAACGCCTTCGGCAATTCTCCGTTGAAATTTCATAATTAGATTCGTTACCCTAATTAATCTAACCAATCCGTCTAGTCTGATTATCGTGATTCATTTTGCGATGGCGCCCGGGTTCATCATTTATACGCGATCCAATTACGTGCTCTTAAAGTCAGAAGACACCGGTGAACAGTCCTACGGATTTTACCTCCTGTGAATTTTAACGTCTTTTTCATCCGTATTCGCTGTAAAATCAGCTCCCCTCCCCCACGTCCTTACAAAAAAAATGACGAATAGATTAAGCTTAGGTACGTATAGAGGACCACTCCAGCACCTGTAACCCGCCATTATAATAAGTGGTATAGGCTTCTTTTACTCTTCCTCCCCCTCCCCACTTTTCCTCTTCTCCACATCGTACCACCCCTCAGGTCCACTTCGTTAAACAATATGTAATGGGTTCTAATAATTAGTTGAGAAACATCGACCCGGTATATAAAACTAATGCTGCCTCGGCGGGTAGCGCGGTCTATTTATTTTTTGTCCTTTTTAATTACCTTCTATTTTTGATCGACCCGTTTTGATCCCAGAATCATTACCGCTGTATCTATCATCTATTAATGACCGATAAGGAAAAAAATAGAGGAGGGACAAACACGGTATGGCATTTAATATGTGCCATTGACAGATGCACGTAAATGCATAGAGTGCATTTATAAAATGCCATACTCTTTTTCTCTTTTTTCTTTACTCTCTCTCCCCCCCTCTCTCTCTCTCTCTCTCTCTATTTCTCATCTATTCTAATCTTCAGTCCAGGGAACGTTCCTCGATCCTGATAGGATCGTACCTTGGCACTGATATCGTCCCCTTACGAGCGGTCTGCTTTAAAGAGTCAAACGTAAAGCTTCGCTAAAAGTCACAATTACATCTGAAAAAAACCCGTCCCGCAAAGGTCTTCAAGGATATTTGACCGTCCTGCGAAGCCATTTTTTAACCGAGGATCGGGTTGCAACTTTTAATACGTTGTAGCTTCTTCCCAATGTACAATTTGCCGGCGTGCCTTCGTGCCTGGGAGAAAATTTAAGGTTGCTTTTTACCGTAATTATTGAGAATCGCAGCTTCAAAACGTATCACCGCGGGGCGCCAACTAAAAATATGCCAGTTAAATAAATTTCGCCATACTATAGGCGCTCTCGGCTCCGAGTCGAAAACAAAGAAAAGATGGGACTTAGGTGGACTTAGATTTTCTTTGACTTTTACGAGTCTTCCGTGTAACGTAAATCCTTTGGGCCTGATGGACCGAAGTGACGGCATCTTACGTAAGATATTATTAAAGTCATCTTAAGCTGTGACCGATTACTGGTCGATCGTTCGATCATTCCTATGATCGGTCGATCATAATGGCCTTGTACACGTGGATGATCCCTTGTGATTTTTTTTATTACAATATTTTTATAACTATGGATGCTCGTATGTAATAAGGTGTCTATGTCGAGGAACTTCAACGGAATTCGGGCCGGACCGAGTCAAGCCAATTGGGACCCAACGAGGTTCGCGAGGATCTCACAATCATAATTCTCTGGATTTATTACTTTTAATTAGTATTAAATTTAATTCACCGTCAAGCTTTTCTACGGGGAGGAGAACGTTACACCGTAGGCGGCACATCGTGTAATCCGTATCTTCCATTAGGATCGTTTTCTTAAAATATACCCACGCATCATCAAGATGATTCACGCTCGGCTCAAACTCATTATAGATCCGTATGACGTCCAAGGATGCAATCTGCAATATAGAAGGACCCTTATTCTATGCATCGTTGCGTCAATGAAATTCTTTGCATCGATACGCTTTTCTACTTGAAAAGACGAAATACGAGAAGAATCCTCGATACCATTATTCCCAGTAACGAGTATCCAGTTTATCGGAAAAGGTATGGAGTCGACTGTTAGTTGACAAAGAAAAGAGAGAGAAAGAAAGAGAGAAAATTTTAAAAGCAGAAAATTTGATTAATCGCATCAGATGACAATTATATTTACAAATATTCTCAAACAGATAATTATTTTTTAAACACAGCATCTATTCTTGAGATTTATCAGTAAACGGGTATACTAAATTTCCAAAATAGAAATTGATATGATCCAACTGGTTCGTATGAGTTATTTGGTTTCCGTTATCCTATTGGAAATTAATCAAAACAATGCAATTGTTCATGCTGCGTAATGCAGTAGCTGCCATTGGCGAGTTTTCAAGTCCGCACAGTATGGGTAAAGGCTACCAACCAACCTGTCAGAGATAGATTACATTTCTTGGTAACTATGGTTGTTTATAGAAACATTTGTCTAACGTTATTTATACGCTTATCAAAATGTCTGCCCAGAGTAATCCAGCGTAAGCTGGCTTTGTGGGTTCCACGTTTCTCTCGAGCGGATCCGTCCTATCGTGAACGAAGACTGGATTATGCATTTTGAATATGCGCTCACACGCGTCCACGTGTTGGTCGACTGTAGCCTTTACCTTTTTTATTTATTTTTTTCATAACTTTTTTTTTCATATATTCCCTTTATCGAAAACCCTCGTCCGGCTTCGATATCCGAAGAAGCGTTCATCTCGATCTTCCGCCATGCATTTCGGTTCGCCGGTAGCCATGTTGCACTTGCCGCGTTCCCAGCGGACATGTAAAACGAGAAAGACTATTTAAAAAAATAAACGTCAACGGCTTAAATCTGATTTAAGTCCCATACCGTGTCGCGGGACTTGCCGAAAAAAAAAGAAATAAAAAAAGAGAAGCTCTTGCCTAAGCTACCTTAAATTTACATCAAACGTGCTTTAATCCAGGAATCCTTTGCTCAACTTCACTGCCTTCGTATCGTCTACCTTCAACTATACCTTTTTAATCTTATTACGCACGCAAGGAAAATATTCGAAACGCAACAATTTTTGCTTTTACGTATTTTGCTTTTACGTATTTTTTTTCTGAATTTTTAGTCTCTCTCTCTCTCTCTCTCTCTCTCTCTATATATATATATATATATATATATCTCACCTTCTACTGATGTGTAGTCGCTAATGTTACTTGAACGCGTAATGAACAACTTTATGGCGTTAGATTTCAGCGCTTCCCAATGAGCCCGTACCGAATAACAGTATAATGAAACTCTATGGTAATTTGAAATTTGAAATTTCTCTCACGTAATAAATAACAGAGGTAATTTCATAAGGGTGTAAACGATATAGGGATGCTCTAAATGGTACAGTGAATTAGGAATCTTAGTGATATTTTCATTCGAGCATATTGACCCTATGCTGCTTTCATGGCTCAATCCTAGTTGGCTAGTGGCTAGTGGTAAAAGTCCCTGGATCGAGTAAGAGATTAAATAAAGTGAAAGTCCTAAGACCATGAAAAAGAACATAAAACAAAAGGAGGCCCTGTTTAATAAGATTACCGAGTCTCGAGGAGATTGTGTTGCTCGACTCTTGAGTATCGGATAGCGTAAGCTACCTAAGGGTGTTATGCTTATCCGAAGGTAGGGAGCATTGCTTTCAAACTTTTTGAAAATGAAATAGTTGCACGGGATAGAAAAGCAAGATGGAGTCTTGCAAGCCAACTTCCACTCTTTTCGATATATATATATATATATATAAAAGCATGGTTCGAGTCTCGGCTAGAATGCTGCTGGAGCTTTGACTAAAATTTTGAATCCTTGTATCCCGTAAACTGGTTAAAGTCGAGGAAAATTCCATTTTTCTACATAATATCTTTCAAGTGACACGTTACTTTACGGGTACTGCCTTGAAGCGTAACTGTATTTACATTTTTATGATATTCATGAAACGACAGAATTCGTAGCGTTTTCATTCTTGGATCCTCATCTCGAATGATTCGTTCTGTCAATAAAATTTATTTCTGTACAGGCAGAGAAGATATTTTTCTTGTGAAGCAATGATCGTAAGAAAGGAGTGAATATTAGGGACGGTTAACGGTGTCGCGAGTCTCGGTAGGAAAATAAAAAAAGGGTTGAAGTTACTGAAGTGGGACATGCAGTGCACTCTGATGTGCACGAAAGGTGTCTTTCCACATGAATGCAGATTACGGAGTGTGATTAATGCCACGATAAGAATTCTTTGAACATTTAGCCCCGCACCACACGAGAGTTTAGATCACGGTTCTGCGTGGCGGATGAGATTAAGTCTCAGCAGTGGCTCATCTCTGTCATTTAGTATCGTTGAATCCTTCTGGACCAAGTGCTTCTGTACATACAAGTCAGTAATAAATAATATTACCGTTCAAATAATTATGAAAAAAATTCACTTCGACTCACATGGTAAAATCATTGTGATTTCGCCATCTTTGATCTTATGTCAAAATGTTTTCTCCTAATACCTATACGTGACCTATTGTTTGTCTCAAGAATGAAAACTCATACCTAGTCGAGATTTTACGGCCTACCGCGCTTAGGTACGTTACGGTGATTTCATCCCCACATATGTATTCTTATTCGTACGGCATTCCACGTGCGCTCCAGAGCCTTTTAAATGCATCGTATTCATGCCCCATGCTGCTGAACCTTTCTCGGGCCGAACTTATGAATCATATAGGATGAAAATTTATCATATAATATTTATCATGGTACGTACGACTCTGGCGGGTTTTGACACACGCCGCGTACAACTGTACGCACGTTAGATTTTGTATGGGAGGAAGTGCCGAGTCGATTTATATTAAATCTTACATGCTTGCCAGTCGAGAGTGGTACACTTGAATTAAAGTAACGTATTAAGAATGCCATTGGCAAAAGTCGATGCCATTTTCCGAAAACGTCACCATTTGAATTTATTTTCATATACAGTATACATACGGTATATATATATATTGTTATTAGATTCTCCTGCTGTGAAAGTTCTCGTGATAATGTCCTTGTCAGTTATTTTAACAGCGAATAATAAAATTTAATCATCACTTTCAAACGGGAAGCTTCCATTATCGGCCGCTAGGGCGCTGAGAATATAACGGCTAATACTCAGTGTTTTGTAGAATTTGAAGAGCGTAAGCACCGTGAAGAGTCTTTTCTTAGATTGTTTGAGATCGTGTGGGATTTGATGCGCGTCAGTTGGTGCACTGTATTCCAAAACACCCTCTTATGCTTTCATACTTCACGAGTAAGGCCCGTCATCGTATTCAGGGCCGGCGGCCGACAAGAAAAAGATAACTGAACGACTACGGGAAGTCAGTGCCGTAGCGATAGAAAATTATACGATGTCAGTAAAAATGAGCGCCATTGAAGTATTAACATAATTTAATTACATAGTAGCACATACATAATCTATGCCGTAACGGGTTCTGTAGACCTCACGCCTTGCTTCTTATGGACAACAACACTGGGATGTTAAACTACCGTTTCTAGATGACTAAATTGCCTCGAGTCTATAACAATGACCCGTCAATTCTTTACAAAGATATTTTACACCACTCTTTTTCTTCGCAACAGCTTCTTGCCTTTTATTGTTCCATTTAAAATCACACTCCGAGTCAATAAAACTGTTTGGATAATTTTTACTTCAAGCCATTAGTCCTCTACAGTGGTAATTTTTTATTGCTGCTTTTTTTTACCCATATACCTGAACGATACCGACGGGCACAATCGTTAATTCCTACTCGACCCAAAATGGCGTCTGACCAATGAGTAAAGACGATTGTCTCTACTTCAAGACGTGGCCAAGTAGCCTTGCAGATAATCAAGTCGAGCAGGTCGACGTGATTTGAAAAGACGAGTACACTAGTATACAGCTGAATAAGTGGTGCGACCAAGTCGCCGAGCTCTGCTGTTTCTTGGATGCCAAACCATCCGACCAACCACCACGGCCCGTATTAAAATTTCCCATTGCCAATGCTCTTTTGCCAAAGGTAATGAATGGTTTTCCATTGATTTCCATTTATTTACCACACATTACCTGTGGCAAAAAAGCATTGGCAATGCGAAATATTGCTACGGGGATTGCTGCTGGTTTCGCACAGTACCAGGTCCGTCCAGAGTCAATTCTTTTATTTTACGCAATAGATTCTTAAGACTTCAGGATGGTCCGAGTGTTAACGTATCTTTACTTGGTACATACGAAACAGCCTTTATTTTCTCTTGCAATTAGATAAACAGGTAGGTAATGACTTGGCAATTATTTCAGCGACAGGTGCAATCATTGGTATATACATTTAATGAATGATTAATCGACGTTCAGTTGGAAGGAGACAGTACACGTTTTTTCTCTCGTATACACGAGACTTTATACACTGTGAATATAGCAATTGACTAGTAAATTGGACAAAAATCAATATGGCTGATTGCTACAGGACTTATCGTTCAGATCGATCAGACTGAATTCCTGGTACAGAATTGATGACGAATCCTAAATACAGACCACTTCGTCTTAATGGTTGCTAATTAGCATTCGCCATGAATTCTCACGAGCGCTGAACGTCGACTCGAAGGTGTGAGTCTTCCGTGCGTTCAACATCCGTGGGATCGTTTCTGTGAGTCAGTATAGTGGTTTCCTTCCAAGTTTCTTAGTATGGAATCATCGAATGATCTTTAGCTGATTGTAATTAACGTGTGCCACGGGGCTGCTCCTTCTCTCGAAATTCCCTAATGCCTCTCTGTCCCATAGTCGTTCGGTCAGTGAACGCTGATTTCTAGAACAGGATCTGTCACGACTCTCGGATCCAAGCATCTCAACACCTAACGGTTCTTAATTAACTTTCATTAACTAATCGCCCAGGACCTTATTGACCCCGCATTACATTTTCTTCAAGAGTGCAAAGAAAGGGGAAGAAGAAGAAAAAAGGTAGTAATAAAAACGAGTGACTGCACGCGTCTTCTATACAGACTCCGAAACTACTAATGATAGTATAAATTCGTGTATATGACCTCGACCATTCAATGAGGTACCAACGGGGTCAAAGGTCACTGTACAATCGTAAATTCCTGCCACGGCCGTATAAAGATGCTTCATAATTAACAGACTATTTACGGAAATATTCCTTTGCGTATCTTATGTACCGACTGTACGTCCTCTCGGAGATGATCCAAGAAGAATAGTCACGACTACGGCAAGTGCTATAAAGTGTTCACAATACTTTTATTCACATGGTGCGGCCATTATTTATCGTCACCTGACGACCACGGCACATCTGTTTAAATACATATATGACACTGGCTAGATCGCTCATTTTAATTATAATTACCAGAGTCCGGTTTAATCATATTTTTTTCAATTTATTTACCTAACGCAAAGAGCGCATTTCGGGAGGCCTAACAAAGGTCAAAGTATGCTGGGGACTTATCTCATAGTTTATGCCCACCATAACGTATCCAGGCACAAAGCCAGCCATTCGTCTCTAATCGAGCATATGTACACAAACTGAAGCATTAACACCACGTGTTATACCTAACCTTCCCCAATGCGTGATTTTTACGGTCCACCAAAGGGTGGGAGGCGGGTTGGTCCCCCAAAATAGAGACATTTGTTAACGCATACCCTGTTTTCTATTGGCATCGCAACCCTCGTCCCCCCTTCCCCTTATCCATCCACACCATCCCCTAAGGCACCCCCTCCTTCCCTCCTATTTCCCATCCGACACTTGATTTATCGTTTCAATTGTCATTACTGTAAAACCCGCTGTTACACCAAATGTGACCTGTACTGACTACAGTCATCAGTTGGCAACAAACGCACTATGCTTTTAGTAAGATCATTCTCATTACGATAATCGGTATTTCGTGCTGCGTCATGCCTCTTGCTTCCTGCCTTCGCGTTATCCACATAAAGAAACCAACCAATGGGGAGCGTCGTCGTCGTCGTCGATACGTTTGACGACGCGTATTTGTGAGGGATAAATAGTAGACTCCCTTGAACATGTCTAGCTTGCACTTAGAAAGAGATTAGATTTTTGGTTCAGCTATGTGAACTGGGTTGTCGGCGGGCGCGTGAAATTCCTGCGTTCTCTCGAGAGCCAAGTGTCGACGCCCTTTTAAACGGGCCGAATGTACATATTTGAGTGGGAATTTCCGAGGAGTAAAAAAAAATAGAATTTTCGTCGAGGAAGAGGGCAAGTGAAAAACGTCAGTATATATATATATTTTTTTCGTTTTTGACAATATACGTGCATGTTGGTGTCTCACTGTTCACACAGGGAAAATAACAAGGACATGCTATGAGGGGGATTCTCTTGTGGCAATACCAAAGGTATATTTTATACGAATGAAAAAGTCCTGACGCAGACAGAAGGCGAGAGAGAGAGAGAGGGAGAGGGATGAAGATAGAGAGAGAGAATCTCAGGTAAAGTTACGTTTTGCCTGCTGCACGAGATTTCCACGAATCATTAATTTTGAACGGGACGGAAAGGAAGAGCTTCTCAGGATGACACGATATATCCGTAAATGCGTTGTAAATAGAGAATAGCAAGACAGGAGATATTTCAGTCGTCGCTGATTAAAATATAGATTACGATTTCCTGTGCAATGAGACCGTTACAGTGCCGCGCGCTCTCTTAGGGGCGATCTACACGTGTGCGCACGTTCACGGGCAAGCACCGGTTTTCTTACATACGCGCCTTAAGGTTATTTATATGTTAAGAACTTGTGCGCCTTGCCCCGACGTTTAACTGCACATCCGTTACCAAAGTGTTTTACCACATTATGATTAATTGTCGCGGAGTTGCGTGGCATCTAAAAATACAATCGCCATCTATTAATCCTCATGAAACGACGACACGGTTATATTCTTCGTATCGTCTATATATGTATATTCACAATTCTATCTCTTTGGATATCGCAATAATATATATGTATATATATATACCATCCAAGGAAAACATTGTAATCGGATGGTTAGCATAAACGAGTATCGATCCTTGAAAATTAACCTTGCTTAGAATTCGCTTCTGGTTTCCATAAGCAATCCATAATTAATCAAAGTGCTGCCTCCATAAAAGGGTGGATTCCGTTCGTCTCCCCTCTGAGACAAGGGGCAACTCCCTTGACTGTAATAAAGCGATGTCTTGTGCACTTGGTAACAACGCCCAGCAGGACAATAAACAGAGGCCTCTTACACAGTCATGTACAAAGTTACATGAAGGTAAATAGGTGTACCTACTAAGTGTGTATATACCTATATATATTTATTTATCTACCTACCTAGTAATACCTGACTATGGTAAAATCTCTTTAAATACAAATAAGATCCCAGGCCAGGACGATGAGCCATGCGGACGTAATAATTACGTATTTGGATTCCTTTGTCCATACGTTGTATACACAAAAGGCATATGATTGGCTATGAGTATTTTGGCGATAAAGATGCAGTTTAATTCGCCTTTCGCGAATAGTCATGCAGAAATCTGAAAATCGCGACGATTTCCTCTTGGCGCGTTACGTATTTCTTACTACCTTTTGCATTCCGCGCAAGAGCTTACATGGAGACAGTTGAACATGTGGATCAGTGCACTCGCCGTATGTTACATGGTTTTTTTTCTAGTCTCTTATAGAGACGGCACGTAATTTTTCATGGTATTATCATAATAGCCCGAAGCCCATATGGCAGTGAAACAACCTTCGCTTCCTTGTTATTAAGGACCCTTTTTTTTACTTTCGAGACTCAAGGGTGCTTGCGTGTGAGGACTACCGGTCTGCTGTCACCTGTTTTCGAAGTGATGAATCGCGTCGTTGATTTCTCACCTTTGTCATACGATTTCGTAATTCTTGTCATGAAAGGAGGAAATTAATATTCAGTCGCGAGGAACGTGAAAATTTTTTGCTGAAATTTGTAATTTATTAATTTCTACTTTCTTTTTTGTTAGATCGTAGACTTGACGTTTGTGTTTATTATTAAGCAAATGTGTGATGCACGTACGTTGAGTAAAATGCTTACGAGTGGTTTTTGTATATGCTCCGTCAGCTAAATACGGCCCTTGTGCTTTTAACGAAAGGGTTAAGAAGTCACGGCAAATCGGCAAAGGATTGAACGTACGAATCGCGACTTCATTAGGCACACCTTTACGATCGCTGTAATTCGGTCGTTCGACTGGAGTGTTGTGTACGAGCAAAAAGCAAAGGACTCAACAAAAGAATGACCTGCCGTGGTCCAGAAGAACGGGTATAAAGAGAGGCAGAGAACGAACTGAAGAGAGTGGTAGATTCAAGAGAGGGAGAGAGAAGGAGATGAAGAAGAAGAAGAAGAAGAAGAACAGAGTCGGCCAAGGAGCACGAAGAAGAAAGAGAAAGAGGGGAGAAAAGGTTGAACGAAAGAGAGAAAGAGAAGGGTGGGAGAGGCAGGAATGAAAAAGCAAAGAAAAAAATTTCGCCGTCCTGTAGATCGCACGCCACGAGACCGGTCGCTAGCATACCGGTACAGTTTATCCACGTAAACGGTGTGACGAAAAGTTTCGTAAAGAAAAAGTAAAGTGGACATCGCCATCTTGAAAAGAAAAAGTTCATCAACTACGTGAAACCGTGAAAAGTTCGTAGTATTAAAAACAAATGAGAAAATAAAATATTGACAATTACCAGAATGCATTGCGATGTCTCGATACATCACGAGACACATTGTACGTGTTATACCAATGAAAAAGCGCGGGAGTTACGAATTGACATGGAGATAGTAAGAGGATAAGTGGTAGGTAAAGAGGAGAATGAAGGCACAGGGGGTGGAGATGGGAAAATGGAGAAGTAGAAACGAAGTGGCAAGCGAAGCCATGAAAAGGGCAGGAGGGTGGAGGGAAGCCGAGGGAAGGGAAGGAAGTCGGGAAGAAGAGCAGACGAAGGAGTGGAGGGCCGATCGACTGCTTGGTTGGGCCTGGCTCATTATAACTTTTATGGCTGGTCATTTGGGCAGCCTCGGGCGCTAACACGAATCCCGACATGCAAAGAGCCCATCACGTCGTGCGGGTATATATCTATATTTAAAATTGCCTACTGGCTCTTGCATACCTACGTACCAACCTATGTCGGCCATGTCCCCTTGTACTTTACGGGTCTCGCTATCCGCTCGATCGCTAGAGACTTTAATCTTTTGGATTAGCACGTCAAGCCGTAAGTTTTAAGTTTCCTCGTTTAAACGTCCTAGGGGTTCCCGTACTAATTACGATTGTCTCCACGGCGATTCCGAAGTGCCAGCTATAAGATGGCGTCTCGTGTTTCTCAATCGATTGGTCGCCGGCTCTTTTCTCCGACTGGATGATATTTATTATACGCTTTAGAAGTTGCCTGCCTGCGTGCATGCATGCATGCATGTTTGTTTGTTTGTTTATTTATTTGTTTATTTATTTGCTTCCTTATATACCGATGTGGATGGCTTGCTCGTTCTCTACTATACTCTTATACAGGAATAAGGCAGTTCGTCCTACGTTTCTTCAACGTCCATGGAATCCACGATTGAATTAACCGCCATTTTAGACGAAACAATTTCGCCTCCCTATTTTATCCCGCAAATTGACTCGCGCATACGCGATACTATAGTCTCGGCTCGTACGTCCATAGTACGTAAGTCTCTCTGTTCGTTCCTTGCGCAAATCTTCCTTGCGAGATTACTCGATCTTTTATGCCTCAATTATCATACCGGGACGTTATTAAAGCTCCGCCGCTCTCTGCCTGATGCTTTTATTTATTTCATTTAGAAATGCAATGGACGACTTCGCTCAAGAATATATACTGGCATTGTACTTAGTACCGAGCGATCTCTATGCATTGCTGAACGTCGAAATTAATTTTCTATATATATTATAATTGTCCTGTATTTTTGCTCAGCTGTAAAAATATGTATAAGTTCCAAGAGGCAAACAATGCCAGGGTATTTTTTGTTTTTGTTACGTTATACAGTGTACATAGCTAATGTGGATACTGCTTGACGATTGTCAAGGACCTAAGAGCTTCCGATCGATCTTTAGTCACATACCGCCTACACATGTCATCAAACTTTTCTGCTGGCTCCTTTGAATCGCAGCTACCCCTGAGAGACATCCCTTAGCCCAGAGGGTAAGTCTGACCCTTAAGAATCCTCCCGAGTAAAAATATTATATATAAGTTACTAATCAATAACTTATCAGTTTTGATTTATATACCGCCAATGAGACGAATCTGTACTTATGATTGACTTCATCCATCCGCGATTCGTAGTTACGAAGAAAATTGGTGACAAAACATTTGTTCAACTTATTAAAAGACCCCGAGCGACCTGTCGAATTGTTGCTGATTCGGCAACGACATTTCTTTTTTTTTCGATAACTCGAAGCGTTTCGAAAATTCTTCATGTAGTAAATATCGATGACGAGTATAAGACTTCACGCCTGTTCCAGCTGACAATCAGAAACGTCATGAGTCAGTCGAATAGACGGATCAGGGAATTTTTGGAACGATAATCTCTCCGAGTGAAACCACCCGTAAGTGACGTATAGCAAGCGTTATTTAGGGATAACAAGGTTTCCAAGTATTTTAGAATAGTGTCATATGATGCTTCTAGTAATTCCAAAATTGTTGAAAATTTTCCTTCGTACTATCGGTCCACCTTAAAATCTAATTATTCATACAAAATTGGTTAATCCTCTTATCTAATTTTGAGAAAATACAAGAACTATGTATTTTTACTCTGATATTCTACACGTACTTCATCCCCTATATAAGGGTAGCTATTTCTGTGGGTAGTCCTGCAGCTTCGTGGACGTTGCACTGACCACGTCCGTGTCGAGCTTTTAAGAAGGAGTGTTATTTTTAAGCCCAAGTTCGCGATGACAAACAGTCTAATATTTGCCGACAGTATTAGCTGGGTGGTCCTAATCTGTCACGTATGCTGCTCCAGAGGATCTGGTAAGCATCCACAAACACAAGAGTTATCCAGGGAATGAGCACACATCTTGTATCATCTAAGTTACCTGACCTTGTGCAGGCCAAGTGATAAATCCTAGTCAATGGGGGAGGGGAAGAAAAATAAAGAAAATAGTAACAACCCAGGGGGGGGGGGGGAGTCAGATGAGGTTAGGACTTCTAAGAGTCGAACGAAAGCGATTGATCGATACCTAATGTCATAGGTAGCTGATTGACAAAATCGGCAGCTGTCTGACGCAACAGCTTACGCCTGATGGTGATGAGCAGTCTCCATTCCGATCTGCTGGTAATGATGAATATACATTCCACCCGTGACGTAACACTCGCTACCGATCAGATCGAATTTCTATTTTTATCATTATTCACGTAATCATACGATTTATGATATAGGGCGTGACTTTTAACCCGTTCCTAAAATCTTGATCTACTTAACATTGCGAATTAGCTCGAACGTAGCTAGACCTTTGTAAAAAAAATAATGGCGGAAGGTAGCGTGCGTTTACGTAATTCGTGTCTTTGGTTTTATTTTTTATGCCGTTCACTTAGGCGGTCTCGTTTGATGAATGTTCGATGTCATTATGATTTCTTTATCGATCATGTATCCAAGTACGAAATATTGAAATTTAGAATAATCATTTAGTGACAATTTCAATGACACTCAACGAACTAATTTCTGAGTTCATCGGAGCGTAAAACGTGATTATGTAGCGTTCATGGAGCTGAATATTCTGCGATAATAAAAATTGAATGCCGTGTCAGCTGTCTGCCTGGATGCTGAAGATAGAACCACTCCATGGATACTGCGACCATTTCATAGTTGCATTTCACGCATTCAATTCAATACGAATGAATGAATCCCTGCCATTAAAATTTCCTAGAGTAGCCTTTCAGTCGAGATCATTCTTACAACGGGGCTGCACTGGGTGACAGTATGACAATTGCGATATGGAGCTCAGGATCCACAATAGATGCGAATTTGCTGAATCTCAAAGTTCAGTAAGTCATTTGAATCGTGAAAAATGTTACTATATAATATTACAGAATATCACTAGGATTTTTTTTCCCCCTAGAATATGGTATCTATTCCTGATATAGATACCCGGTATTTGGACAGATGTTCATGCGCAGATGCAATGTTTGACGATTAAAGGATTTTTCGATATTTTCCAAGATAACTTCCGAGTGTTTTCTTTTTCGGAGATAACGTTTCTCTTTTTCTTTCCTTTTTTTCACTAGGAATGTCACCATCTTCATCTTTCGGTGTTTACGGAGTCTTGTTTGACTGGCAGAGGGTAAGATGTTGGGCGGGTTTTTTTTTTTTCCGTTGAATTCTTTCGGTGAGGTTTGACAGCGACATTTACTTTATGGTCGGTTCGTGATAACGTTAGTTCGATTACCTATTCGTTGAATAAAATTGAATGTGGAGGAGAAGAAAGAGTTTGCTAATTAAGTGGAGATCTAATCAAGCGAATATGGAAATAATAATTGGAACGTTCAATGCAGTCACGATCATACAGCAAACGTGATTACTAAACTAAAAAGTATAATCTGATATGAAATCCGAATAGCGGCAGTTAATCAGAATTGCATTGAAATTCTTGTGAAAAGGATTCGTCGAGAGCCGATAAACCGGTTCGACGAAGAAGAGTTACTTAAAAAGTGGCCAACTTCAGGGAAAGTAATTGTGCTCCATTTGAACGAAGTTTAATTAGCTCCCTCTATCTTGCGGCGGGCGCGTCGGTCTTCAAGTTTTCTCGATAATTGTGGTAACCGTAACCACGACGCCATTGACGTAATCCCAATTAACCCGTTCAAAGCAAGCGTTGCGTAAACGCAACATTTTCCTGTGGGATAAAACTATACCATTAAAAATCTTATCATTTCTCAAAAAAAGAATCAAAGCTCAAAATTAACCAAAAAAAGAATTTGAATTTTATAAAATCTGTTTAATCCTAATATATCTGTAACGATAAATAATAACAATATTATACATATATTCATAAGGCTTGTTCATGCAACAAAGTCAAATTACAGTTTGTCGCAAACTTGAACGCAACTTTTGATCGAGAAGTGAATAATATATATATATATATTTTTTGGTATACCGAAAGCCTTGATATTGTCGTCCATTGGAAACGATGCTGATACGACACTCTGGATAGACGCACCATCGCAGGGGTAATGAATTCTTTATGTACGATATCGACATTGGGATTTTCAATTGTTTTCTCTTTTTCTTTGTGGGGTCCACTCCCTTTCGCTTTCCATGCAAATTTTTACCCTCAACGCTGATATTAAAGCCCCGAAGAGAATGCCATTTTTTAATATCGAGAACAGTTGCTTGATCACGGTCTGCGACGAGCGCTCGCGATATCTTTACGCCCCGGTAGACAGAAATTTCTTTGTACCGTCATTTTTTCTTCCTCCACCTTCATTTTCACATTTTTTTTCCCCGACGTTTTGCACATCTTTAGAAAGTCTACCAGAAAGATTCTCTTCTTATCTCGACACGTATACTTATACCCATAACACTACGGTACGGCAACGCGATTATAATTACTTCGTTTATTTTATTCCAATAGGATTAACAGAATCGTGATTGTGCGTTTCTGTTCCATTCGTATTTACGTTCCGGAGTTTCCACGAATCGCTGCTTATCTACTAGATAATTGTCTGCAGCTGTTAAGTTATTTCGCGACAGAATACAGGACTCGAAGCGGCGGCTTAATCAGTCGTAGATACAGTAGCGGCGTGTTACTACCGTAAAGCCATGATATAATACTCATCCAATGTAATTAATATAATTAATTTAATTGCGTAATGCACCGTACTGCACCAAGTGCATCTGCATTGCACAATATCACGCAACCCTCTAATTCTATATAGGAAAAAATAAATTTATATTTTTTCTTTTGAATTCCAAAATTAATATACCCCCATTGCAATTTTATTTTTAATATCTATATACGTATCAAGTAACCACTGTTAATTAATAACAGCGGTAAGAATCTAATTCATTAAAGGATTGTTACACGGTGTCAATTACTATACTAAGGTGTAGTCTTGACGTTTTAGTAACAATAGAAATTCTCATTTGTTCTTCCGTTTCCTTCCGTGCCGGATATTTTTCCTTTGATAGACTCAATGCCAAAGGCACTCCTTTCTTTGAATTTTCTATGGCGTCGATATCCGCTGTAACGTTCTATGGTAGGGAGATATATTATATCTAGAAGGATTGTAGAAAATCTTCAAGCAATCGTAAAGGGAGGGAGGGGAGGGACTGTAACAAGTCAAAGAGGATTGATTGCGATCTGCAAAATTCCACAGAGCAGAAACGCACTATAGATAACAAGTACAGTCGGAAAGGGCATAATCGTGACTAACTGTACTTAAGAGCTGTAACCGTGTAATATTGGAAATTACTTGCCATTGTTGCGTCCCATAAATGATTCGCGTCATCGAATCGATTCACCGAGTACACACGATTCTAGCCGAACAAAATTCCGACCTGTGGTCTGTTATTAAAAAAAAATCAGCATCGTTCTGGACGTTAATCCGAAAAATTTCACTCGGAGAGAATATCTACGTGCCTTTACAAGAGCCGTATGCTGATGACTTTTTAATGATCAATATTGCACAGTCATACAAGAAATTACGGCTATTCCGAGTAACGTTTAGAAGACTATTGCTGTAGTCTTTGTTGGATTTTGTATGCAGCCACGGTACCTGCAGTGAACTTGTCTCTTGGGGAATCCTGTCAGACTTCTATTCCCGTTGTTCCTGCAACTTTTATCCATTGCAATTCCGTTTTGCATTATTTCACTTTTTTCCGTCTTTTTCTTTTCCTGCTTTTTTTTTGCATGCTCCTACCCACCGCGAGTCTCCGATGTGGGTGAATGCTAATCGCTAAGTGCAACGCGCGAATGGGTACAGACTTCCTTGGTCAATTTTCTTTTTTAGCAATTGCAATCTAACGATGCACCCAAATGCAGATGCGAAAATAAACGTTAATTAATGTCATTGCAAAATCGTTTTTGGACTTGCGTAAATTTATGCGCTACGTCATCTTTATGCTGCACTGCAATCAAGTGTCACCTGTATAAATTCATGTGCAGCAGGCAATGCATTTATTGACGGGCTGCACGTGAACACGTATGAAGTCACGTAATGGGAAGTGACATGAAAACGTTTAATGAGAAAGTACCCCTTAATAAAGTACTGTATCACACCGCAGGCATAAAGTGTCGTTAAGTTAAATCTACCTGATAAACTGATGCTGTACATCGATACGCTTTGACGTAACATACGAAAAAGTCCCGCACGCAATTTTAGGTGAGCAATCATTTTGTAGAAATAAAATTTACAGTGTATAAGACCCGACGTAGGTAATGAGGTAGCTGTATATTTTTTTAAAGAATATTGATAGATACATCACAATTTAAATATTTTAATTAAAAATTATACGTATAAGGAGAATCGCGTACTCGATGTAGCGTATGAAAAAAATGCATAAAATTTTTGAAACTCGCGTATATATAGTGGTGTCAAATTTTTTATTTGATTAACATAAGAAGGCATGCACGTTATATAAGATACTGGTGTTCTTACTTTTTCGTGAAAAAATAAATAAATGAAAAAAAGACGTACGGAACACGGTATATGCTATACGACACTTCGCATAAAGAGAAGGCCACCTTAACCCGCTATAATATAGCCTAACTTAATTTCTTCGTGGCGTATGCGCGTAGCGTGGCTCCGCATGATTAACACCGCGCAGACACGCATCTCCCTTCCTGGTAAAATCCTGCAATTAAAATTGTGTAGAGCGAGAGGGGATGAAAGGGCAACACCGGGTTACATGGGGTATAGTGCGTGGCCCATGAAAGAAGCAAGGGAAACCATTTTCTTTAATGCATCCTATTCTCTTGATACGGCCATTTTTTACATTGACTTTTAGACAGAAAACTAGTCTCTTAACAAAAAAAAAACAGTACCACCCACGTAATTATCTTTAAAAAAATGCAATTTATCAAAATTAAAAAATATATAATAAAAAAAAGTCACTTCGACAAATAGAAGCTGCAAAATTAATAAAAGCAACAAACCATATTGCTAATTACTAATCAACGACTCAATCTCGGCATCGCTCCGGTCCCAGTGACGTCGGCGTCCCGATGTCGGTACAGTACGGTACAAGAGTGTAAACGACACTGTTAATAGAAAACTTGATGATCCAAAGCAGTTAAACGGCTTACCGCTTAAAGTACTTTCTTTCCCAAGCGAGTAATGAATATCACCAAGTTGATGATCTATTACGACGAAAATGGGTCAATTAGAAGGTTCGCCTGCGGCGGGCGTCTGCTATGCGCCCAAATTCTGATAATGATGTTGGCCCGTTTAATCTCACCGGTAGATAGGGGTTTCGGGATGATAGCGATAATAAGTCACACGATGCTCTCGAAACATCATTACAGGGTCCAGACAAGGCAGCATACATTGGTTTATGGGAGGGTGATTTTCTCACTGATCAAAACTGCATTAAATCGCTACATGCGTATATCGGACAAACTCGTTGGTTATATCTGTTGGCATATGCATATATAGATATATAGATATACAGATATATAACGCAGTGACATATGCGCTTAATGCACGTTAGCTCCATGCATCCTGCAACACTCGTGCCTTTCATTACTACTTCCCCTTAATGCAGTCGTCTCTTAGTTTTGAGTAGCGTAAAGATTTACGTCTATTAAATATGGTGGCTTTTCACCGCAAAGTGCTGCCGCGACTGCTGGATGTACTTCGTATTTATACGTTCGCCTTCTCGATTTCGTTTATTTCTCCTTAACCTGGTCACGACGACGAGATGGAAACCAGCCTGCAAGGACGTGGCCTAAGATAATGCCTCTTTCTCCTCTTTTTCTGCTCTCTAAAATATCGCCCGCATTAAAATTCACCCACGTGTATAATACGTACGTGCTACTCCTGCCACTTGCAGTGCGCTACCAGAGTGTAGAACTTTGCGAACGGTTTTGCCGACTTTACCTCGTTCGGCAAACTTTTACACTTCACTGTGTATGTTGATAGAATATCGTCCACGTAACTGTGCTAATTTTTATCTGGAACATACTTAACGATATTCTGGTTTTCTTCGGGTAAAATCTAACCGATGATACTTTACAGTAACCAAGTGCCCACTGCAGTCTTGGTTAACAGGGTAATCCGGTATTGTAGCTTATCGTGTCTAAACGATGCTAAAACTCGTTATCGGCAACTCGCTACGCCGGTATTGCTCTCATAATTTTAACCTGTAGATTCTACGAATGGAATGAAACTCGTTATCGAGCCTTCGGCGAATCCGAGGGTTTTTGCGATGATGATTTTTCGCGAACGATTGCGACTCGAAAGAAGAATATGGCAGCCGAGTGGAACGAAGAAGAAAGATAAAGGACGGAAACTGGACGAAATGGGACTGTAGGTATAAGATCCGATGGTAAGAAGTTGCGTCGTAGAAGAAGTGAAGCGGAGATTTTTTGGTGGGGGTAAATTTTATATCGTTCAAGAAACTCGAAGCAAGCGTCATTGTAGATGGCGGCAAAGGCGGGTAAGACCGTAGGACGATACAATCGTGGAAACCTGATACTTGGAGATCTTAAGTGCGTTGCTACTTCTACGAAAGAGGCATATCGTAGCGATGAGAGAGAAGAAAGAAAAAAAAATTAAGAGAGTGAAAGACAAAGAGAGCGAATAGAAACAAGGAGAGAAAGGAGACTAGCAACGTGTAGAAGATCTGCAAAGATTTCTTTGCGCGGATTCTTGAAAGGAAGAGAATTTAAAGAGGTCGCAAGGGGGTCGAGGAGATTTGGTGAGGAGGGGACCCGGAGGGTGGAGGCTGGGTGAAAAGTCCACTCAAGGACAGTACGTATTTTAAGATCGGACAATTATCGCAGAAACAGTAGAAACTTTAGTGCTCTCCTTCTCTTTGAAAGCTTAAGCTACATTTTCTTCTCGTTGCACTCTAACTCCTGGAGTTCTCCACTATAGGGTTGTTTCAACCCCTCCCCTTCCCCTCTCGTACTCCAGGCTTCCCATTATAGCCTCGACAAATCTAATTAACAAAGTCGTTTACTTATCTAAATGGATTCCGTAGTCGTTCGTTTTACCATGCCAACTCGCTTTCGGCCATATATGGCTCCTTCGTGCTTGCCAACATCTAATATGACTATACCTATTAATTAATTGCACCGTCCCTTGATAATTATAAGGCTCGTCTCTGAGCTAATCTCGCTCCTGAGTGTTTGAATGATTTTCGCATGTCGCTCCTACAGTCACGATGAAAAATGCCAACCCTCCGGGCATTGAACGGGGCTTAAGGTTCCCTCTAAGAAAAATTTACGGAATTTTCCTTGTCTCTTGGCTGCATAGATGCGTCCGACATTGGAGTCTTGCGCTTCATTAGAATCCTGGAATGTTTATACCCTCACAAAGCTCAGCAATGCTTCTGACATAATTTTCATGCATCCTTTATAACGGCCAAATTGCTATTAAGCAAGCGGTAATAATTTCTTTAAACGTCATCTTGTAATTTCTATATTGATCAAAATTCAAGGTGTATTTCGTATATAGGTTGTTCACGAAAAGCGCATCACCCGAAGTTAACCCGTCCATTTGACTTCTATGGTAGAACCAATTTCAGGTGGTGCGTTTCTACGGAATAATCCTATATAGATATATTGAGTACAATAATATTGTACTTCCTTCAAAGTATCATCACGCCTGTGGTATGCTAATGAGAAAGTACTTTGGTATTTCCGGGTAAATGGTAAAATTACGTCATACCACATTAAGCCTCTCTTTTACGATTCTACGATGCTATCCGGTAATACTAATTATTTCTATTCGTAGGATTATCCTGGGACACACACCCATTTCTGTATGGTTATGTAGGAGGTATCAGAAATTATCGTAATTAGTGTACTCTGTGACTATTACGCATACAACACTGCAAATATTAGAAATGCGAATTCGATGGACATTGGCATTACGTTGCCTGGAGGTTTCGCGTTATACTATTACGAGTAATAGACGATAGGGCAGTATCATTACCACTGTATTCCCATATACTTATACCTACCTATTGCGAAAGTCCAATTTCCGCTATCGCATCGATTCCTATAGTAATTACGATATTAACTCTCCCCTCGTATTCTTCATCGTCAATAAACTCGGCAACGAAATACACAAAGCGAATTAAAAAAAAACAGTGTACAACATTATCCCCGAACGTAGAAACGTTCGATTAAAAAAATTGAAGGCGTAAAAAAATACACGTATTCAGGTAGAAGAATATGAACAAGTACGATTATCAAGAGAGCGACAAGGCCAAAGAAACTTAAGGGAAGTACCTACGTACCACCCTTACGGATCTCAAGCAACGAAGAAAAGAGCCGAATAAAAGTAATGAGAAGGTGAAATACAAAGAACATCTTGACAAAAAAAAAGAGTATAATCAAAAAGGTCTCCAAACTACTCTTTTGTTAACATCCTCAAAATTCCTCATGTACGTATTACGTGTGGTACGTTTCAAGCATATTTCAAAAATAATCAACGTAATACGTAACTGGTACTTTGTAACCAGGTTACACGAGCAGGTCTAGCAACCTTAAGGATTTCATATCAGCCCCTTTCACGGGTTTGCTGTCTTATCGAAATCATATCCTACATATACATATATAGTAATATGCTTGAAAACAGGCACATTCGTACACGCGTATGTCCGGCCGTCGCTCTATTCGCGTTGGATGAATTATGTTCGCAACGCGTGTTGAGACCACACCCCCGACCCGACTTGTATCTGCCGAGCATTATGTTATACTGGCTTGTACACATAACTGTACGCGTCTATTCGAATGGGGCGGCTGGGTGGTGCCGTTAAACATAGAACGCACGAATAAGAGGTCACCTATACAGACGGTGGTACCACGCCATAGCGTACGTACCGGGTGACTTTTTTTTAATAATATACGTGTTGGGCGCACGAGTTGCCTCGCGTTGCTCGGGGGAAGCGTGCGGCTTCTCATTCCCTGAGTCATAAATAATCTCGAAACATGAATATCAAAACACACCACCGTCCCTTTCCGTCCTCTTGGTATAGTGATGATGACGCTAGTGGTGGTGATGTTAAACTACCCTTTGTATGTGGGGGATTTCTTAGTGCGCGTGCACCCCATGTTTTGGGGGATAATTAGCCTCTCTTTTTAAATTTACCGCCAGACTTTCATTTTAATTTTCCCTCCTACGAGGAGGGGTGGCTCTTGCAGGTTCTAAAAGGTCCTTGCTCATTTGCTGGGTTACTTATTCTTGGAGATTCTTTTTTTGGGTAATTTCAAAATTACGGCAAGATCATTGTTTCGTGGGTGGTGCGAGGGGGAGGGGCGATACTTTTACTTACCAGTCTTGATTTGATGATGAAAAAGTATCGGAGCTTTGATTAAATGCCGCTTCGCGTGCACGCTAATGCGTCATTTTTCAATCGGGGTATCCTTTCAACTGTCTTCAGTCTTGAGAATTAAAGTTGGTCTCGTCGTTTTTGGAAAAGTGGTAATTAAGGAAGTGACCTTGGAAAAGGTGTAGATGGTTCTGATTGGAGGTTTTTTTTTGGAAATTTATTTTTTAGCTTTAATTGACTTTTTTTTTCTGTACGACGACTCGCGTCTTTTTAACAATGTGGAAATTACTGAAAATCAAAATGATCGTATAGTCATTATCATTTTTATATAAAAAAAATTAAACGAATGCAAGAAAGAATTTTTTACCTAAAAACCCCATTTTTCGGTCTATTCTGTATCCTTTCTAAAAAGAAGCATACGGAATATATATGAATGAAAATTGCGGACCAGATGCAAATATCACGTGAGTCAAGGTAATGAAAGTTCAGGCTTCCTGGTCAGATCGTGAGGTTCCGCCAAGGTTCGAGTGGTACTTACAATTAGTCAAATTTGCCGCGAGAATAACTGCGGAAGCGTTACGTAAATATAAGGAACTATAGTCTAGCTTATCACAATCGTCGATATTTCGTTCGTTATACGTTCCGCCTCACAGTATACAGTGCACGAACGAGAAATAATGCTCAGTGCACAGGGTGGTAACGTTTACAAGGTTTCGCAAGACGAATTGATTGGAATCGTGCAAAAATTCAATTTCATGGGACTTCCGGTGAAAAGAAATGAAAGGAGAATAAAAATAACATATTGATGGGACGCAACCGTTTAGTAACAAGGTATATACATAGGTATACTCACTTACTTACTCCCTTATTACTTACAGCTGTATTCGAACGCGATACCGCCGCTGGTTTTATGATTTCCGCTTCGTGTGCATACTGCTTGCTTGTTTAACCTACATAGTAAAAAAAGGAACAAAGTAACTGCGCTTTCATTGTGTTTGCGTTTAAACGAGTTTCAACGGTACAATGTAATTCTGCCAGTTTCACGGAAAGACATAATCTAGTGAGTTCCGTAGTGCGACTGTATTACGGGTAGAAAAATGGCGGTTATATCGCCATGATTATATTTAGCTGGAAACACTTGGCCGATTGTATGTTAATGGTACATTAAAGTATGCGAGGAACGGCCATATTAAATCCTTAAACAAATTGCATATTTTTATCATTTTGGAAGATCTAACTTTGAGATTGAGGAATAGGTAAGAAGCACATTTTAGGTGATCGCTACAGGGGTGACCCACGCCCTACTCCCAAATCAAGTGGTGGCCACCCCTATGTTAGACTAGGTCACGCAGATTGATATTGTTATTAATTACACCTGCATATTAAAATAATAGTATCAGACATGCGAAACCCGGTAAACCCTGTAGTAATTTACGAAATATTATTTATGTATGTCAAAGATTACCCATAAAGAGTGACCAATATATTTTTGGTAATATTATCATAATTTTAGGGTTTTATGTAAATACGTAGACGACTCGTGTGATTAAGTCTTGCAGGAAATAGTGTGCATACTGTTTTTAGGTTTTAGGTTAAATTAATGGCTGTTCATTGCTATATGGTGATTCTGAAACGTCAGTCTGGCACTACGAAGGTAATCGATTGATCGGTATAGAAAATGGCTGCGATTCGTTCGGAGTGTTGGGGCAAACAGTTTTATTCATTTTTGCAGGTACAATCAATTTCATCGTTATGACCATCGAATTTCGAGATAACGACCGTTACAGAGGAATGATTTGCCATAAATCTCAAATCGAGTGGCTGTAATTCCGAGAAGTACAGAGAACAAGGAATTATATTTTTTTAATAAAAATTCTAAAAAATATTCTTTGCCTTGGCAAAAGAATGCCTAAACTATGCAATATCCTAAACGAAGAAAATATTCGCGAGTCTTGCAGATACGTGACCTTAAATCCCGTCAATCTTACGCAATCCCCAATCGAACACCGCCATTTGCAATGAACCATTAAAATTAAGATGCGCAACGATTCCATGAAGTATAAAGAAATGTAATGACAGGAAGATAATACAAGCGTTCGTTACAAGAGTACCGAGTAGCCGGCAGTAACACATAAATCTGCAGATACCTTAGCGCCCGTATTTAATTGCAGAGCAGAGAGAAGTGAAAAGAGGACAGTAGAAGAAAGGACAAGAATAAAGAACAGAGAAAGAGAAGAAAAGTAAAAAAGAATAAAAATCACCATGTACCGCCTTGCTTCTTTACCTCTTTGTGCTGCAGGCCAATCTTCGAAACTTATACAAGCCCCCCCCCCCCCCCTCTCTGACAGTGTAAAAGTATTTTCGAGTTCGCCATTGCTCCCTTGGAAATTCAAAACACTCAAAGACTATACGTAATTCAATATCAACTATCTCCACTGTCAACTCTTCAACTTCAGTATTACTCTAGTCATCATACTATACATATATATATATATATTCGCAAGATCAATTTCTCCAGGAGTTCCATAACATTTGTGGCAGATTAAGCCGTCGGAAGACAACGGTTATACATCCCGAAGAAACATGATATCAATAAAATATCGTCCATGGGGCCAACCGAGCAAGCGGCCACCAGGGAGTTGTGTCCCAAAGATCGTTGAGGCTGTCGCCTTACGTTCTCACCGACGGCCATTCCGAGCTGAGTTCTCTTGGAAAGAGGCTGTTAGCCTTTCGCCCGACTGCCTCCGTCACTTCGTGTAGGAACCAACACGCGATGTACAGCTCGTCGCATGGGTACCGATATCCAGGGACGACATGGGTTCCCGGATCGCGTTTCGGGCTACCAAGATTCAAGAGATACTCAACTCAATTATTTGCAGCGTTACACGTATGATATAAGCGGCAACCGCTTCACCTTTTTCGCCGCCATCTTACACTGTCTTCTATATGCCCCTTTACGTTCTATAGCTACTTCGCCACTTTGCTTCTTCATCTTTTGCTTCTTCTCTACACTCGTCTTCCTTCCTCCTCTTCAGCTCCTCCGGCTATTCGTAATCGCCAACGCTGATCTTGCACCACGACACGTCCCACCCTCGTCTTTCACATCTCGCACCTCCATTTTCTGGATCGTGTTTCGCCCTTCTGTTCTCACCGCCGAATTATATGTGCCTCATTTTTATTTGCGCTGTTTACTCTACATTCTTTAATAGGATTTTTGTCTATTGTATTATGTAATGGACCTTTTTTTTATTTTATTCAGCTTATGTCGTGGTACTTCTTGAATTTCTTTTTGGTTGAGTTAACTAGTGCGGTTGGCTATTCTGATCTAGCAGGATCTACCGGAATACTTCATAAGGTTTCGGATCGCATTTCGGACGTTGAAGATCTTCGAGATATCTTACGCAATTGCCTGGAGCTATTACGTTACCTAGTCCTTACGTGAAATTGGTGACGTTTGGTTTTCGTATAAGAGACTCCATGCTGTAAACAACTGAGTAATGATTAACAATTTTCAACAATGACCCTAACAGAGGGCTTAGGTTTGCTGGCTTGACTGCCGACGTACCCGGAAGTAGGATAAAAAAATTTCAAAAGAGAAAATTTCTTCAAGTAGAGTTTAAAAAATGAAATGACTCCTCGCTATGTTAATTATTTACAATGATTCTTGATCTTTAATACTTTAATACGAAATTTCTATGATAAATAAAAACATTACTGCGCTTAGTGCGTCTGTTATTTTGTATCTTTATGGATTAATATACAGGTCCTTTCATAATCTTACACACATTGTACCTATATCTCGCAACTTATAGTCACTTATATCTTCGCCAGAGGAGATGTAGCTTTACTGCAATTACCTAGTGTAACAGTGATGGATCTACGTTAAGCTACAAGAGTGATGTACATTGTACTTTCGCAAACACATCAATATCCATTTGTCCTGTCGCTACTGTGAGAACACGGCACGACGCCATTCAATTTCATCATAAGCACAGAAATTGTTAAAGGGGAAAAAAAAGAGAGATCTACAGTCTTAGGGATGCTGATTCCACGCAGGTTTTTTTCACACTGAATATATATGACAAATATGATAATTTTCAAAATTGGTTCATATACGTCCATGCATGATACGTGATAGCGAATGACCATTGGTTCGTTCACGAAGCCAGTTGCCCTAGTGCCCAATTGATAATGACCCCCATTTGATTAATGAACCGTCATCAAGTCGTGTCAAGTGATAGCCGGGTACCTGTCACCTAGAAAGCACGAAGAACACTCAGACTGAATGATCAAAGCGGATTAGAATATAATCGGTACTCTACCAATTGGTCAGCTGGTGCTTTCGAGCAGTTATCGTACTCTCGGTAGTTTCATGTTTGAGAGGTATTATCAGGAAATGCGCTTAGAAACTGTGCAAGAGGATTTAATGAAGTTGACTTAATCCCAGACTTTCACTAAGCAGGCTTTACACGCAGGTTCACTTTCGTTTTAATCAATAGCTCAGCGATGTATAATAAACTTCAGCAACTAGCTGATTAGATGGAATAGCTTATCGATGTGAGGAGTTTAGGGTCGTTCGTTGTAAATTTGATGTGAATCGTAAAAGATGGGAATCCAGCACTGGTCAACGTTCTAATGTCGTTTCTAATCACTTGTACGTATTCAGAATCCGTAGAAACCAACTCGTAGAATTGATAGTGGATTGTGTTAGAATCTAAACTTGTGGAGCAAGTATCTCAGGTCGAAAGGTCAGACTCAAGAAAGACAGTGTCAATGGGAGGTCAGCCACAAGACCCAAAGTTCACTGTGTTCACAACTGGAACTACTATCCTGTCCTATCCTGTCGTGTCCTTCAACAACTCGTACCCTCGTTTCTCTGCATTTTCACCCTAATCCTCTCCTGGTTCCTCTCTTTCCCATCAGCATCACTCCGTCTCACTCAATAACACCTCACGACCTCTCAGCCTCTTTCCCTCTTCCATGAGTATAAACCCTTCCCCACCCGTTTCATTCGCCTAACGACTACGTTGAGTGATTACACTACAGTGGCTCCGAATTTCATAATAATTAATTAGAACTAAGTTCCGTGAGGCCTTACTAGGGTCACACAAACGAGGTATGCCCCGCTAATGACTCCCGGTTGTTAAACTTCGATACCTATCTGGATTTCGTTCGGCCATCTACGCCAACCTTCGGACGTGAATTATTTTACGAGTATAATTTTCTTTCTACCAGAAAATCTTAGCATTCAGATAATTTAGGGCTGTATTGATAAGTGATTGAAATCTTGCTTGGGTCAGGGTAACAGGTATCTGTCCTTGAGTTATATCGACTAGATAAAAACTGGATGATTAATCGGTCATTAGATATATACCAAGGATTTAATGAGTGCATTGTTCCCAAGAATCCCATCCACACCATAAATCCCTTTGAGGTTAAATTCATAATTCTCTTCGCTGATCGCCCTTCTATTGGCTAGATTAAGTCTTTCGGAAAAACGGGC
Source organism: Pachycephus smyrnensis (assembly GCA_030142225.1). Classification (NCBI taxonomy): domain Eukaryota; kingdom Metazoa; phylum Arthropoda; class Insecta; order Hymenoptera; family Cephidae; genus Pachycephus; species Pachycephus smyrnensis. The sequence continues at coordinate 161,246 of JARQST010000047.1, read as the reverse complement.
TGCGCGATGACAAGGGCCAGGAAGGATCGATTCCTCTGGCTGGGCTTGCGATAGTGCAAGGAACTAAGAAACTGGAGAACACTCGGTACCGCCCGTCATGGCGACTGCTCAAGGGCGTCGTTAAGGGTCCTCGAGATCCTGCTCTATTCCCAAAGCACATTATGGAAAATTTAACGCGGCTATTGTTTGCGTGAATTTGAGCACGGCCCATAAAGTCCTTTGCTCTGTGGTTAGTAGGTGGGTTAGGTTATACAGCCCTTATTCGAACGTACCAACCCTTTAATGAATGGCTTTGGTATTTGGGAAGAAACCCTGTCCTTGAGATATTTCGTAGGGTTGCGCGATATGAATCCGTACGGGGTTGAATGGTTGCCACCAACATCCTTACTACCATCGTCAAACGTTTTCCTGTATACGTGGTACAGCACTCCCTTAAATGCAGAGGACCACCCTTACTCAAACGAAGGGGATACTACTCCAAGACACAACAGAGCCACAGGACTAATCAAGATTCGCATTATCGCGAATGCGAACGGCGTGGTACCCCATGACGAATACCGAGGGATAGTGCACTGATCTTCACAATGGGACACCCTTTTCCCCCCATCATGGCACAAAGGTACAAACCACCAACCCATGCACCCCATTCACTTTTCTTCATTCGCCCAAGGTGCACACAAAAGGACCACCCTTTTTGCGCATTCTCAGCGCATATCAGGGAGGTTATATATACCTTGCGTGTTGAAGACTGCACGGGTTCGCGCATCCTTTCGCATTGCGTAAATGTACCTCGCGAATTAAAATACGGCCATTTTCTGGCTGGCTCGTACTAGACGGAATTGTTCATGGTTTTTTTTTTCAGACACTGTATCATTTGGTGAGGGTGGTTTTACATATGGTTTTGTATACAAAAAAAAAGAGTCTGAACTATTCAAGAGATCTGTTTAGGGGGTGGGGATCATATTGTTATTATTTTTCAAGTAAATAGATTAGATTATTCGTATAAGTAATTTTGTACTAATTTATATTGATGATTCATATGTTTCACCCTTAATTAGGGGACAGTCGTTATGATTCCACTATAGTACTTTACGATACTAGTGCGAAAATTTTTTTCCTGACGAGTGTGAGTTTGCAATCACACGAGTTTAGAAAAGGTTTTTCGCACGAGTATCGTACAAAATTTTATTTCACAACGGAGTAAAATAAACGTAATTTACGGAAATTACTTAATTATATAGTACGTCCTATTTTTGAGATAAGGATGACGTATTATTGGAATAGATGAAAATGATTGAGTATTTATTTAAAGATGAGTTATCGAATGACTTTTTTTATATTGTAATTAAAACAAAATCTACGTCATGTTTATGGGGTAATTTGTTCAATAATTTTCTCTTTACCTAACTCAGCGACTCTCAAGACGTTAAACCCTATGGCCTATAGTAAACGATCGATTCTGGGTTCAATTCACTAAGATGAAATCTGGCTCTGGTGTAATCTCGTCTTCCCAGAATCTATAGCTATAAGAGAAGACTATGTTGACTTGGTCATCTTGGTCATCTCAGGACGTCTCATCGAAACGTGAGGCTCGTAAAGTCGATACTTAAGGAAACGCAATCATAGCAGATGAAACGTTGACACTTTCACACACACCAGTTCCCTTTTACAAGCTGTCCTCTTATCCCTCGATGATAAGCACTAATGCACTATAGCAACTGTGTCAACGAATCTGATTGATTATCAGTAAAAACCACACGGACGGCAATTCCAATATATCCAAGAAATCCGTGATTTTCTTGGCGGAATTTCCGTGTTCGAAAAAAATTTTTTTTTTCGGATTAATTCAATCTACGAAGATTCTTAGGGATGCTGCGTGAGATCGACGTAAAATTGTTGGGTATCAAATTTAAAAGGTTTTCATCAAATTTGGTAATTAACAACTAATATGTGTTACAGGGCATATGAGTCAATTTGTTTGTTTCGTTCAAACGGCTTATATCCCTTATCAACGTACGCGTTAAGTGACACAACCAATTTCATTGTAATAAAAATGCAAAAGAGTTCGTAACTGGGGCAAATCCCATTTACAGTGCCGTGCACTGCTATAAGCTCTTATGCGCACGTACCCTCATGTTTCCAATCGCCCTAGAGCTTCGTTAATACGCTGCGCTATTCGCGAACGGGGGGATTATCTTTAATCCCTCTAGTTTTCAAGCACCCTCAATAAATACAGAGCGAAAGGGGTAAAATATGAGGAAAATAAAATTTCTATTTAGTTAAAAATTTTTTAATCGCATTAATAACCACTTTTAATAGCCTCTCCATACTGGCGTAATTCCTCATTATTTTTCAAGATCATATTCAAGTAAAAGAAAATAAACCCTCATATTCCTAAATCTACAACGACTTCAAAAGTGCAGAAATACCGTACTTTGATATTCCAAGTACCTTTACATACATGTATGCATATGCTTCACGTATGAGATGCGTACCAAGCTGTTCTAAAGCATCGGATAAGAATGAACTTACCAAAGGGCTTTTTGCATTAACTGTACAACGCCCTCGTTGAATCAAGCGCTTGTACGTTGACGGTGGGTGGCGTAGGGTGGTTGACGAAGGGTAGAAACGTAGGTGGAAGATACAAGCCAGGGGTAGGAGGCGACCGAGGCAGGTATAGGTAATGTACCAAAATTGCTTTACCGTCGGTCCATTTACGGAGATGAAAAGCACTCTGTGCCAAGTATACCCAGTAGCTGAAGCCGGGTTCACAGTCTGCAGCGAGAAACACCATACCACACCCAACCTCGTGCGGTGAATATAGTACTGACTGCTACTCAACCCCCCTCCCCCTCCCAATTTCACATTGTGAACTAGCCTTTAGCAACGTAGCAACTCTTCGGCGAAATACATCCGGTTGTGTCGGCCAGGAGAAAATAATTGCTCGGCAAGTCCTACTCCTCTTGGAAAATAGTAAAGGGAAGAAGTCCGAAGACGAAAGTATCGCGGCGACAGTTCCTGCAGGAAGTACGGAACGGCCGGCTAAGGGAACGATTGGATGTATCAAGGCGATGGGTTCTTTTGGAGATTTCTCAGGGAATGTGATTCTCGCGAAGAGTGCTGTCCTTTATCTTAAAAGCTGCCAATTCCGTTTGGACAGCGCAGGCTTTACGGGTTTTTCTCGCTTTAGCCGGATGACTGAGATCATGCGACGGCGGCCGAGCGCGGTCGAGTGGGACTGGGAGGGCCGGGAGACACTGGGAGAGCAGTTGGCACAGGACACTGTGGGAAACTGGGAAATGGCATTAACATTTCCATCAAATTCTTCCATGCAATAAAACAATTCACTGCTACTCTTTCTCCCGGTCATTCGTTCACTTTCCGTTCCCCTCTGGCCATTTTGATAGAGCCGAAGCCAATGAGCCAGATAGAACAGCAGCAGCAACAGAGTAGCGTGGGGGGAGGGGCACTATAATCTTTTCGAGTGAGGACAACTTCACCCCTTATACTTTGGCAATTTTCCCTGGTATCCCCATGGGTTTTTGGTAATATTCGACCGAGCCAAACACCGTAACGTCGATATAATTGATGGACTTTTTATTTAATTATACTATATATCTCGCATCTGTTTACTCGCGTACGCATTCATCTTTTCTTTTCCTATGAGACTCGTTTTCATGACGGAGAAACGAGACTCTATTTTCAGCTCGAACAGTTTCGTACCGGTTGCCAGACTAATTTTTTAACGATACCTATCTTCTCGCCACCTAGTATATTTTACTCTTGGCTCCCTGCGGAATTTCACGGAGGAAATGAAAGCGTCGCTATTTATCGGAGGAATATATTGACTCTGCACTGTGGAATCGTACGGCGCGACAGAACTGACCAATCGTCGACTATCAAATTTAATTTCATAAATGGTGACCTACGGGCTTGGTCAATCCGATTTGTTTGAGAATATGGATTCAAATTGTCGCGCGGAATTAATGAACCGAGGCATTTTTACTGCTACTCGAACTTTGATGTTTTAAAGTGGCCGAGTGGATTGCCCGCGAAATTTAATTTATTTAAACCTATCAAATGACAGAGTCTTCATTGCTATTATTCACATGCACCAATGCCATACGAAATTCCTATTAATAATAAATTATACTTTGATTAATTTTTTAACGATATAAGCCTTTATCCATTTTTCAAGAAATGCCATACAATTTTCTAGCCTATACTTTTACCTTTTGCGAAAATTCAAACAGGCATAAAAATCAATAAACTTGTATTATATAATTAGAGTCAGGAAACTTATACCTATTACGTAATATGTCCTCTAGGTATAGATCCTAGTTCCCACGCTGCTAAGCTTCCGTTCGCTTTTAAACACAGTTTTACGGTCGGCATTAAAGTAAGGCTTTGTTCCTTGGAAAACTCGAGGAAGATAAAAAAAATCAAATGAACCGACTAGGTATTCACTAAAACGAATTTAATTCGCCGAACGAGATATAAAGGCTTCTCTGTTGACACCTTATTTTATTGCTGAACTTTACCTCTTCTTTCCCCATTTTATTCATCCTCAAAAGTCTTATCGACGCGCGCTACGTCGGTACAACAAGTACTCGCAATTTCGTCGCTCCAGACGTTTTCGAAATGAACGATAAAAATGTACTCTAACGCTCGATTAAAATTGCTTTAAAATTAATTAAAGGTAAAGGGAGAATTAAGAATGGAATTAAGCGATACCAACGATCCGCCCTGATAAAGTATCTACGTCACAGGTATCAATCGTAATTTCAATCTGTAAGGATTATCCGGATAACCAGGATAATCGATATTTATACCGCAACCATGGCGGGGAGACGTAATTCTGCTCGAGGGGGATTTCAGCCTCGGATATAGTGATTCGTGATACTTTGTAAGAATCCCATAAGCAACTATACGGTTATGGCATTTTACAATATTGTACTAAGAGTCCTGTTCCAATATCTGGGAATAAGTGAAAGGTATGGCAGAGAAAAAAGAAGGCTTGTTACAATGAAAGTTCAGTACTTGGTATTATACACGGAGTTCAATATCTATTGTTCATTATTACTAGTGTATCGTTACGTCATAAAATTATTCTTCATCGCGTCTAACAGATGTACTTGGCGCGAGACTCGACCGAGTCTCTTGATACTTATATATTTGTTTGCGTTATATTTTTATAATTCAAATATTTTTTATATAATTTTATATCAAACTACCACCACCCAGTCACTTTTAATTATCGTTATTCATTGTGTAATACAAATTATTAATTTTAGTGTAACAATAAAAATTTTACGTCCAAACGAATTTTGATACATATATTTTTTAATGTATATGGTATACGTAAAAGGAAAAAGGTATCTATTAAATTCGCACGAAGTGTTGGCCACTATGACGTCATCTCATCGGTCTTAATTATACTGAAGTCGTGGAATGAAATCCGACGTAATTTAATAATATGGCGAATGGCTTCTCCAGGAAATCCATTGATACGGTAATGTACGGATTATACGCATAGGTGCTGCGGTATCAACTTTACGGACAATACGAAGAGTAATTCGTGCGATGTAGAGCAAATTTTTCTAACGTGACATTATTTTTATCAGTGCATGATGCATCCACCGTATGGAAGATCAATATACCGTATCACGAGTCGATGAGTTTACCGAAAAAAATGGCTGTTACGTAAGCGCACGTGAACCGTATGCGTAGACAAAGAATTACTGTTTATTCAATCAGTGCACCGCGCGCTGAATTATATACTCGAAAAGAGAAGGAAAAAAAGTGCATCATGATGCAAGGGGAGAGTATATAGATATAGGATGATACGAGGGTCCTGAAATGCCTGGGGTTATTATTTCACGGAAAATCATCGTCATCGGAGCATCGAGTTCGTCGTCCCGTAATCCACAAATTGTATAGCGATTGTTTATCCTGATCAAAATAAAATAATAGACCCGCTGTACGTATAGTTAGCTTTATTTTCAGCAGTCTCGAAACACTTCTACTTGTTTCCCGCAGCTATCTACATTACGTGCAACATCCACGGTCGAATGCAGATAGTTGGGCGGGAGAATTCAAATGCGTATCGCGCGATTATTTTTATCGAGAGGTCTTAGGGAAGTTCAAAGAATTCAATCCGGATGACTGGATGCTGTGAAAATAAGAAAACTCGTGCGAATCTACGAGGGAGGATTTTGCTTTATCTGTTTATCCGACTCCCTTGGCCTCGGTCGTCAACATCTCCAGCTCTATAATGGTACTCTCTTTTTTTATTAAAAAAAAAAAACGAAAAAGATGTTTAATGGATTAGCGGAAGGCCATCTTGAAAAGGTATTTCGCAGGGAGCAAAAGGAATTGACGTAGCTGGATGTAAGCAGCCATTTTGAAGAGGACACGTGGAGTCAGATAGATATATGTCCCACAATTTCGCGAAGGTAAAGAGGAATGAAAGTAGCGAGGAGAAGAGAAAGAATCGAGAAAAAAGAAAAGGTACAAAAGAGAAAGAACAAGAAGATAAAAGTGGCAAAAGGAAGCGAGTGAAGTGGATGTCCACTTTGCTGAAAAGTGTGGGCAATGATATTCGAAAAGAAGGGTCAAGAACTTTATGGTCGTCGCAGGCGGGACATAAAAATCTATCAAGAGACCCTTCTGGAGTGCGAGATCGACATCAGGGGTTGATGCTGTATGGATGAGGGGGTGCGCGGAGGGGGATTCGAAGAGAGTAAAACCGCCGCGAGCCAGACAGCCGCGCAACCCTCCGCCGCAACAAGCGGTATTGACGAAATTGATTGCGGAGGGTATAACCGAATAGGAGGGGTTGCTGCACCCCAGCTAGTTCGGTTCCTCGCTAAAACGCAAAAGGGTGAGAAAACATTGTTACTAGCAGTTACTCTTGGTTGCGCGAATGTCCCTCCGCACGTCCCGCGCGTGTCATCGCCCCGGGGGATGAATGACGGAGAATTCGAAGCGAAAGGACTGGCTGACGAAAAACGTAAAGCCAGAAGCAGGAGCTACCTTAACCTCGGGGGGTTGTTTTTTGAGGGGTAGCTTATACATATGTAATACATATATATATATACATATATACACACATATACATACCAGAATACAAGTGCAGTCAAGGTGCAGCGGTACAGGACTGCATTCACTTTTACTTCTTAAATACTTTTTACCCTGTTTCACGATCCACCCTTCTAATGCCACCCTCTTGGGGTAAAATACCGGCCCTTCTAGTTGAACGATTTATCGGTCAAGTTAACAGAACGAAACTCCTTCGAGCGGATTATCGTAATTTCCCCGCGGACTCTTCGCACGCCCTTGATACTTCAATGGAGTACATATATAGATATATACGTAAAATCCTAACGTCCCGTCACATTTCTTCCCGAAGATTTTTCCTTGTAAAATCCTAGTTTACTTTCGATATTCGCTTATCGATACCTTTCAGCACTTAGCAATAATACCCGTATCGATAATCACCTACTCGACTTTCAAACAACATACTTAAATATCTCTCTAGGACACTTTGCCTAACGATGTCAAGCTGTTATTTCTAAGGATACGTAAACTCGAGGATTTTTCTATATACCAAGACTGTCCTTTATAGTCCTTTTAGAAGCTCTACTTCGTATTGGATCTAGCAATGAAATATTTTCTATCCACGTTAAAAGGGCTGTGAATAAAAGAAAAAGCCCGAAGGACTCGCTTTATTTAGAATCTTGTCAGGCAACTTCATTCTCGTTATCGCATCGTTTCAGGCTTGTTCTCTATCAGGCAATTACTATTCGTCTTCTCAAGTTGGGTTACCTGCTATCTTGCGAATAGCAGTAGTTACAGCTGCCCACGAGATCCTCTTTCAACCTCACGAACCTTTTGGACCGAGAGAGAGAGAGAGAGAGAGAGAGAGAGAGAGAGAGAGAGAGAGAGAGAGAGAGAGAGAGGGAGCAGCAATCTCGAACGAAGAAGTATATATACGTCAATGTGTGAATACAAGAGAGGGAGAGAGAGAGAGAGATCAATGTTTACTCGGTCACTTATTGATGTGGTGTCCCACTTTCGGTTCCAATCCTGACAGTTTAAGTGATTTTCTCGGTTTATACGTAATTTCGAAAGCTCTTGCATCCCTCCTTGGCTGATCTAACACCCTCTACCAACCAACAAGGGTGGCACCAAATACTGTAGCCACTCTTTGCCTCTTGCCACGACGGAGTTGGCTCCAACCGGCAAGAACTTTTGAGCTATGTCTTTGGCTAGAAACTCCCAAAGTGCTTTAGTTGCTTTAGTTGCGACGCTCCGAGTTACCTTTGCCGCTCTGTTAAATCTAACAGTATGATACCTCCCACACAACGGAAACTATACGCCGGCTTTCAGGGCTTCTATATTTTACCTGTTTTACACAAATAGTCGTATACGGGATACGTATAAAGGTTAGGTCTTCGCTACCTTGGAAGACGCTCTCAGCTGTATTGATCCCCGATTGGCTATCGAATATCGTCCGCAATCGAACGAGTTACTTTATTCCTTTACTTTATTCCAGTCGTAGGGCGAGATGGTCCTTGCACGTGAAAAATGATCACGGTCGAACGATAAGAGGTTAAAGGTCAATTGTCGTAAGTCTCTTGAACGTTGGGATAGGTCAAAACGACCCGTGCATTTCGTCGGCTGAGATATTTAACGCCGTGTTTGGATGGCGCACTGCAAGGATAAGACATGGCCCGAGACGTTTAAAAGTTTTTGATAAAATGCTCCTGGCTCCTTTTCGTTCCAGCATCCCTGTATAACCGTCTCCCTTGGCAGGTTCGTGAAATCCTGAGTGTTTTCAATCTTTCCCACAGTCTACTCAGCCATCTTTTCTCGACTGTAATCCTTTATCAAAGGGTGACTGAGTCGACTCTATTTGTCAGCAGCCTCTCGCCTCTCTCTCTCTCTCTCTCTCTCTCTCTCTCTCTCTCAATCTTCAGCTTCCCCGAGAAATTCGTGCGATCATTATCGGCTTTGAACTTCCCGAAGTACAATAGTCTACCCCCCATCGACTTACCACCCTTGCCTCGTCGATTCTGCGAATGGAATATGAAATCAGACTTTGATATCCCCCAATAAAAATCACGTTGCGAGCAAGGAGAGCCCCTGCTTACAGTGCGGGACTGCGGAATTGACCCTAAAGGCCAGTCAGATCGAATTCGCCCTTTGAGTCGAGCGGGACGTTTATTACCAAGTCTCGAATTTCAAAACCATGGTGCACCCTGTATACATCCAGTGAGAAGAATTCGAGCGAGAAAGTAGAGAAAGTCCGATGTTGCGTATAGAGACGACTATATCGAGAATCCGACGGACAGCGTCGCGCCGTGTCCTGCAAACAGGACAGCGACGTCTTGCGTCCTTTTTTTTATACTTCTCTTTTTTCCACTCTTATTCCTACCCTTACGTCACCTCCTCCATCTTTCTTCCAGTTCGACTCTCTCTCGACCTCTTTCTCCAGCAGAAGGACATAAAATACCGACGGCTATTCCGCGGTGTAGCCTTTCATATATTCCGCCAGTCCTGCCGCAGAGCCGCAGAACCACCCCAACCCCAATCCCAACCCTTGTGCATTTTTCTTATCGTATTTCTCCTAAAGGATCGGACATTATGGGTTTCGGAAGCGGGCACTACATTAGAGGGGGGGAGCCACTTTCTCATATTTATGGCACGTGATCTATGGCTACGCTTTTGTCGTGCGCATGTTGGGCTATACCGAAAGCCAAACAGTTATCGCACTCCTTTTTTTTACCTTTTCTGACCCCCATTCTTGTTACGCACAAACTTCTCGCATTCTAGCACGTGCTTCGTTATTTCCTTTGCTTGAGTTCGCTAAGCTAAGGACAAAGTCGATTCGAGCGATTCTAAATGTTTCTTCGCGCTACATCGACCTAAGCTAGAAGCTTCTTATTCTTTCTTTTCTTCTTGTTCTTCTTCTTCTTCTTCGTCTTTGCCTTCTTCGTCTTCTTCCCTTTGCCAAGTACATATTTGTACTTGGAATTATGAGTACTGCGAATACGTAAAGTTTTTACTTCGCCAAGTTGCTCGCGTTCATTTAAATATTTGTACGCCATGAGACACTTGTCGGACACAAGACCCTTTTTTGTGCTTGGAAAAGTTTTTTTTATACGCAATAACGTAAATGCCTTCGCATTTTTGCGACAACGCGTCGACGATAAGCGGCAAGATTTGCTTCAAGCAAAATCTGAATGGATATGCTTATCTTGAAAATCCACTTTTACCGCGGTAAGCGGATAAATAAAAGTGCATTAAATGCATTATCGCAATGAATGGAGTGAGATTATGAAGGATACATTAACAATAAAGTATCTCAGCTAAATAACATGAAAGGTGAAACAAAGTCGGTCGAAAATAAAAAGAATACAATAAACTGGATTCACTAAGAATATACATTTTTACTTGAAAACCTTTCTCGCTATTGCAGATCTTATTCTTATCTCAACGTGCAATTGTTTCACGTAATACCACAGACTTTCCATGCAATGAAAACTCCCTTAAATTCATAAAAATGTCAACCAACAATTTTAACAATATTAACACAAAAATTATCTTAACCACATAACCTACAAATTCGATTATGAATGAGCTATCGAATTTTTCCAATTTCCAAAGTGATCCACCGTTGCGATACAAAATAGCAAAATGGCGACGAACGTTCAATTGTCCCTTAATGCCACGAAGTTTCTATTCACAGCATCTTTTTGTGCGTTACAGCACAGCATCCTGTGGCAGTAAAGGTAACGCGGTAGGAGGGGGAGGAGAGGTAGACTAAAATTTAGGGGTAAAAGTCGGATGTAAGGGTGAAAAGTTTTCGCAATTCAACGAAGCTACGGAAGAGGGCTGCCAACTCTGCTATATGATAATGGGACGTACTGTGTATATCTACTACATATGTAATATTTCTGTTTCTCCATATCCACCCCCTTCACTCTCATAATCCAATACCGAAACGATATCCATACTTTTCCTCCCCCTTAAAATTTGTATTATCACGCTTATCACCATGTATTAAAAATTCTTCAAAATTTCCCTACAAAGCTTCGATAATTATTCGTACACATTGTCATCGTTAACCTCACCCCCGCAGGCCATCCCTTAAATTTAAGTCCTTCGTATTCCCTGAAATTCTTAAACGTTTGTTTGCCAAACAATTTCCCAGTGTATTAAATGAGAATCAGGCCTGATAAAACTCCAAGCGCGAAACACAGGCGCGGCAGATCGATTCTTCCGACGCCATAACTTTTTCATCGTTCATGCTTTTCTACAGTGCTTTTCACAAGCGATACGGTATATAGGTAATTGCTTTTCGAAAATACTCAACGCGTACACGCCTACCATCTATATTAACCTGCCGGTATATACTCCGTGTGTAAGCAGGTACGCGTATACATACATATGCGCTCATACGTGTATCCCCAGATAAGGAAGGAGGAGCGGTGTATTTAAGTAGGTTTTATCACCCTTCCAACGTAATTTGGCCATAGCACGCAATATCCAGAGCCGTTGTTGGGCTTATTTCTTGGGATCCTCAGAAAAAAGGAGTCAGTGGCGCGTCACTAAATATACCTAGGGCTTTCATACGCTGCGCCTTACTATAGGATGAGTATTATTTATCTTTTACATTATTACGAGCAGCAACAATCAAGTTCTTTTTCTCTTGATTACTTGCTTCCTGTACACGTGTTCCGTACTGCCACGATTCACTGCGCTTTTGCATCGCTCGGTTAGCGGGATGGATGCACATGGAAATAAATTGACTGCAATATTTTTCGGTGGACAATATACGCGAAGATCATCCGGACAATTGATCTTTTCTCTTTTTCCTTTTAATCAAGGATAATTGGGCGAAACGCGAATATACTGTTTAACATTCGGAGAAACGATTTTGTCGATTTCGAAAATAATTATGAGGTATATTTCGAAATTTTCTGTTGCTTTTCCATACGAGAGAGGAATAAAAATAAAGATATAACACCGACAAGGTATTATTATTTGTTCGCGAATAATAGCACACGAGGAACAAGACATTTGTAATTTTGAAGATAATTTCGTAATATCTGTAATGCAACGGTGCATCAGTGCAACGTGTAATTTGAATGTACAGCTGCAACGGGCTTGATGTTTGAAAGTTTTACGAATATAATCATGGGTGGCAAAATGACCCATTATTCTTTTAAGTAATTTTACACCAACGTTGTTTTACTTTGTACGTCTCCTCCCCGCCCCCTGCCCACGTAACTTGGTTTCGACTTTCTACCTTCGTCACGTGTCATTTCCATTTTCCTAAATATCGTATTATATCACAGACAAAAACATCCGACGGTTACGTAAACAAAAGTATACACGGATAAAAGAGAAACAAGAAAACATATCTAACGTAGGAATCGGAATAAATAGACAACAACAAAAAAATAACATAAAAGAAACTCTCGACAAACATAAGCATAACAATAATATAGAGGACTCGGCAAATCGAGAATGTATATAAATAGGTAAAATGTCAAAAAAACGAGGGACGATGACGTCATCCAATCACGATCGATCATAAAGCTGAATTTTCATTGACAATACGGAACCGTCGTTCACACGTGAAACAGATAAAGCAAAATTGTCGTTGCGTTTGCGACAATGCCTAAAAAGACATAGGTATATATTTCTAGAGCTGGCAGGGGGTTTTGTATTACAGGAAACGTTCGGCAGTGATAGGGGGGGGGGGGGGATGGGATGGGAACGCCGCGGGGGGTTGGCTGCGAAAGGAGAGAAGAGACAAGAGGGGTTGAGACTAGAAGCAGCCACCGAATCAGCATTTATCACCCCAACAAGCCGGCTTTTAATGGGCTGTTCGAAAACTGTGCGAAATAATCTGAGTTTGGGGTGGGAGGAGGGGGGTTTGTAGAGATTGGTAGGGAGAGGAATGAAGGAGGGTGTAGTAGAAGGATCATGGATGACGAAGGGTACTGGAGAGTGGAGGGATGGACCAGCGACGACAATACCTTACGGTTCAGCGCACTCACTTTGGAATCGCAGTTGAATCGAGATTTGAGCGTCGAGGTTGCGTCGGGTCTCTATTTAAACTGGACACGTGACTACGTTTACGTTTGGAGGGTGTCTTTATCCTTTGAAAACCAAAATCAAATATATTATTCCGTGCGCGAGTCTATGGACGAGCCCTTAGAGCTCGGTATCCTCCCTTATTCCTGTGCATTCGACTGGAAGAGATTGTGTGACTTTATTGGCCATTCCTGATCGATCGGAGGCTAATGCTTTCTTAATTAAGCCTCTCGAAAATGTTTTGACGTTAAGGCGAACTCGCACGACGATTCTTCGAGCGATTTTAGAAAGACTTAGAAATAGAACTTTGACTAATAATACAGTTAGAGATCCATCTTCCTTCAAGGCGATCGTACCTTTCGATCTTGAAGAAATGAGCAATTACGTCATGAGATCGTATGGAAATTGATAAGGTTCGACTTACCGGATGCCGCCCATAACCGGAAGTCTAAAAGAATGCATAATACAAGTGTAACGTTCGCTTAACAACTGACAAACGTCTACGATGGTGGGTCTCTATGTATAAAACGAACAAGATAACGCTCCTCTTTACCTGGATGCGCTATAAATATGTAAATTCACAGGACTACCACCCTTCTTTGTCCAAGAGAGTTTAACTGGGAGGCACGAGGCCTGATCGATAAGATTCAATTTACTTGCACCAAAATGGTATACTTGGCAATATACCTCGAGAACGTAGTTCCCTCCGTGACATTATTGCCTTCGTAATAACGTGACAGTAATTTATATGTAAAATCGTTCTGCCGAAAATTCCAGGCATGTTAACAAGAGCTGCACCATACCAATACGAAACTTTCTCCAAAATGCATTGCACTCGTGAGTTTTACGTAAGATATAGATATTTTCATATTTTTTCTTTCTTTTTTCCTACCTCTCCCTCTCAGCCCTTTCTTCCATTATTTTATACCCTTTCAGGGATTTAGAGAAGCAATAGCCGCCATAGGGTCTCCAGTTGTATTTCTCAAGAAAGGAAATGCAGTCTTTTATCGATAACTTAGCCAGCCAGGTTTCCTCTTATCTTGGTTAACCGAGTGATAGATGCCATCCTTGCGAACTCCCTTCAGACCGCGCCGTACCACCCTTGAGGAACGCACTTGAAAGAACTGCATTACATTGAAGCTCTTGCGAGCGCGAATAAATCTAGTCGGCTTTCTCGACTTCTCCGCAGCGCGCTACTTCACTCTCGATTCGATATATATACAGGGGGTAGGTGGCGAGGAGGGTGCAAGAGAGGAGATCCTCGGTTCACAGGAGCTCTACAGAGAATGGAGAGGATGGAGAGGAAAGCAGACGATGGAAAAGAGAGAGAGAGAGAGAGAGAGAGAGAGAGAGAGAGAGAGAAGAAGCCCTTCCAGGCTTTTCTAGGGGTTGCGCGCTATGGGTTCCGATGGCTTTCCGTTCGCTGTAGCTCCCATGGGATTCGAATTGCCTCGGCGTCCCTGGTACTTCTGGTACTCCTGGTAGTCCTGGTATTACTACGGGATACAGCAGCTTCCCTTGCCACTATTCTCTAGCGCGTTAAGCAGAGGGTGCTCCCAAAATCCTATATGGGGAAAACCCGATCGCCCGTGTCTCGACTTCTTTCCGCATGTTTCACGCGAATGCACATAGAGGCGCGAGTGTCGCTGCTTTTTAAACGCACCTCTTACTGTTATTATTATCTTTCTTTATTATTATTACCTACAAGATATGCTAGGGATATTCCCTAGAAATAATGTCTAAGGGACGCAGAGGTTGAATATACAGGGTTAGGCAACTGCCTAGCCGTGACTCGAGACGCCGGCGCCTCTCTGGCGACTCTTCTACACCCGGATGGGAAAAACTACCCCTAAGTACTGGCTAAAGGATTGTCAATGCTCTCCTCCACGACGTCTCACCCCACTGCGACACAACTTCCGAGAGAGGATCCTCTTTTTATTCAATGCTCGGCCACCCTCCTACCCTCTCCACGTCACTTCCTACCCTCTTCTATGTACTTGCCCTCCTGTCTGCCCTGCCACTTCCTTTACTTCCTTCCTTCTCTCCTTTCATGCTCTTACCATCCCACCCTCTTTAAGATTAATTGTTTGACCTTCCGCACTTTTTACATCCCTCTTGACGACACATTACGCTATGGTCAACTACGTATTAGTGCTCTTTGGATTTTTTTTTAAAGACAATTCACCGTGCTCGCTTCTTAACCAAGTTCTTTGGTATTGCCGTAAGTGAATTAGCAGTTTCGATAGAATGGAAAGGGATGCTGTATTTTTTTGGATTTGATATTGCGCAAGAAGCTGAGTGCACAATTGATCATTAAGACGATTATATTAGTATAATGCATAGGGAGGAAATGTCCGACTCTCGGAAAGGACTTACAGGTTTTTCTTTTTTTTTTTCGTGAGATACGTAAGAAGCAACTTTTTCCACGACTACAGTTTATACTGGTCTTCGTTATCTTTGAATGTTAACTAAGAGCTCCTGGAGGAATAAAAGGATTTAAATAAGTGGCGAGTGCAGTGGGATGGTCGTAAAGAAAGTTTAACAGACTAAAAAAAAGTAAAGAATTTCCGCGCGAACCGGAAAGTGTCTTACGCCGTAGACGAGGTATCGACTTTAAATCAATTACGAACCCCGTCCGGACGCTGCGGTAAAAACGGGAGACTTAATACGAGTAAAGTACGTTACTGAATTTTAATTATATTTTTCATTTCGATTAGTAATCACCACGTTAAAAAAAAGAAAAGGCATTGAACCCTTCCCGATACTTTCACTGTGTTTGCATGATATTTTCTCTAAATATTCAATTAGGAAGATTCTCCATTCTTTTAAAATCTCCAAAATAACACTTCGTTATTTTTATTTAATATTCCGCCTAATAATTCCACCTGGAATCCTTCTCAATGCAAAAGCATTTACAACACTTTCAAATAAGCTACCAATCACACTTTGGAATCTGCAAACTGTTTAAAGACAGAGAGGTCAAAGTTCGCGTTTAACTGAATCCCTCAGTAAGTAAACCGGTAGCTCCAATGTCGAAATTACCTAAGATAAGATGGCCGACGGAAACGGGCCATACTTGAATGACGTGACCCGAATGTCAGACTCCCTCGTGACATACCATGTAATTGGAGTTATCTCAATGTCGGCCATCTTGAACCAAAGAGTCGTCTAGCCCGGATGCAATTCGAAGTAAATTTCTAAATGGGTCATTGGGATTCGGTCGAATACACGTATTATTCGCAAATAACTTACAGTCTGTATTGGACGACCGCCTGTAATGAGATTGGAAATTAATTACAGACGAATTGCGAATTACGTCACAAATTCAAATATTGTTATCGACATTTCTCGTCCCACCACTTTGAGGATACGTAAACGGAAATAGATTTCTCGTATATATTCAAGATACCGACTACCGGATGTGATAGATATATATGCGCGTATACTTTTTCGCGGAAATGAAGAGAGCAAAGGAAGAAGAAGAAGAAGAAGATAACTTTGTTGTAGTCATCCCCGAACGATTCACGGACTCAGCTCGATCTTATCTTAAAGATTACATCGGGTAGACTATGAGAACGTGTTTTTTTTTCTCTCGTTGGGACTGGTTCAATTCCCTCTAGCTTTTATGATATCGCTTCCGACCCCCAGCTTTGGGGGAAAGTTTGAACGACTCTTTGATGACGGTGCGTCGCCAAGTCGCGTTGCAGCTTTATTTTATGGGCGTCTATGGTGCAGCTATTGATTGCCAGTTCTACGAAGACTGGATTCTACGCCGTCCCTTGAATAATAGGAAGAGGCATAATAAGATCGACCAAACGCCATAAGAGCCCCATACTTACCCCAACAGTAACCTTTTAGGGGTTCCGTAATGGCGGACACACTGATCGTTTGATTGAACCAGTTGAACTGTCTGGATAGTTCATTGTATAAGAAAATCTATAGTATATAAAGATATATCGAGAAGGAGAATAATATATTATTTAGATAAAAATAATCGGGGTAACCTTTAATCTTATTATTCCAAGCAATTAAGGAATCATTTTTAAAATGATACAAGAAAACTCTGCGGATCGTACGGGTTATTTTAATCAATCGCAGCGAATCAAATAGCAGCTAATTGGAATCGTGTACACTCTACAGATCGAGATTTCTCGGCTGAACAACTTTAATTACCCATCGGATAATCCAAGTCAACCGATGCTTGGTAGATTCACCGTGATCACAGAGATTGAGTAATGGCCGCAGGGTATATACACCGTTACTAAGAATAAGGCACCTGGAATCCTGTTCGTTCGAAGTTAAACTTGGAAATTCAGAAGTACAACTGTATTCCGTAGTGTCTGTGATAAAAACCAGTGTACAATAAACTAAAATAGCCTAATCAGCCAATTAATTCGGGGAAGTGAAAAGTGATAAGCCAGATGCGTTTGAGTGCCAAAGGGGAAGGGTCCCACGTAATGCAAGAACCAATTGCGCAAAATCCAAGCAGAAAATCTGTCACGTTGTCTTTGCTCTCAATCACTCAAACACTTTGCATCGTCGGGCCGGGCCCTTGTTTCAATGAGAGCGTCGCGACGCCAGGAGAGGACGGTGTACATAGTAGGCAACACTATAGTAGTCTACCCTCTGCAATTGTACAATGAAAAAATATAAAAGCGCCAAAACGGCGAGAGAGAGAGAGAGGTGGATACATCGCCCTAACAATGTATGACGTCGTCATCGTGTTCCCAAGAGTTTGGTCCCCCCAATGTCCCCAGTGGGTCATTTCGATGCCATATGGCTGAACTCGGATGCCCGAATTTTCGACAATGGCTCTATCCCTGCCGTTGTGTTTTCATTCGTCGCACCTAGAGGCTTCGTGTCAATCGATTTCATTGTTCATGATGAAATTAGATTCCGGAGATTACAAAAGTTACTTCCAGGTGAATAGTTTGCGTGATGACCAATGACAGATACCTAGTGGTCGATACACACGTGAAAGGTCTTTCTTATATTTCTATTATGTCGCATATTAATTTGAGTGTTTATCGTGAAATGAGGTACGAGATAGAATTGTAACTAGGCAACTAATTCCCTGGTTAATAAAAAAAAAACAAAAAAACAGGAAATTACTCAATTACGGTAAAACGCGGCTTGTCGCGATTTACGAGCGCTCTGTAGTTTTAGAAACGTTGATGCAATTTTCCGTTACGTCATTCTCGTCGTTTCAAAGTTGCACTTGAGCTTTATCGCCTCTCGCGTCATTCTCTCTCGCAAAGCTTCGCGTATGTTTTTCAAAGCATCGATTGACAGGGTTGTTCGAACTGTTCTAAAAAAAATTTACTAAAAAATTATCATAATTATACGCAAATACAATTTCCACACAACCGAATTAAGATAATCCTTATGAAATAAAAAATAAATAAATTTCCAAAGCACAATCAATAATTCAAAATTAATGATAAAGACTGATATACATTTTTCACGAATTTTCACAGTGCATCTGCGACTATGTATATAAGGAGAAACCTTAATAATTGCAAAGCTTGTCTATTCGTACGTAAATAAACGAAGCAGTAGTGCAACTCTTGCATCATAATTACATACATGATGCATACAGTTAGAAATGCACGTCCAAGAAGAAGGCGTCGGTCTGGCGTCTGAGGTGTCCTATAAAAAGTTCGTCTGGTAGATGTTACGTTATTAAAAATTCATGCGTTTGGGAACTGCTGTCGGAATCGAGGTTGCCAGGTTGGGTTTATGCTGTCAACCCTCTTCTGGTCCCCAGTCGCCGAGGATGAGGATGAGAATGAGGATGAGAATAAGGATGAAGACGAAGGACGAAGACGAGGATGAGAATGACGGTAGAAAAGGGTACAGGAAGTATATGTATATACAATATACGTATAATATATATATATACACACACACCATATACTATAGATTCACCCTGCGCCTGCGAGGTATCAGGATTTTACCCCTTATACCCATAGAAGACACGACGGCAACAGTCTGCGACATCCTGGTACAAAGAGACAGACGCGTCTCCAAGGCAGACCTCATTTAAATAACAGATAATTGCCAGTCCTGTTAATTGAAGCGCCGCGGGGATCACCAGGAGGAGTTACTGAGATTTCGCAAAGTCGTATTTTGTCAGCGTTAAGCATTCACGTGTCTCCGGCGAGACAATACCAAGATGGCAACCAATTCCGAGTCAGTGTATTGGATGCTGGGTAATACGTATCCTATAGAAGCTTCCATCTCTTTGACGTGGAAGATATTCATAGAGTCCAACCTGCACCTACCGATCATCTCTGGATGGTTGAGACGCAGGATAGAAAAAAAAATGGAAAATTCGAGAGCTCCTGGAAATTGGCAGGTCGATCGTGTCCTGGTGAAGAGAAGAGGGGTAAGGAGAGTGGATCAAGTCAATTATTAACGAACGATATCGAGATGCGATGTACACTAGACTGTTAGTGGGATGCAGGTAGGGATGTTAACTATAAAGGAGTGTGAGGAGTAACGAACGGCTGACACGGTCACGACGGCTAATTGAACCGTTTATCGCTGCTGGCTCCAACGTATTACGTACCTCGCTTGCTTACACCCACCGCATAGATTACAAACCTCCTGAAATAAGTGCTATAGTCCATTCGCGATGTGTCGGCAATTCTCTGCGGCAACGTTCAGCATGCAAATTGTAGGGCTGCGCAGGAAAACCCGGGAATCCCAGGGTTATTGAGCGTACTGGAACAGCTATCGAGGTATCGAGTTATAGTGCAGTAGTACGGTGGTCAGAAATATCGAGAATTTGCAAAGTTCGCCAAATCCATAGCTCAAATAATAAAATTTAAATTCAGTCCCGATACACTTGATCCTCGTATGTAAAAATGGGATTGAATCATTTTTGTAATATTTTAGAAAGATACGCTGTGCGTGAAAAAAAGCGCGACACCCGTTATACGACCGGGAGTGAAACTCCCTCCCTCCCCCCAGCAATTTGCCTGGTATCTAAAGGTAGCGAGCTAAGCGGTAGCGGACGGTATCTATTAGACGTATATCAATATAAGATCTTGTAGAAATCGCAAAGCTAATGGGCATATCGGCATGCGGCATATGGCTGCACATCCGAGAGCCAAGACTGGCAACGACTGGGAAGAATAGGGTGAACGCTCGAGTAACTCTTTGTATGAGCGCTTAGAGGCGTGAAGCGGCTCACGCCGCCATTATTGTAACGTATTATATATTCTTGGTGTGCAGGCTCTGGCTTCACGAGAGCGAGGGACGTGCCGTGCTGGATTTAGGGACGTCTAGTGTGCGTGCGATTATCGTGAGATATCGAGCGAGTACCTGGCGAACGATAAAATTGAACATGTGACGCATCTGATTATGAACTGACCTTTCGATCGAATTGACGACAGGAAAATTATGTAAATTGAACGAATCTCGTGGACTGTTAGCATTAATCCAAATAAGAGGAAAATACCCAGTAGTCCAATAAAGCACAATCCACCTATATCTATACATTTTAGAAAATTACACTTACGGTTTTTCAAGTAAAATTGTTTTTTTTTTTAATATTCATTTCGGATACACCCATTATCATGGCGCATAATGATTCCAAAAGATATGCCCTTATCACTCCTTGTACTTAAGTCATGTAGATCTATCAAAGTTCAACGTACAATACTCTCCTAAAGAGAGATGCGGACTCGCAGTTGAACTTTGAGTGTTGAACTCGGCCAATTCCTTCAGAGCAGCAAGAGACTCCTTGTGTGGCCAAAATGGCCTTACCTGCACTGTATATAGTAAGCCCGTAAGGTTGGTATCCGTAGCAAACTAGGTACCATCCTAAATGGCCGGTCATACATTATGGCAAATGAGGAAAGTTGAGGGGGCCACGTGGCAGCAGCTGCAAGTCTGCCACCTTCCAACTTCATAACCATTCAGGAGATGAGCCAAACTGGTGGTCGAACAGCTAGAAATTTCCGAAGCGTTCAGTCGATCGTAGCGCACTCTGGGTACTTGACTGAATATCGACGAAGGTGACCAATACGTCGTCACACACTAATGAGAGACACTCCCGCACGAAAATATATATGGACTCCTTTTTTTTGCACTCTGAAAATAGCCTCAAGAATACCTTGGAGAAAAGAAAGATTCAAAAGTCCTGCGAAACTTTCAAAACTTTCCTTTACGTATCGGACACGGGTTCTGTCATATATTTTGGGATCTTACCGTGAAAATCCTCCAAGTTATCAGCAACGAAAATCCTCCCTGAGGGACGTCGAGCATTTCTTACAGACCGTCAATCAATAATCTCACCCCTCCTTTAAATCCCCCCCCATCTCCCTGAAATACCCTGTAGCGTATTTCACACTAACGAAATTCGCGTTCGGCAGAGCATAGTATGATCCCTTCTGTAATAGTACTCAATGCCGGATTAATCGTGTACTTCGATTACGAAAGCGGTATAGAGGCTGATTCAACAAGATCGGCAGCTTAGCAAATTAATTATAGAACGTTTAATTATCAAACGGCATATATATATGTATATAGGATATTACTTGTGCATTCCGATGTGGGAATTGCCAATGGCGTTTAGTTGGCTATTATGTTTTTGTTTGTTTAATTATCATTTATTTATCAAGTTTTTCACTTTCTCCAGTGCTCAACTCCCTTGATAGATATAAAGTTGAATACACAGTTACGCAGCAGGCGCAGACACACTTAGTACAGTCGCAATGAAATTTTCGCGATAAATAACGTCGTACCCACCAGCTACACTCACTCGGCTGCGTTGTGTACGAAGTACTTGGCTTGTAAGTTTCCCCTTGCGAAATAGCACTTATCAGAATGCGGAAAGGAAAATTAATGGCACGACTAGCGACGCTCTACGAAGAACGGCCAACGAGATTCCGACGTCATCCGCGTCGGAAAATCTACTACTGGCAGGACCAGCAGCCAGAGTGGCTTTTAATGCAATTTCGTGATCGAATTTGCTAGCCGCTACAGTGGAACCTACTCTGCAAATGATCTCGCGGGGTTCGCATGTAGCAGAGTGACGACAACAAGGTCTCCCTAAAAAGCCTATTAGTGCGAAAATGATGGTAACCGGATCCCTCCACCATGGTAAATGACCGTGACGAACTTTTTTGCTTCCCTTGAGTTGCTGGAAAAAAAAACAACAACCTTCCCAAGTAGAAAAACAGAAAAGAATAACGCATTAAAACATGGAGAATCTACGGTCTGACGTAAGAGCAATGTTTGCGAATCTTTCGACGCATCAACAAATTAACCCTCTTATCTTACAACGGTGGTTAGAATCAATTCGTCCCACTTGACGTAATATTATTTTATTATCAGATCAGATTCGATTTCGATTGTCATGAAGTATCTATAGTTGTGACCATTATTCCTGAAGGACCTTGTAAGTCTCTTGAAAATGATCTGTAAAATATTTACCCCTCCCCCATATAGATGCGTAGACATAAGAGTCATCCCATAGAAAATATAACCCCAGCATAATTAAAACCAGTCGAATCGCTACTCATGAAGTTCGAATGATAATTGGAGAATTAATTGGATTATCGATTTAAGGGATAGTATATCAAAAAGCTGATGTCACCAAGACTCCACAAGATCGATATCAAGTATCAAATAACCGAGGCGCAATCTATTCCAATTTAATACTCGCATCGCTGGCTATTAAATAAGCACGTTCTCCTTCTCAGAACTGGACTTCATTCAATAATGGTCTTTTATTCAAGGAGCCTGTACTTAGCGTGGATGGAAGGTAAAGCCAGGACCTTCTCCACGAGTCGCTGTTGTGACAGTAAAGAGCTCGAAATAAATCTTAGTTACAATCATTTCTTTTGCAGGCAACGGCCGCACGGCGAGCATAAATCAAATATCATCGCACTTGTGTAGGTATATATCCTATGGGAAGATGGAGGAAGACCGACCAGTACCAACCCCTCCTGTAACCCCGTGAGGTATTACGTTCCGCACTGGAGGCATTATTTCTACGTCGACGAGCTTGATAAGGGAACAGCGACAAGACTAAAATTTCTCTCTCGTTCTCTCTCCATCTCACCGCTGTAGAATTTCAAAACTAGAATAATCGGATATCTCAACCGGAAAGCATGTAACCGAAAAGTAGCTGTCTGGTCCAGGGTTAAAAAATTCGTCCAGCTGTGTCTCCGAGTCCTTCGAACTCCTCTTCACTCCCTATCTCTCTCTCTCGCTCCCCTCTCAACTAATTCTCCCAAAAGGACACAGAGCACATAAATTTTCCAGGATAAACTTTTACGAGAAGGTCCGTCAGCTCCTTCGTCACGTGTCAAGAAAAATTCATTGTATCCTAGTATACCGATTCGAGGAAATTACCTTCACTCGTACCACTACACACTCTCAACTGTAACCTAACAATTCACCTACGAAAGAAAGAACAAGAAACTTCGCGATAATGTGTGCAATTTAATTCCAAGTACAAGAAAGTATCGTCCTTCACGGGCTCTTCTTCTTCCCTGTTTCGAGTATCCTTAATACAGAACTCACACTGAGACACGATTTTATTGGTACACTGAGTGTGTATAAGTATACAATATATCCAAGAAGGACGTGTGCATTAATATATATATATACCACGGCATGGTTATGCTTACACGTGCGCGGCAGAACGTTTTCTTTGAATATCAATGCATCTCTTGATGCAGGCGAGGTTATGTCGCTACATATGCGCTCCGCCATAGCGTTATACGTTCAGCTTACTTGACATTAGAGCCAATGGATGGAGCCACGTTACATAGGTGCGCGCGCACCTTTAACGTATGCTCGAACATACCTGCCTTTTATGTGCGACTTTTTCGTTTTATATACTTTGCCTTTACCTCCACCTTCCTTCGAGAAGGTTAATGTTGTGGGGATGTCCGAAAGTCTTCTATGCTTCTTTTTCTTACTTCTTTTACGCCATAGTTACGTCACTCGGGATAGTATAGGGGATCGAGGAATCGTCGTGCTTCTACGCTATCGAATTTCTGTTTATAAAGGTTAAGTAAAACGTCGCGCGACACCTTCGATGGAAATGCGAGTCACTCGAAGACTTAGTAGTTTCATGAGAATTACATTTGCCATTCGTGCTCCGTGCCCACGCGTGTGTATTCATTATCTACGGGAAGCAATAAGTTCTGGAATTGTATTGATCTTAATAGATTTTTTTATTTGTTTTTTCTTCGCTGTAGGCGATTTATTCGATGCTTATAAATTACGTAATTCAATATAGTATATACGTATATAGTAGAGTGGTGTGTAAATATTTTTTTTTTCTCAAATGATAAGTAACCTGTGGATTAGACAAGGGATTAGGATTTATCTGTTGACGTTATTATTTGTATGAATTTTTTTAATCACTTCATTAGCTTTCCTTAATTATTGAATAGTCGCTGATGAGTAGATTGTTAATCTGATATCACGTACTGCTAATTCGATCATTTTAATGATTTTATAAGGTGGGATGTATTCAAAGGCCTGCAAGAACCTAATGACGTCAACTTGATTAACCCTTTCGTTACCGTTGACGAATTTACGTACTCTGCGTTAATAAAGCGAACATGCTCGTTTTGTAACGAAATACAAAAAAATATATATAATATTTATCATCTATCTCATTTTAATTCGCTTTTCGTATTATCCTGCACTCAAGAAATCCCTCAGCTGTGTCGTAGTACGTGTAACGTTCTAATGCAACATGTAATGCCATAATCTAATGTCTACCTTAGAACTTGTATAGATAATGTATGCATATACGAAGTCTCCGATTTGCCATACAAGGCGAACTCCAACGTACTTATAGTTCATAGTTCACGAAGTAAAGCTTACGAACCCGGCATTACGTGATCCGCATCTCTAAGATCATCGAAGTGGTTAAATTTGAAATTTTCAATATATAAATATCGTATCGATCGAACGTGGTAGTAAGACCATTGAATAATTGTTAATTAAAAAAAAAAATGATTAGAATCCATTAGGACTTGAACGTATTATTACCTTTAGGATTTAGGTTGAGAAAGTCATTTATGGGGAATAGATCAATAGTTTTATGGAATGGTGTTAATTAATGGAGGCTGCGTGAAAGAGATAAAACCTATAAGTGTGGTTTTTATTGGTATTTCGTTGTGTGTTACTTCGTGGAATCTAGAACTATATATCGTAATTCTCAGAACGTTTATAGGCGATCCGTAAAAAACGATCGAGAGAAAATCATGTCTTGCATTACCCGATCCATTTCTCAGATTGCTTTTCGACTATTTCACCGATCCCTTTACCCTTTTGATTTCTTACCATGGATGCGAAAGAGTCGATGAAAATGTGCTTCAGCAAATGGCTTCCAATTTTTCATGGCAGTCTCTCTAGTCAGTGAAATTGATACGCGCAAACCGTCATTTTTCCTAATATCTTCAAACATGTTTGTTATCGATTCTGTTATTGTCTATACTGATAACAAATTTATTGAGATATACAGATTGCCATCGGTTATCTTTGTATCCTATTGATTCTCATTGCCAGAATATTATATCTGAAAATATGATTTTTCAAAAGTGTCTTATCATTAGTATTCGGCCTCACGATATATTGAAATTCTTTTTATTCTCTAAATTCCTCGTAAGCTTATTAAAAAGATTTGTCTAGTTTTCAATTAACCAACGGAATGACGCATGTGAGAAATTTAAAAATATTTATCACCACCGTGCGTTCGGTAATCCTTTCAGGTGTTTACAATATATTTTTTTTTTCTGGAATAAGCCGGATTGAAATTTGATGGCGCGCCATAAACACCAACTGAGAAACGTGGAACACGGTAGTGGCTTTTAACTATGAACGGTACTTTATTCTCCGACAAGCATATCCGTTCTACCATTATCTTTTTTAATCCGAAAATACAGGGAGTTCTGTACTGTTCAGTTTTGTACTGAATTCGTACAAAGTGTACGGGTCATTTCCACAAACGTTGCACATTGCACAAACGTTGCGCATTGTTTACATGTTTCAATTATTTATTCAACTTTTCGTTATTTTCCATGCGGATCTGACGATTCATTTTTATTCAATCGAACCTTGATGGTCTCTTGTAAACAATACTACGATACATAGCCCGGATAACAATACTAAAAATCAATAAATAATTAATTGTTTGATCAACAGCTTTCGACTGTGTAAAAAAATTTTACAAACTCTCATAAATACCAATAGTAACGCATTACCCTGCAATCCTATTTTGCATATTGATATACTGGTCTCAAACTTTTGCAAGTATCTGTACGTGCGCGGACTTCTAACGGAACTTGAAACGATCTATAACTGTCAACGTCACAAGTTGACGAAGGCACGGTCTCATCGCCAGAATGGCAGGTTAGGAAATTAGATCTTCCTTGTGCTGTCTAGGAATTCGCACCGTCGACCTCGAGGAAGCTTTACACATGGCAAATTGTACATCACGCAAGCCATACACATCTGTTTAGTACTAAAAAGAAAATAAAGTATATTTTTTTAATTTAACAGTAATTACCACCCTAATATTACTTCATGATTTAATCATCGTCTCGAATCGCCAATAAGATCAAAGCGTTTCCAGGCTTTAATTTTTTCCAAAAATTCTCACTGAATTCTGAAAACTCAAAATACTCGAAAATGAACTTCCTACACCAAGCCTAAAGACAGGATCGTTTTTGCACCAATCACGAAGCGTTTGTCCGTCGTCGTGGCTCATCAATTCGAAAAAGCTAATGCTCCCTAAAGAGGCGTAGATAATTACTATTAGGCTCCTGGCACACGTTCACTAGCCAGCAAAAACACGGAGCCAACTTGAAATTATTCAGTTGTTAGGAACAGAGATTCCGGTCCATCCACATGGCGAGTGAATTTTCAACGTTGAGAGAATCCTATAGTCCCCAAAATCTCCGTCTAAAATCTATAACTGTGAAAAGATATGCCTGGCGCCATTGTCTTTTTTGCCAGCAGTATATTTTTTTTCTGTCTTTCACTTTTTAGTCAAGTCTCTCTAGCTCTGAAATAACATTTGAAAGATCTCGAAAAATTCCAACCGCCTTTGACGACATAGATCACCATGCAGATGTTCCAAAGGATATGCATTTATCATTGTTTTTTGATAGTCCATCTGTACCATTCATCTCCTTCGTCATTCTACTCCTCGACGGTTTCGTAATTATGATCTAATTAACGACGCTACCTAGAAAACGGAAGTTTAATCTTCTTACCGCCGACAATGAACCCAAAGGCAGAGTCATTAAATCGAG
Organism: Pachycephus smyrnensis; assembly: GCA_030142225.1. Classification (NCBI taxonomy): domain Eukaryota; kingdom Metazoa; phylum Arthropoda; class Insecta; order Hymenoptera; family Cephidae; genus Pachycephus; species Pachycephus smyrnensis. The sequence continues at coordinate 133,842 of JARQST010000047.1, read as the reverse complement.
ATAGAAGAATAAAAAATTTAAACGGTTCCAAGAATTTTCGTATAGAGCGAATGGCCGAACCTCCCAACGATGAAGACCGGATGGCTAAAGACGTTCTACAAGAATTACGAAGAATAAATTAATACAGTGTAACTAATCGGATAGGCATCTCTGACTTTCCCTCGCCTAAGTCTGGCTTCTCCTTCCTTCCTTCTCTTAGCTCGCGCGTTCGCTACGAAACATGGGAAGCTTTTATCGTAATCTAATATCAGTGTCAGCTACGAGCTGTAACTGATTTGAGTGAGCAGCTACGAATGTTAAATGGAGCGTCCACAAATTGTTGAGTTTTTATCGTAAGAATGCTTTTCCTCGTCCTTGACGCAGCATCCAACTGGAATTTGGATGGAACGAATAAACCGATAGTATACACCAAGAGAAAAAAGTAATAAGAAAAGATCTCAACCAAGGGATTATAGTAAAGATAACTATCGAAAGTAGTTAAATAATCTGTAGTAATTTTAACTAATTGAATAGTTATATTTACTATATTATCCATGGTTGAGTTCTTTTCTAATTATTTTTTTCTCTCACTGTACCTGCTCCCTCTTCCCACGTTGAGCGACAAATTAAAACAAAAAAATTCGGAATAAAAACAATGAGATAAAAATGATAACATTTTTGAGAATGAATTTTTGTATTTATGAAAAAAAATTGAAAAATCAACATTTTTGAAAATATTTTTTGGTGAATGTTTATTTTTTTATGATGCTACTTCAGATAAGATGCTTGCCTCGCTTCAATCTACGTGAGCAGTAAGGAAAAATGATCATGACGATCTGATAGTGCGGGACGTGTAAAAAGTCTGACCTTTATAAGGATTCATTAAAACAACACAGTGGAAGCTGAACAAGCTCCGAAGCGTTGCGTCATTCCCGAAACAGAAGATTTATTAGTGGCCCTGCGCATACCTTTATACCAAATGAACATTATTTGTCATAATACGCTTAAGTCCCTTGGCCACCGAAAAGGTCGCGGCCATTTTTCAGTTCCTACACTTGAAATTCCGGAGGTGGGTAATACGTTCTCTTAGAAATACTTTGAAAATTGGGATGGAATAAAATTCGATTTCTTTCAGCTTCCCCCTTCCCTCCCAAGAAATATCTATTATTAACATTATGCTTGTTACTAGTACTGAAATTTTCTTGTGAACAAATCATAATAATTTATATGCATTTACATCAGGACTGACGCGACTGTAATTTTCTATGTAAATTTTTATTATACATCAACTATCCGTAACCTATCTTTTTTAAAGATATTACTTAAAAATAATATGCAGTTCTGATAGTACGAGAAGAGGTAACAGAATTCAATGATATTTGTCTCTTTAAAAGCAACATTGTTCACAGAGTCATTGTCATTCATATTAACAAAAGTAACCACTAATGGGTTTAAAAAAAGTACTTTTAATCATTCAAATAATTTATATGTATATACATCAGAACTGACGCGACTATAATTTTCCATATAAATTTTTATTATATATCGACTCCGTGACGTATCTTTATTTTATTATATTGCTTAAAAATAATATGCGATTCTCATAGTACGAGAAGAGATAACAGAATTGAATGATATTTATCTCTTTAAAAACAACGTCGTTCACAGAGTCGTCGTTATTCATATTTACAAAAGTAACCACTAATGGGTTTAAAAAAAAAGACTTTTTTTTCACTTTGACTCATTGCCGATTTCTGCATACATTTAAGAAGTCAAAAATAAGCTAAGAGAAATTTAAGAAATTTTTATTTTTCTATCCTTTACCTGATTCAGTAAATATACTCAGCGTCGTATATTAATTTGTTTCTATTAAAAACTTACGATATTCACAACCCTTAACTAAAAATGGCATACGGTGCATCGCTTAAGTTCAAACGATACCGTGGCATGCAATGCCTACTTAAGCGCAGCCAGGCTAAAGCACAAGCGATAATTGATAATGACGATTTTGTACGGCGAGAATGCCCGGGGCATACTACACACCAAGAGTAAACTTAATTAATATAATAAATTCAAGAGAAACCGTATGGCCTGGCGAACATTAACCTTCCCACGGCATGCAGCGCAAACGTGAAATTCCGGGATAACTTGCGTAAGTGGCTACGATCATCGTTAACGAAGTCTAATGCGAAATACCTTTGGTTTTCCTGTATTTTCAATTAGCGACAAAAGAGCATAGTGCTTTAGGAGTCATTTCGAATTTCCCGCCCAATTCATTTCCCACTACACACCTGATGTAAATGGACGATAATTCTCCCGCTGTATTTTTCTTCATTAGATAATTCAAATTTTCATTAAAATTTTCACGCGTCAATTTCTTTTTTTCAAATAAAGATGCACTTTTACACCCCAATCCATAACGCTAATTGCTTCCGTAGTTTTCATTATTGCCGCACATGCACTGGGATTGAAAAATTTTTAAGTAAATTTCCAAAATTTATGACGGTCATACCCCTGCAAATTTAGAGCACAGCGAAACATCTTAACAAGGGGTTAGGTTATCGGAGGCCGGATGTGCGTCCCACTTCCGGCATAGAGCCTGAGGGATGTTAACCACGCTTGAATATTATTGTCCCAAAATACATAACAGTGTCTGATACAAACATAGGACAATACTTATCCATTCCTTGTGCCCGCTACATTTTCTCCACTAGCTGTATGGCGACGACCCTTACGTATACCACTCGCATAATTGCTTTCAGCCAGGACTATTTGCAACGTAGCCTGACATATCTCGTTCACCCCCCGACGAATCTACGAATTTAAAGGTCACTCTCTAAGAATTTGCACGTCACATTGATTGACAATACTCATTTTCGCAAATCGCACGAATCCATCCCAACGGCCATTAAAAAGAGTCTCGAGATAAATTTATTAAAATAATTACGCGAGACATAGATAAATATTAATTACCATTCACTTTGATCCCCGTGTCATTAAAAACGTACGTATCGTTAAGGGTTGAGTAAATTCGTAAATATTAAACAACCACTTCATTACTTATCAATTATATTACCAACGGCTTTCTTGCCTCTGTCGTTATATCCTTGAAGTTACTACGGTATCTAACGAGAACAGATATAAAATATATACAAGAGCTACTATGCTCAAGATATTCTCAGTACAATGTACGGACTTTACAGCCGAGGGTGATACGATTTTTATTTTTACTGAATCCCATCATCGTGGGAATCTTTGAGCGGAAGAAGCGATCGAGATTGCAGGAAAATCGGTTGCGCTTGAGAGTTAACGAGAGTTTGGAAAAATGAGAGTAAAAAAATATATATATATTATATTTATGTATCCGAGTATATGGTATACAGATATAACCATACCTCTATAGGTATACACGTTAAATGCTCTAGCAAAGCAAGAGGTGCTGAGTTATCCCGAGTGATTTACGGCCGGGCTTTTCCGGGCAGGAAATTCGTTAGGGCAATCTTTGGGATTCGAGATGGGCTTCTGCACGCACTTCACTATATAGCTGATAATGTTAACGAGTTTCGCAGATAACGCATATACCTATGGTTCTTCCTTAATACGTGCATGCCGTGACTTCCTACTTTACGCTATTCTCTTGCTAGAGCATATACCATTGGCGAACGGGACGACTCAATGAACTTTGACACGTCATGAAATTTTCTTATTATAGTGTGTGTGTGTGTGTATATATATAGCTATTTAGAGGCATATGTTAAGTATGCTTTGGAAAGTATGGGATATTCACGCCTTAAATTCTTATGACCTTTTCATCGATTCACGATGCTAATTAGAATGAGTGAATCTGATGATGTAATAGATTATTATATGAATGATGATGCAATTAATTTTTTTTGTATATATTAATTGGGATTAGGGTAATCAGTGTTAATTATGGATCGCACTGTACTTGTTGGAAAAAATTGGATCTTTTTATTGAGATTTTTTTTGTGGGTCATGCATTTTGATGGAGGTTATTGATAGGTGATAGGTGATATTGGAGTTTGCATTGGGTCAATTCTGACAATACTGGATATCCGATAGTGGATGTCTATTAGAAAGTAACTGATAGTAAAAATGTTTTTTTAACTCTTTACTACCAGGCGAATATCGGGGGGCTCGATTTTCTCCAGCCGCGTGAAAGTTTCCACGCATTTACCGTTAGGATGAGGTATATTTTACACTGCAGGTTATCTCTCGCGTAAATGCTATATGCAAGTGGCCATTACGCCCTCTTACAATTCAAAGGATCGAGTTCTTTCTTATTCCTTTCACCGATCAGACACTTGCTACAAGTTATACGATATTACAGACGGAAAGCTTTGGCGTTGCATTCAATTTTACGAAGTATGTAAATGTTACGTGAAATGATTAAGATACTGAAAATACGATGGTATTATTTATATATTTTTTTAATAATAGACTAGTTCGTAGCTGCGGTTACGTAATGAAAAATTAAATAAAATTCTATTCGCTCAAACGCATGAGAAAGTCAGAAAGAGAGAGAGAGAGAGAGAGTACGAGTATAATGCATTACAATGGTTTGCCATTAGGTAATTTTGTATTAAGCCCATTTAAAATAAGTGAATTATAATATCAGAATAGTAATAAAATTCAAGAGTTTTTAATTAAAATGAATCATTAAATATTGACCGCACACACTCGCTGATTAAAAACTTCAATTAAATCCAAAAAAAATTAATCTTTTTTTTTCCAATTTAACCAGGAAAAAATCACAAACTACTGTTTTCACTGGACAAAAAAAACAATTTTTTATAAATTATTTTCCACTGTGAATAATCCCGTTAGATAATCACGTACGGGTTTATACGGTCGGATATTTGAATGGTAGAATAATTCAATATTTGCCATAGATAAGATGTTTCTCCTGGAGAATGTTCGCCGAAAAGTCCAACGGAAACAGGATTAAATTTTGTTAGGTTTTAGGATCCCCAAAGTAGTAAATAACGTCGTGGGTGGGAGGGGATGAAAGGGCGCAGGAGGATAATATAAATGTCGGCCTACATTCGAGCGAGTTGCCAGCACGCGAGAACCAAGACAAGTCGAAGCAAGGTAAACTGTGGCGCAACGTAACGCGACGCGAGTAAAGTATTTTCTTAGGATTATATTCGTGTTTCTCGTAAGGCCCCAATATTGTTTGCCGTAAAGCAGCAGAAATCACGCGTCTCTATCGCGCAGTCCAAGTGTCTATCTGAGAACGTAGCATAAGGTGCGCCTAACGCTGAACGATGACTGTGGAAATCGATACCTCTTATCTTTCGTTCCAGTCGCCACACATTCGTTACACACGACCTAGACTGCGTGCAATCTTTAATGGCTCCATTTGACTTTCTTCTTTTATTTCTTAAACCTAACCTCAAAGTCTAATGAAATTTCTTCATTTTCATTATTCGAATGATTCTGAGAAACTGTGTATGGATTGGTTCGATAATTTATTGCTCATTGAGCACACGATTCCGATTGATTTTGAATTGTAATAAATCGAATTGAAAAAAGAAAAATTCACGGAGACCGTATAAACGCGAATAAATTTTAATCAGTAATATGGAGTCGTGAAAAGTGCAGGGAACGACGCGGGATATTTGAACATGAAATATTTTGTCACAAGTATCACGATCCTACGCTGCTTCGTGGGAATTTACATTATTTGCCAAAATATACTCTCTGTATGTACATTTAAATTGATGCTACTTCTCGTTGATGTAATTTCTTGTTAATGCACATTAATTTATGTAATGATTAGTACGGTAGGCCGTTTCGTACAGAGGTAACCTTCCAATTAATACGAACGTCATTTCAAGTATATCCAATGCTAAAGTGTGCTGCATATGTATTTGGTAATTAATAAATAAGTCTTATATGCACAATTCATTGTATTATGGAGATTAGCACGTAACAAATTGTGACGCGTGTCCAGAACGTTTTGAAAGTCTGAATTGTTATGTATCTATCGTGTATGTTTATTATCCTATTAAAGAATTATTAAATCAGGTCAGTAGTTTCACGGAAAGAGACAAGAATCAAATTTTCTTCGATTGGACGTCAGCTTGAAAAACTATGTTACTCCTCGATGATGATACCTTACGACCAGTTACCTTAGGGCGAACACGCACGTCACGACACCTCTGGGAATTATGTATTCGTGCACCTGGCTAATGACGGCATCGTGCCTCTACAAAAGTTCATCCTTATGTGGAGTAACGCAAATTTCCTGCTTTATTACTTCCGCGCTTTTTTTATTCGACATATTATATTGCATAATATGTAGACTAATGGAATTCTTTGCACGAAGGAATTTCACGTAGGCACCTGAATGCTGGTGGTGTACGTCAGTGATTTTTTTTAATCATGATCATTGTGACCTATGATTCAATAGAAACCCTTTGCTTGTCTAGTGGATTGAACAATGTATTTTTGTAATAAAATTATTTTGTCATTAGCAGTATTGTTATTATCACGTATTAAGCAAGATAAATATTAGATGGATTTTTAAAACAATAATTTTTAAGAAAATTGTTTGACAACTCATTTGCATATAAAATTTTATGTAGCTTTGCTGAAGTTTTTATCCGGCATGAGTTTGGGTGTCTGTTAATGTGTAAATCTCGCAGCTACGTCATTTCCGAGACTTTGTAAATTGCTATGGGACGGAATGCCGAATGCTTCGTTGGATGCTTTCCAAAAGAGGATGGATTATAATTCGTAGTCGGAATATGTATGCGGCTGAAAGCGAACGAAAGTCGATGCTGCCCAGTTTTCAAAACCGTCGAGAAAATTTGATAAAACTCCAAAGTCTTCCAAATGAAAAGTGATGGAAGATTTTGCTTTCGCAAAAAAAAACTGTATATCACGTGGGTCTGATTTTTTGCTTGCCTTTCCTTTTACGTCACAATGTCAAAGGATTACATTTCAAGTCGTATAGCATTATGATTATATTCAGTGTAACCTCCGGATGTACCAATTCTAAGCCGCCACGAAAAAACAAAAGACAAGGGGAGACCTTACGGATTTTGTTGGAATCCGTATCGCCTGGTTTTACTGACTGAATAATGTAAAGAGCATCAAGCTGAATGATTTAGGATCGTCTTGAGAGAGGACAGAAACAAAGCTTTAAATTATTTGACGGAAAGACCAGTCGTTCAATTATTCGCCATTTTGTGTTACGCACTGGAGATATATTGACATAATTTTTATCGATCGTCAATAAAATCATTGTAAATTGACAATCCAAATTATTCGAAAAATTTAATACAACTTTTTTTCATATGTAACAAACCATACTTTTATTTGTTATTTTATATAATTAAAAACAAAACTTTTACTCACTCTTGTCTCCAAGCATCGAAATTCAAATTATGTAATGACCCTCATTTTCACGTACTCCGATGAACGAGTGCGCATTCAGCGAAGGCTTATCGGCGAGACAAAGTCCTCCAAAGAAATAAAAAATCGACGGTATTTTCTTGAGGATTTGCTGCGGCTTTCCCAGGCATTCGTAACCTCGCCCCCACGTGGTTTGCGGGGGGGGCGGGGGGGGGGGGGGGGGGGGGGGGGGCGGGGGGGGGGGGGGGGGGGGGGGGGGGGGGGG
>JARQST010000047.1:0-126205 GCA_030142225.1 Pachycephus smyrnensis | reverse complement strand
GCCGGTATTTTCTTGTGGTTTTGGTGGGGCTTTCCCCGGCATTGGTAACCTCGACCCCACGTGGTTTCCGACCCCCCCCCCCCCCCCCCCCACCCCGTCATGACACTTTCCCCAAGCATTTCACGTTATTATCTAATGTCGTCTTGATAGAGCGGCTCTATCTGACCTGACCCTCTCAAAGGTTAGAAAATACCCAAAAGCCGTCTTATACCGTGATTTCCCAAATAATACATTAACCCTGTCCACAGACTCATCAATAAAAGATTTTCCAAGTGTTCCCGTCATAATCGTCATATTACGCAACAGCGAAAATATTCCACATTTTATTCCATTCCACGAAACTAGATCTTCATAGATCTCAACGAAATATAATATTAAATAAAATTCCCCAGATACGATCATTAGGATCAAGCTCATCAAGAACTTTCCTAGACAACAATAGGGCGGTGCGGGGCGATGGGTAGGTACGTTCTATAACTAACAATGGGGATGATTTTATCGTTCGCGAGAGAATTACGTGTTGCGTAACAAACTTTCTCAGTATGTACCATATACGATGTTGACTCGGTGCGTGAGTCAATCGTAATTTATATCTCATTAGAGACTCCTAATATGTAGCTTGCTGCTGCAAGTACGTAACTCAACCATAAGTCTATCCACGTCTTGAAAGAAAATGGCTTCCTGGATCTTTGATACGAAAGTAAATTGCTTTCCCTTGTTGATCGATCGATTTCAAATCGATACTCATCTTCCTCGAAGTACTTGACGTTTCGATAAAATCATTTTTATTCGTTAATTACCTCATTAGAAATCACTATGATCACCTGGATAACTCGTGTGACAATTTATTAAAATTTTTACTATTTTAACTACCAAATGTTATAATACCTTTTTACTATAGGTGTCTTTCTATTATTTCTCAGGCACTCCCTAGCCAATTCTTAGATACGATTGGATAGCGGCTAAATACAATCAAGCTTTTCGCTGATCGGTATATTATTTATTATTACAATACGCAAACGTATAACATGTCGGCTGTCGGCAAATCTCTAGCGAACAGATAGAATAGATACAGACAGTATCTATATAATGTACAGTCGGGGTCAGGATTACGACATTAGTTCAACTGCATGCCTTTCGAGGTTGTTAAGGCTATAGATATACATATACATATACGTATTAAAATCTAATCACAGTGTAAGATATTGTTATTGAAAACTATTGATTTACGATCGATCTCTAAATCACGATTTCTGTCCAACCAATAAAAGAAACATAAGCACAAAAGTCATACGAGTAAGTGCGATTGAGGTTATGTTTTAATTTGTTCGTTTTCTTAATATTCTCATGTTTCTCAACGATGAATTTCATTTGAACGTGATATTCTGTTACGTATGTATTTTGCTATAAATTACAGTTATATATATCATATTATCACAATGGTCAATTACCAATGAGCAAATGTCAAAATGAGAGTTCAATGACAAATATCAGAAAGCTGACTGGCTTTCGCAAATCATGGGGATTGCCGTAGGTACCGTGAAAGCATCCTACGAGATAAGGCTCTCGCTCTTTGTGTAATTACGCCGTGAATAACGATTTTCAACGTGGGCGTACGCACGATAATGCTCGGTCTGATCTTAAGATGAATGTAGTGTGTGTGACCCGGGGCTAAGAATGATATTTATAGTATATTATATTGTCCATAGGGAGATTAAATAGATAACGCATGATCCGAGATGATTTTGATCCTCCATCTTTGTTTATTACAATATAATAAGACACCTTGCTCGGCAGATAAAAAATTAGGCGAACGTAATTAAAAAGAAAAATACCTTTGAAGTATAATTATTTTTTGATGAAAAAAATTGTTCCCTCACTCCTCTTTCTAAAAATTCGCATTTAAGTGAATATTCGTACTGCTTTAGTTAAAGGGTTAACGTAATTGCGTGCTGCGCTGTTTCTCGCGTGTAAGCGTGCCTTTAACGCATTGTAAATCAGTGGCTCTTACGACGTCATTACATCATGTAAATTTTTCTCGGGCACACACACGCCTCTGAGCGCCCACGCGTTATCGTTCCTTCGCGTCCTTTTCTCCCGTGTACTAACCCTGCGAAGTGCGACTCGTTCGAATCGCAGCCTACTTCATTCTGCTTGAGACAATTGCCAGCTCCGATTGGAAGCGCCGTGTGACTCAAAGGAGAAAGATTTCACGGAATGGACGTAGAAAAAACTTGAAGCCGCGTACTTCGGAATTGCGCGAAAGAACGAGAAGAGAAGGAATTAATAAATTCCTAAATAATGGCGAATAATTATTTTAATGATTCGAGTACTTATCCTTATTAAAAATTAAATAATAATAATCAACCTAACGACTCATTCAATCCTCGCGTTTGATTATCCATCCGTAGACGCCATTTTTTTATTTAATTGTAACCTTCGCATTTATTAAGTACCTACCTTTACCGTATGCTTCTCAATACGGCCTTTTCGATTTCGCAATAATATACCTGCAAGTGTTCCTATTGCCGGATCTCAGACCGTTAGATCCATTACACATTAGAAAGGTATGGGGATCAAGATTGGATAACGTTGTATACAAGTATGGATACAGAATTCGTCGAGTTCGAACGAGTAAGTACGCACTTTAGAAAATGGCGGCGATATAGCGACACACCAAGTGCAAGTGATTTACGAAGCTCGCCGATTTCCACGCTTTGTGGATCGGTAATTGCCGACCGAGAGAAGTATACGCGATTGGCATTTCGCATGGAGCAATAGCCTCTCGCCAAGTCGCCACCGGTATAACAGGTACTACATAATTAACGCTTACACTCGATGACTTCACGTGTGCCCTACACTGCCCTCAAACCATACTCTGCCTAATCCAATTAAACATCCAATCAGATTGCAGATACGACCAAGTTTAATTAATGACGCATTCTTATGCGGCTACCAACCAATCTCGCGGGATGATATGCTACATAAATATACATGCATAATATACTTGCCATACCTAAAAAGATCCATACATACGTAACGTCATGTAAAATAATACTAATCCTTAAAAAACATTTTTTTTCAATCACACATCATTATTTCATCCAATATTTATTGCTTTCGTTTCCAAAGCAGAAATCATTTCTACTTTTAGATAAAACCAAATCGTGCTGCTGTCTATTTCACGTATAGTTCTAATCCGGATATCAAACGACATTCCTTAAGGATTTTTTCATTGAATATCCTTGTAATCGATTTTTCAGTGTTTATAATCGATAAGGAGACTGCATTTATCTAGGGCTTGAAATTTTTAATTAAATTTCATTTCACGTTTTTCCTCCAGGCAGATTGGCAAAGATACTCCTGTCACGGTTGACTAGTGAAATACCTGGGATAATACGGAACTTGAGAGAAATGATGCTGGGAAGATGTAAGTGCGTCACTAAATATTCCCAAGAACGCGTTACCGAGTAATTATCGTGCCGTAAATAGAATATAAATGCTCATAAGGTCTTCCCGCTCGTATGAGTAATTCCGAACGAGGACGAGTCGTGTATGCTGCTCAAAGTTCATGTGAAAGGGGAACCAATGGGCGTGAAACATGCAACAAATATATATTACTGCGCTGTTGGTACCTCTGCATTCATGATCGTACACTACACCACATAGCTATATATATATATACACACTCCATTCCTCTCAGTTGGCACTACATCAACGTGTAGAGCATTTCTGTCTTTATTCGAGTTACGACATTTTCATACAGTGCACAGACCCTCCAGTACTACCAACAACGTTTTATGGATTTACTTAACTCGAAGTTTTCCCGTCGAGCATCAGCCTCTCACCTAACCTCTACAACGTTAACGCTTTTCCCGCCACGCTGACATGGCCACTGTGTAAACTCTGGTCTCTCTACGGAACGAAGCGCAGATGCTTTTGCGAATCTACTGGCTTTGCTGAATGTCATTCGTAATAAAAAAAGAAGAACGGCTCTTTTACGGCATGACGAGGTTAAAACTTTGAAGAACGTCATTCGCGCGAAAAAAAATGAAATTAAGTAAAGCGTAATTATAAAGGGGATTTAATGAGTCCCAGTATTGGAACTGCGATAAGAAAATATTTGTCACAGTTAAAATACATGATTTACTGTGGATTTATTTATTTCGGCCATTTTGAAAATTTGTATAACCCGCAGTGTTTTGTGGGTAATTCCATAATGTTGCTAGGTGCCTCGCAGTACGCTGTACGATGAAATTTCTTTTTTTGCTGTAAATCTGCAAGTGTTACGTAGTACCAAGGTCAAAATATGTACGGATAGTATATTAATTCTGCATTTAAAGCTGCGGTCAGGGCACAACGGTCTCGGTGGTCGAGTGGTTAGTACCGAGTAGGTAGAGAACGCAACAATTCAGAGGGGTTCGCTCTCTGTGTGTAATGGCTGGTAATTAGAGTGCCATGATAGCAGGCCCCGCGAAACCAGTTATCTCGCTACGTGCATCGTGCATGCCCATACCCATACCCATACCCAAACCCATACCCATATTCAGCATACTCTACGATCCAGGCCTTCTCTCCTCTTGCTACTTACGATACGTATACGAACTATACACTGACGCGATTGATACGTCCTGGAAAATCTATCGTGCTTCTCTCAAGCTTCTGCGCTTCCATTGCTAACTTCACGGGGCTTCAGTTCATTATATCTATGATGCCAGTTTAGTTACCAGTTAGAAGATATCTTACATGATGAAATAGATACACACGAGTTGGTTATTAAAAAGAAATTTTTTATTTTGAATTTGCTGTAATATAGTAGTATAAAATATATTTAGTAAATTTGTAAAATTTTGTTCTGTCACTTTTTCATTTTTTTTTTATGTTACTTTATGTGATTTTTCACATGGTAGGATTTTATATGGGGGAAGTGATTTTTTGGGGGTTCCAGGTAGTTTGGGTTACTGTTCGTTTTTTTTTTTGTTGTTATCGGTCATGGGTCAACGGTTTTGTGGTGGGACTTAAGTATTTATGGTGGTATATCTCCTCGGCAGGTGATGGGCTTTGAAATTAGCATTTCTCAAGAATTTCGTTCTCGTAGAGCTCATCTGAAAAATCCTGGTATTAAAAGGAACGCGGGTGTCTTATCTAAGTTATTGTCCGTAGAGGCAATAGCTCCGGAGATTACTCGAAGGGAATGGAAGGTAAGGTTGGGTTAGGCTGGCCTGCTCAACCCGGCAGACCTTATCAGTGTCTTATGACGTGCATTAAAGGATCGAAAATGCCAAAGATTGTCAATGCAACTTTTTATCTGTCCATTAGCTAAATAGCCCGGCGAAATTTGTGGCGAGCTCACTTTGTTCCTTGTCTGCTATACTGTTTTCTATAGAGAGAAGCAGCGAATTAGTAATGAGTGCTTGAGAGCGACGCAATAAAACAGAGATGAGCTGGCAATGGCGTCTGGGCCAGAGCTAAATAAACACAAAGCGTCAAGACGTTCCTTTCAACCTATCCAACCCATTGTTAACTTTCCTAATTAATACTTTTATATAAAAACTGCGGTATTTAATTACAAAAAAGCTTTTCAATCTACCAACTTTAATATATTGATATCCTATCTTTTAATTAGGTACAACATTTTTTTTTTTCTGATCTACATTAAACCGTTTTTCTGATTCTCGATAAACGGGCTCAGCTTACATTTTTTCGTCGGAATTCGAAACGCGCGCCTTGTAAATTGTGGCTATGGAATGGTTATCTTCCTGGACCAAGTTGTCTGCTCCTAATGATCTTCCTATCGTGATTTAACAAACCCTCCGGGTTCGTACAATCGTGGCTTCAGAAAATTCATCAGCTAAGCCTTATCCCTCTGCTGTCTTTATTTTGGCATGACTTTTTTTTCCTCCAAAGGAGAGGGCGATATTCAAATATTTTCTGCAGCTCGTTGCACCGGAACAATGCACCGTCTTGCATCATCTTTGCATTCACCATGCCTTTTGTCGAATGGTCTGTCTCGCGAAAGATTCCTCCTCGGTGAACTCGGGATATTCGCAAGGATCTTTACCGAAACTTCCCTCCTTGATACTTTGTCATTGCCAATTTTCTCTTAATTTTCAGATGAGAATAACCATGGCTTAACAAAGCCTTTGTCTTGAAGTTTTATAAATTTCTTTGTCTTTTTTAATATCGTTCTATAGGAACTATAGATACGTATCCGGTCGTTTAATGGAAATAAGACTGAAACATATTGATAATGATAGGTGGTATAAATCTAACTATTATACCTAAGGTGCATAGTCGTATACGTTGAACGTGGGTGAGGCAATAGTATATTATTGAAAAAATAATCGACTGGAGGCTGGTTACGTAAGACATTGGAATTCTGAGATTTCTTGGAATTCTCAAGATTTATGAATACGTTCGAAGCACGATTGTGTAATGCATGTAATACCAAAATCTATTCTGGAAGATCTAGATTCACGCATAACAGATTTAAACTTCTTGCATAGTACAGCAGATACGTCATTTTGTGATTGGTAATTCTTTGTCTATCCTCTCTTTTTTATTTTTATGAACTCTTCGATCCGACTCAAAATTATTTAGTAATTCGATATCGGAGAATTGACGAAAAAAAAGAATTTCTACAAAATTTGACATACTTCGAGGTTTGGATGGTTCACGTAGTTTCATATTCCTCACACTGAATCTATACTATCAATAGAATGAAACTAGATAATTTAATTAAACATAATCGCTCGAAATAAACACATATTTTACGAAATCACACGGGCGATCTATTAAAAAAAAATAGGATTCAACGTTACAGCTCCTTGATTATTGATATCAGTTCGAGTCACGTCAAATTAATTATTCACAGAGTTAACAATTCGGTAATTTGATTGTGCAATATATCACGTCCCAAATGTGGTTTAAAACCGTCAAAGTCCTGACGTCATCAATATCGAACAGCCCGATAGATAAAACCCCAGAAAATGTAGTACAAATATATTCAAGCGCGATCCAACAAAAAAAAGGCAAGTAATCTTCGTACTAAATAAAAACGAAAAATAATCTCAAAAAATTCTCTCATGCGAATCGACGAAAAATACGCAAAATCCAAGAAAGATAATGCAGCTGGCAACGAAACGCGCCTTCGTCCTAGCAATTGCGTGAGTACAACTTAATTCACTCGCGTGCTCCTTTTTCCCTGTAGTCCTTCTTCCTTTCCCCTTTCTTTTCCCTCTTTTTTTACCTCCTTCCTCCTGCGTTATCTTCTTCTCGGAGTGCAGCGCGACCCAAGAAGACAGCGAGAGGGAGTCGCACAGCCGAGAATGGCCAACCAGCTTAAATACCTATAGCCAGTTGGATGCCGGATTCTTGGAAGAGGTAACATGTAAATGGAATTGAATTTTTTAAATAACACATTGGTCTCACATGGGCTCTTGATTCTCTTTTCTCTTGGCTCCGGCTCTCTTGGTCTCTGCTTGGGCTCTCCGTGCTTCTCGTTGGTAATTAGCATTATTATCTCGTGGCGACTGTCCACCAGGCCTGAGCGTCCAATCGAATCCAACTGCGTGACTCCCAACACATTGCCAATCTTCGTTTCCTTGGAAAGATGCAACCTTAATCGCACCACTGGCCATTTATTTTGAGTAATTAATAAATCCTTACGTAATTACATTCAAAAGTTAATTATCCTCACGTTTATTATTATACGCCTTAAATTATTAATGCTATTCGATAAATTCAATTCCCAGTGCATTAATACAATTTTTATATTTAATCCCAAGGTGCGTGTATATGCAACTGTTACGTAATTCGTTAAAAACTTCATATTAGCATACCCTTGTAATTCTCTATGACCTTTTTACACTGCCCTTTAACGACGTGTCGTTAATGTAACGAACTAGCCGTTCTGTGGAATAGCATGCGAAAAATTGTACCGTCATGTTTACAGCCTTGTTGGCGAATGTTTTATAACTCCTTGCTCCATCGAGGTTGGGCTGTAAATAACGTTGAGGAAAGCCTGGACGGTCCTATTCTGTTTGGGTTACGTTTAACGAGTAGCTAAATGCAGAGCTTAAAGTGGATGCTGCCATTATTTAAAACTTTCGTGTATCTAAGTATACTTTGTTGCGATCGATAGGTCAAACGCTTTTATGCTCTGCGCGAGCCAGACCAGTATTGGATAACGTGTATATTATCGAATGCAAGTCAAGCGCCATTGCACTTTGAATTGCATAGGAAAATTTTTGTTTTTATTCTTTGAAATTTTCTATGATCCTGTAATTACTCCTATAGTTACGTAATTTTGTTATTGTGTCTATCAACTGGGTCAGGGGTCAGAACTTGAGTATTGGCATAACCGTACAATGACAGTCAGGCTGCAGCCATTGAACATAAACATACGCATAGACTTATTTAAGTCATTCTAAGTTCTTGCGCAATCTAATCCTTGCAACGGACTTAAATTCTAAGTTATTGCATACCTATTGGTTCGCTGTTGTATTCTGTTGTAAGAAACGAAAAAATATTTAAGCTTGTAAGTTATCGTTGATCGATTCTTTCAGTGTCTACTTTGTGGGATTAGATTTCAGGGTTTTATAGATCGTATAGGGATTTTGCGGATTAGAATGATTTAAATTTGTTTTGTATCGATACGATGACTTTATCGATTAGTTGATGCAGATCATCCATTAGGATTGTCTTGAGTGACAATCAGGATTTGTAGTATAAGGGATCATTGTTATTAGGGTACTTGAGATTGTTTAATAATTCATTGTCAATTTATGGATAAAGCTTGGAATAGTTCTTGTGAATTATTTTAATCTAACCTAACCCTAACTTTTTTATCCATTACCGTAGAAAAGTTAGTAAATGGTCAATTGTCAGAGATTCTCTGGAATGCAGCAAACAGCTTTGTTCGATATGAAATATTAGGAAAGTATAAGTTTCTTCGCGTACAAAAAGAGAAGTTGATTTATATAGTTTTGCGTTTTTACAAACAAAACTCTGACCAAGGAAAATCATAGTGACTACGTTTATGTTAAGAAGTTTGTATTGCGTATCGAATTCTCCAGAAAGTAGAATGGAGAGGTTTTACCTTCGATTTACGAAATATGGCGAACAGCATAATGTAGTAAACCGTTCCATCTTCTATGCCGGATGTCAAATATTCCACGGAATTTCACGAAAGAAATTACTATGCCAATTTTATGGCTAAAACAGACACGTGATGTACTACATATATCATAAAGACGTTAATGTACCGTTCGTTGGAAAATTTTCAATTTTTAAAAATTATAATTCGCACTTTACCTCTTGGCTAAAATAGTACCCTGGTAATTGCAGCGAATAAACGATCCTGTAACTTATTAATAAATTTTCATGTTAATTATAGTATCGAACGTGGGGCTGATATCAATTATGTATTGCGAATATATAATTTAGGTCGCTGTAATTACATATATCGCATGAATTATTATTTCTTTCAGTCAAATCACGGTTAAGCGAACTTATTAATAGATTCGATTATTTCCCGATTAATTGTTTCGTAATTTTACTGCAAATCCGATTAAATTTTTCAAATACGTAAACGCCCATATTTCGATGCTTACGAATTATTGTGTTTACGTAACTTTAAAGTTTTTGCGAATTCTGAAAATACGTCATGATCGACGAAACGCAACGGTTCAGAATAAACTACGTATTCAATTTATGTGAAACAAAATTTGTTGGGGTTTCGCTGCATCATTTTTCCTCCCATACGAAAATTCATAGTTTTACCTAAACAAGGCACAGTTCATAACTGTTCCTGGAAAAATGATATAACTTTCCACGTAGCTTTTTATTATCATCCGAATTGAAATTTTTTCTGCTGGAATCTACATTTAATATAATTTTTTGTCCTAACAAGGCATCCGCCAGGAATTTATCAGTTTTCACGTCGAATACGTCTGGCGCAGATGTAATATTTTTTAGCATTGTATTTTTAAAAATATGTTCGAACATGTTTGTGCGGAATCTGATTATCCACTGCCGTCTGGCGTATCACTGAATATTGAGTATTGGAAATGTTGAGAGCACTCATCCGTGCAGCTTATAGACTTGGAGTACAGTTGAATAACGGACGAACAAATTGGCCACTCTGTGTTTATGCCGCAATGTTTCAAAAAAACGTTTTATACGTGAAAAAACTCGTGGTATTTATCCGTAACAGGTTAGATTTCCAATAATAAATCGAACCAAAGGAAAGAAAAAAATATTAACATATTCAATCACTTTTATGTCAAAAATATTACATTATGATAAATTACAAGTAAATCCTGCCTATTAGAAAATGATTCAAAATATCATCATTCAATTTCATTCGATTCGCTCTTCAAGTACCGACCGGAAGCTTCTTTCGCGTTTCACCTTACAGTATAGTTATGGCAACTGATGAATACGAGATATTTTTTTTAACACAGATCTCATTTTTCATTTTCTCTCAGATGAATCCTTGCACGTGCCGACTGATACTCGACGTGAAGGAAAACAAGTGAATTTACGGAGAAAGCGATATATCCGTCATAGATACAAAAGCGTTTAGTACTCACCCGTGTTATTTGATTCCGCTTCATTATCTTTTATGGCGAAAAAGAATTTTTAATGATGAAAAGAAAAACGCGGAAAAATATCGAGTTTCACGGTGGAAATACAAAAAAAAAAGGAGGAAAAAAATTACTCCGTGTAACGAGTATTCAAAATGACGTAGACTGCGAGACATTATATTTTACATTTAATAACTCGTTTAGCCGAAGTTCGAAATTATTTCTTTTGAAAAGGTTGACCGACACGGCGTAACAGGGATTTGCGACAAGCGGAAGTTATAATAGCCCTGTAATCTCAAGGGCTCGCATAACACGGCCGTGGAAACTTCCAGCATTAGAGACTTTCGGCTGTCAGTCGAAGTAGCACCGGTTACCCCTAGTTGGATAGAACTACGGCCATTCGATTATAATTAAGCTAATTTGAGTTTGATCCGCGTCAGGTGGTAATCATTGGAAACGGTAATTAGAAACAAATCGAATTATACTTCCGGTCGTTCGCTTCGTTCAGCAGCCATTAATACGAGTCGCGAAGAGACTCGTACGTTATTTTCTTCTCAAGATAAACGTATATCTATAAAAAATTATTTATAATTAACCTACTTTAATTAATTAGCACAAATGATTCCTCGTTAAGTATTATATTTAAATCCGTTTAAATTCGTGGCGGGAAATTTCAAAAAAAGAAAACATTTCTCCAAATTAACAGCGACTTTGGCAATTATTATTGTCAACGGTATTATTTCTATTGAACGAATTGTTGGATTTCAGGTCATCTTCTTAGAACTGTACCCTATGGGATATGGAGAATAAAAAAGATGGGGTCGCTATATACGCATCGCAAAAGCAAACCTGAGGATTTATGGCAAACGAGGGGGAATTCGGTTGCTGATGAAAATAAAAAGACTGGTCGAGTAACGTGATACGACATATTCATCATAAACCATAACGCGGATCACCTCGGTCATTCATGGCACGTCAAAAATTCTCAAAGGAAACTCAAAAAGAACTGCGGAAGCCCCTTTAGAGGCTATTATTATTTTCGTTTGTACTAAGAGACTATGGCGGGTATATTATGATGTGCTCGTATTATTCGCCTCTAGAAAAGTGGAACAGGCTGGGAATAATTATCCCTTGAAGAATGTTCGAGAGAAGAATTTACTCTTACATCAGGAAGCTGAAAAATCTTATAGGTCCAATCACGGCGAAAGACGAACTTTTTATACGGATTCCGGAAGTAATAATAAATAATTTATGGAAAAAATTCTTTTTCGCGAAAAAACTCGCAATATCCTTTACGAAAATAACAAAGCATTATATTTTACCGATTAAAACGATTCGAACCTGATACTCGGTATCGGAAATGTTTTTCTCATTATTTCCCATGTTTGATAAATGAGAAAAGTCATTAATATTTTTCCAAACTTTTGTAAAATTCTATACAATTTTTCATTTAACGAGTCAAGACTTCTTGACTCTTCGCGTTAAGAAGCAGCAACCAATCTCAGAGCTAATCGAATGAGATTCTTAGCTCGAAATGCCGTATGGTGGAAATGAGGGAGGAACGGGTTGAGGGTATAGCAATTTCCTAAATTTAATTAGTCAATTTATACACGTCAAGGCTGAACTATGCTAACCGAGTCACGTAAACAACTGAGGGTCTCTTGGATTTCTCGACCGTTTACAATCTAATGTTTCCCATCACCAAAGAGACATAGCCGATCGCAACTAAAGGTAAGTTAAACAAGACAACGAAGACGTAATAAAATTAAATTAAGAGACATCTAAAAAGTAAACAAAAACAAAATTCACCTAATCACCCCAAACGTATAATAAATTTTCTCCCACATTCCTAGAAATTGACGTATACAGATGACCGATAAGAAATTGTATAATCTTTCTTATGAAAATAAAAAAAATAATAATATAACATCCATTACTTCGGTTCTCACAGGGGTTGATCGAATCTCTTGATATTTTGGTCTAGCGAATCGATGAATAGAATCATGTAGTTATTATTCTTCATAGAAATTCAAACAAGCATATAGGAGTCCCAGTTGCATCGTGCGGTTTGTTCACGCAACTCTAGTCAAATCAATTCCAATTTAGCATATCAAAGCCACCACCCACTTAGGTGTACCCCCGCCTATCCCGAAGAGTGGTCAGAGGTCCTTGAAACTCAATATCCCTTTGGAGATATATCCTGGAAAATGTGAATTCTCAAAATAAAACTGCGCAGCCCTGGGAGGGAGCCAAGTGTACCGTGTATACGTGGAGCTTCAGTCGCCGTAGACGAATAATCTATCGAATAACTTACTGTAGTAGCCTGTACCAGGGACACGAATAAACCATGCATATCATTCCTAAGTTCTCATACACGAAATACACAAAAGAAGAAAAAAAGAAATAAATAAAACCCGTATATATAATAAAATTTGTTCAATTTTTGAAATCCATTTATATACGGTATCCGTATCATTAACCTAACCAAACCTACGCTTACTGCTAAGTCCACAATGAATATCATCCAATAGAAATTACGTCATGAGCTTCGATATTAATAAAAAAAAAAATAAACACCATCGATCTTCCAATCGGATTTTACGTAACAATAAAATAAAATAAAATTGCGCATTAAAGGTGTCAATGAAAATGATACGAAGGCGCAGCAGGATGTCGTATTGTACGTCATATATTGCCAAGAGGAATATAATGCTAATCGCAAGAGGGTGTATAATGTCTTTGTTTAAG
This sequence comes from Pachycephus smyrnensis, assembly GCA_030142225.1. Taxonomy (NCBI): domain Eukaryota; kingdom Metazoa; phylum Arthropoda; class Insecta; order Hymenoptera; family Cephidae; genus Pachycephus; species Pachycephus smyrnensis. The sequence goes on along the minus strand of JARQST010000047.1, from coordinate 112,868 downwards.
AAAGCCCTGAAAGAGTAAGAGGGTCTCACAGAATGGCTTGGCACATATGATTATACAGCATCACACATGATTATGGCTGCTCGGCCATGCGGACACAGCATTACAGGTTTATCGTGGGCGTAAGATAACTTTCCAAGCTGTGCGATCTGTGCGCGTCGAATGAAGCCAGGATGAAGTATGGCGGCCGTTGAGGGGAAGCCGGAACAAGGGGAAAGCGAATCCTAATTAACAGCATTGATCCATGCTCATCTGCATAGACAAACAGAGGGTCGGACGGGTTCTCTCAGATTCTTGGTAAATCCAAACTCCCCTCCCCCCCCAGCCAAACGCCATGGGCGAATGGGATTTTCGCGAGGCGGAAAGTATACGCGTCAGACGTAGTAAAAGGCAAAGCGTCGATCGCAGACATTTCCGCATGCGGAAATCAGTGCGTTAACGTAGGGTTGACATTGGCCTTGCTACCATCGCGAAATTGACATCGTTTTACATTAAATTTCCAACCCCTGCTTTCACTCAGCCTCCTACACTTAGTTACTTCCATGCTTACACCCCCACCCCCCACCTCTACCCCTTCCCCCTTTCACTGATCCTGAACGTTATTCTTACGTAACATTCTGTAACCGGTATATCGTTATCATTATTTCTCCCTTTCATTATCAACCATTCAAACACACCCTCTGTCAATTATTTATATTATCAACCCCTTTCGATTGTTACTCGTGATAATTATTTGAAAAATTTTATCGCGATTGTACGCTTCTTGTAAACCGATCAATGGTTATTGATTTTATTGAATTTTTCCAATTTCACCAGTTCTCAAATCATCCCTCTGTAACGCATCGACGCTGTTCGCGGATTATACCGATAATTTTTTATGGGATTTGGTATCGATGGAATCGCATGAAATTGAGGGGGAAACGGAGAAGGATAAGGACCAGGGAAAGAAAGTGAAAGGAAAGTAATAATACCATTCGTTAAACCAAAGAACAGTTTTTCCTTGGGAAGGTAATACATTCTCGGGTCTTGCTACGCAATCCAAATAGGACACAGCTCGAGAATTCGATATTGGAAGCAAGCCAGTCGTATAGCGAAGCGACTGGCGCGAAAGGGTCCAAAGTCAAACGAAAGCCTATGCAAACAGCGCACTGAACTCAAAGTTTGTTTAAAAGAATCCTTCGAGCAGAGAGATATCTACTCACGCGACAGGTAGTCGCTTCGATTCTAATCTATATATATATATAGGAAGTGTCAGCATCCCTATTTCACGCATCCTGTGATTTTCGCTTCTGCCATTTTTATTCGCTTTCATCCCTTCGAATTGCGCCAACGTTCGTATACGAAGGGTTGACGTCGAAATGAAAAAAAAGATCGAAAGAACGTTTTGTGAATTTCGAGTACTTTTTTCTTTTTTTTTGTTTTTTAATTTTTTTTCGTCACAAACACAGTAGTATCGTCGTTTGATGCATTTGAAACGTCTGCCGCGCATGCGCACGATGACTGTAAATAATGTGCATATTTTCGTCCCTTGACAGGCTGAATGAAACAAACGAACACTCACCAGCCCTGGGAATGTCTGTTAGAATTTCCGGCTTTTCAATATTGACGCCAATGCTGTGCGTTATCCAATGTGCAAACTTTTGCTCTGTATTTTAATTTCGCGAAGCTCTCAATATGATGCCGTAGCGATGCTCCGGGTTTGCAATAACAGTTTAATCCTAGGTGATGAGAAATACATCCCTGCCTTACGTCCTTTACCTCTTTCACGGAAATATCCTTCCACTCGGTAACACACTCTTGACGAGTACACTCTTGTAAATTTCGGTCGATTAATTTTTTGCAATTTTTTTTTTGCGACAGCCATAAATTATTCTCCAGCTCACGGATTCGTTCTGTCTTGATCTCAGTGATTATTAATAAAACAAATAAATAACACAAAATACATATTTTCTCAAATCGAGAAAATATAACAAGAAAACAGTAATAATTTTGGTGCTTGCCTTCACGAGGGCCAGGTGTTCCGCCGGCGAAAGACTTCTGAGGAAATGTAGATTTTATGGAATTCCGCTCCCGTTAAATTGGCCACTGGATAAATCTTCACCAGGTTCTAGTCTACAGAGGCATTTATCTCGCGTCAAATAATGCGTGTTATTCGAGTTAAAAGACAATAAAGTACAGCTGTTAAAAATCGATCCCACAGCCTCCCTGGTCCAGCGGAGCTTGAAAACGGATGATTTCTTCTTGTGTTTGCCGAGTACCCGCACTTTGCTTGTCACAGAAAACGATACAGGGAACGCCACTTTGTGTGCATAACATTGTGCCATAAGGACAGCCACTTAGAGGCTCCTCCACCTCTTCGGACATGTTTGAATAGGCGCGCCTTTTATACTCACTTGGAACATTTTCAGACAGACTATATCCTATGGGATGACTAAGCATATATCCATCGTTCTCATCTTTCCGCATAGCCGAAAGACGCAGCTGTTTTAAACTTGATTTTTTTTTAAATAAACACGACCTCACAGTACGCGAACGCTGATTCATCGTCGACCGCCATTTTCGAAAGAATCGAATTCGATTTCAAAATCAAATCCCCCCCCAACCTCCCATAGCAGAATATGTACTGCACTTGAAATTTTCGCATACCAAAAAGAAAAAAAAATTTAAGAAATAAGGATTACGATGAGAATAGACGAAATCTACTTGGATGCTTGAATGGTATTCAATTTGTGTCTCGCTCGTTCCGGAATTATCCTCCCTTTTTCTATAGGGTTCACACTGCGTTGCATCTTCCGCTTCTTTAAGCCAACTAACTTAAGGCGCGGAATTGAATGGAAGTGATTTAGTCTGGTTCGCATGCGAAAATTCACTTTCTTGCCGATGCCCCATAAATACGAGTAGCTCAAGCAGCCGCACCGTGAAGATGGAACGGGTAAGCCACGGAGAGCCTCTAAAACTCCGAAACGCAGCTATTTCGAATTTAGTTGGTCACGCTTCGCGGATTCTTGCGACGTTTATATAAAGTGCCCGAGGGGTGGTTGGATCATGGAATTTTATGTCGCGTGATACCATCCACTCAAAGAAGCTGCAGCTGTGTAGTACGTGACGTTGCACTTTGAAAATTTCTACCACGAGTATGTAATACACAATTATTAAAAACTCAAAATTATATATTGATATATTGTAACTAAAAAATTACATATAGAAAATTAATTTTTATAATAAAAATAACTACCCTACGTAGGGGATACAAAAATTCGCATTATTTAGGTTCGAAGCATCGATTGACTTTTATTTGGAATTTCATTGGATAAACGTATAGAAGGCTATTTGATATAGCACGGGAAGTAATGAGATCCCTTAAACAGAAATTTCCTTGTCATCCCCGAACGTAGAATTCTCCCCCAAAATCGCTCGATTACTGGCCACTACATGTGTCCATGGGTAACCTAATGTCCCGATCAGACCCTTCTTAATAGGGACTGTCCGAAAACACATGTACAGGGTACATCCTCCTCGAATCCCTACGTCGAGTGCGCATCCCCCTTCGCAGAAGCAGGGTGGCTGCTTTTGCTCCGTCATTGCGAACCTATCTATCTGTTCGGTGAGGCATGCGTGCCCCAACCCCCTCCCCCTCCACCCTGAGTATATACAGAAGGATGCCTACCATCCCGTACAGAATGGACCAAGAGCAGCGGCATCCAGTAATGCACCAAGATCCCTTTTCATTACTTTATGGTAATACCATCGACGCCCTCTTCAACTTCAAACTTCCATTGGAAGTTAGACCTAAAGGATTCGAATTCATCCCTTTCAAAGCGGAAGGCGTGAATTCCAATACAAAATGACCACCGCGAAGTCTCGGCAATCTAATAGCTTTGAGACCTAAAGATTCTTGGGGAAGATCACGTGATCTCTTTTTCGAGGGGGTAAAATTTTTTGCGGGGGTAAAATTTTTTTGCGGAATTTTGAGCGATACTTTACAATTGTTTTATTGGGTGTAGAAGGACTAGGATTGGTGAGCTGAATTGATAATGTGTAAAAATAATGTTAATTATTGATCGGTCATTGAGCACGTGTAATTAAGGGTTAATTACAAGTTGGAAATTGACCATAATTACGAATTAACCATAATCCGTCTCGGTACTATTCCCAAAATCCATTGGATCTACTCGCGGAACGGTAACACGCATCTGGGTCATTGATTAGGGAATTCCAGCCATTACTGCATTGACGTCGCGACGCCCCAAAATGGCAACCTTGATCCTCCGTGACATATGCGACGTCCAACATGCTGTGGAACTACAGCCAACTGCAGTCAAGACGTGAAATGTGTTCATCGATAGCTCTGACTCATTGTCAAGTGATATATCCCACATCACTACGTTTGTCCTGACCAAAATGGCGCAGGACTTAGTTATAGTAATTGCCGATTATGGTTTAATGCTTCCTAGGCGCTTTACTTCTGCATTAATTAAACCTCATTCCAGATACGTCGTAGATAATCATCGGTTCAATCTCATCAGATAATCGACTATCTATCGATCAGAAAATCCGTAAGTTTTACTATCGATTAATTAAATGAAATTCAGGAGCGTCTCCAATCGTTGAACGAGACGTTTCGAACAAATTATTAATAACTATTAAATATTGTAATACACTGGGTATTATGTATGCAAAAAAATATAAATAAATAACTAAAAAGCACAGAGAGGAATAGGTGCTCCATTAAGACCATATTAAATTAGTTTGCAATGTCTTCTAATCGAGAGATTATCTAAATTGTACATGAGTTAATGAAGCTGCTTTAGTGTGCACGTGAGAATAAAATCATTAAAGAATTAAATAATTGAAATTGTCGCAGGTTTGAAAGATTTTTCATAAATTTTTTCGATTTCAAATATTTCAAGGTATACCCCAAATCCCATGCATACTTCATGGTCATAAGAAACACTCGTAGGCCGAATAAAATTTTCAAAGTATACAATTCAATAACAGCTGACTAGACAGCAAGAGACTCTCGCAGTCGATCATCTACATGGAAACTGCCACGTCATAGAAATCGAAGAGAAATTAATGTAGGAAATAAGAGTTTCGTCATTTACAAAGCTTAGACACGTGTCCTCGTATTGTATGACATTATCGACAACCCAACGAATCTTTGACAGTTAAGTCTGTAATAAAAAATAAAAAAAAACATGACATTCGATTAAGGCAAACATTCCATCTACCGTGCGTTCCCATTACAATTTTGCATATCGTGCATTTCAATATTATTTCTATTCCCTCTCAACCCTTTCGACTTGAACGATTTCCAGGAGAAAGCACCACTTTATTTCTTTACTTTATTCCAGGCAAACGTACTACTCCATGTTTTTTCCAATTTCGTTTATTTATTTTTAATAAAGAAAAGAATCTTCGATCTTATCAATTAAATAAATTCCTTTATTTACGAGCTTAAAATACACCACGATACTTTATGCAAACGAAATAGCTTAGGTCGCTATCTTTTTTAATAGAAAATAAAAAACCCTCAAAGAAACAAAAGCAGAAAATATTTTAATGCTAGATTCGGATTTATACTGTCTAATTATGACATTAATATCCAAAGTGTAACAGCTGATAATCCAACATATCAATTTCCAGTTTAGTACCAATTCCAATAATTTTGCCCAACGAGGTAAACACGCAGTAGAGGTATATTCGATCTGCGAACCTGTCGACGTTCGGCTCAAATCAAGACGCCGCCTAATCCAATCAGCGATGGTAATTGCGTGCGTAGCTCGGGGCCAGAAAAGCCATCGGGACAGCAGACTACATCCCCAAGCGGTCTATAGGGGTGAGTCAGAGTTCACCCCCGGCCAGTTCGCCCGTTTGCTCACGCGAATCCGCATGCCTACCGTTCCGCTCTGGCATATATACATAGGTGTGAGCTTCACCAAGCTGCGTTACACAACAGACTCGAAAGCCTCTGTCCAATTGGCTGCAATGGTTTCCCGAAATCACTAAACGCGCGATCACTCCACTCCACTCCACTGAATGTTAATTCAATCAGCGTGTTGCCACTCTCAGCTACCCCTTGAAATTCCATTGATCGTCCAGCCGTCGTTACCAAAGAGAACTTGCTGCCAATTGGTTGGATCGTAGACATCCAATCTACGACCATTGCCATATCATCTGAACCAATCAGCATCCTCTTCAACTTTCAACTTTCTGCAATCCGCTGCAATTCCTTTAGAAAATCCCAAACGCACTCATTGCCATAAACTAATTAGGAAAAAAAAAAAGTTTTTTACTTTAATTCTATACAGCACGCGTTTATTATATCTATATACTTTTCTCCAGCTGATCGTACGAGGATTGTCTGACACGTGGAACAACTGGATTAAAGTACCCATCCACTGAATCCAGAACAAGGTTGCCTCTGCTCTACATACTTTTTTTTATCTTTTAGGTAAAGAATAGGTATACTCCAAGTAAACAACCATGTTCGTGGAATTGTCTGACTCGGTGTTACTTCTGACAAGTCACCGTACAAGAAGAAGAAGCTACTAGCACCTTCGTTTGAACGTCGTTCGCACGAACGAGTCGTGGAAGAATATCCAGGGGGTAAAAACTACCCCTTTCTTTCGTAAATACCAGCTTGGTAAGCTCCTCGTGAAGATATTCAGGGTAAATCGTGGAATTGAACAATTCCTTGTTTCTCGAATACACGAAAGGTATACTCTGTTCTTAATTTACCCTACTTCGGGGGAACCACCCCTTATTTTTCTCATTTTCTCCCACAACTCCCTGCAACCCCTACGCGAAAATGTCTATCACTCATACATCGTCCATTACCCAAAATAGATTTAATCAACGTAATATTTCCCTGTGACAATGCTCCGCCGCTGTTCTACTCATGTTTGTCCCCATATTTCTCCACCCACAGTGGCACCCGTGTCTGCTGGCTGTGGGGTGTGTATGACGAATCGGTGAGATCAGGCATATGTAGCCGTGTGAACGTAAACACCCTTGGCATTATTACGCTTTGGTGCAATATGCTATTATTACGTAAGAATAACGTGTAACGTCACAATATCTATTACAATGGTTGTGTTTGGTAGAAAAACCAAGTATTATTATTATTATTGTGCACGAGTTTCACCTTTATGATAACCAACATAAGTCACGTGATCAGGGTGGCATCTAGGGGTTGATTAAAAATAAATAAGGGATGGGCAGGAATTTTTGAGGAAAGTTTTCAAATTGAATATATAGAAACGTGTTACGCAACAGAGATCCTAATACGTATGCCGCAGTAGAGGTTAGCTAATGCGATTAGGTGAAAAGGGTGCGACTGCGTAACACAGTGTGACTGAGAATTTACCGTGTTGCTCCTGTAAACTGGAATTAGGCGTAAATTGGCTTGCTGTAGAAGTTGAAAATATATTCCCGTTGATGCGATTCTTCCCTCAGGACATTAGTCCAGGGTGCGACGTTAGTTAACGAGTGTGCCCGACTGTGGTGGCCTCGCGTTTTTCACCGAAAGCGCATTACCCAAAGGGTTGCAAATGTAGGGTGAGGCGTAGGTAAAATGGCGGTGCGACGCAACGAGATTCCTTCGAGATAACTATCGCATTCTCTGCGTTAACCGGCAAGAATAGAGTGAGGGGGAAAGAGAGAGAGAGAGGAAAAGTTAGGAAACAGAAGGAGGAAAAGGAAAAAAGAAAAAGAAAATCCTTCATGAATTCCCGGGCACGCACGACTTCCGCTAAAACGAAGGGTAACGCCGCATTCATTTTGAGACGCCTTTACAAATTCGTAAGCTCACCCCTACCCCAAACTCTGACATATTTATGCCCCTATTTTAACGGCCTAATAATACCCATGGTGCAACGGGAACGTCACCACGGAACACTACAAAATATCTCGCAATATTTCTCTCGACAGGAGAGGGTAGCATCGCGTAACAACGCCCCCGCGTATAAGGGGGATGTTCGTCATTGTTCTCATTGAGGGAGCAGGGGGTGGGGGGGGGGGGGGTGATAACGGGAAAGAGAGCCTCAGTTGTTTTATGTGTATGACGCTTGTCGGTCGAATACATACATTCCATACGTATATATATACATACGAGTAAGTATCCTGAATATCACAGATGCTCGAGCCATTTGTGTCTGAGCGTCGGCGTCGGCGCCGTCGTCGCGCAACCCTCGGAATAAGGGCCGCTCATAATTGCCACTGCATTGTGGATATTAATTTAGTGGCTCGTTCATATCGAAAGTAATATCGACCGCCCTTGTCTGGGTAAAGTCTAATAGAAGTCGCGCTTGGATGAGTTACTGCCTTTAATTTCCCGATAATAGGGTTTTCGCAAGCTATCGCCAACCTTCTCTTCCACCTTCGTTCGCTTTTTGCTCCTTCTTTCTTTTTCGGCCCTTTAACCTTCGCTACAGGTATACGCCTCGGTGGTACTCCTTGTCTACTTTTACTCCTGCCACTTATTCATCGCAGGACTTTCTCTGGCTCCAGCATCCTCGTTTGTCCCACTTCACTACTTGCCCTGGCTGCACATTGCTCTGGCGCGGGAATTGTTCTCTGATAGTTTCTGAACGAGACACTCGGAGCAGTTAACTTTGCAGCTAGCCCATTCATTCCGGGCACAAGTGTTTTATTGGCAAAGCGCAATAACTCTCGGGCGTTTATCGCATTGATTATGTTTACTATTGACGGCACTTAACGCTTTGTCATAAATACATGGCTAAGTGCGCGATTTTTATTTACACGCAAAGTGTCGGCGCACCTGCTTCTCTAGAATTTTTATAGGAGCGACATGATCGATGAGCTTAAGGACGAGACAAAATCCTGGGAAAATTATAATCATCCCTTTTTTTTTTGTATTAAACTGTATACTCGAAGGGAGCGACGAGAAATACAAGGGAATGCTTTCTAAGCAGTATCTTATAAAAGGAAATCATTTTCCTTGAATTCACCCAACGCGCACAATGGTAATGTTTATAATAGAAAGATTAATAGACAGCCGCGATGCTACGGGATCGAATAATCGACGTCGCTGTATTGACGCCGATCTTTCGATATCAATCATTTTTACAGTCACGCCAAAAAGTCACAGCATTTTTCTTTTTACAGTAAGAACAGCGTGAGTGGATACGATTATTTTTTATGTACTTTGGAAATACAAACAGCTAATAGCCAATTAATTAACGACACTATCACTTTCGTAGTATTTCAAATTTTAAAGTATTCATTAATTTTTGTATAAATTCTTAAATCAAATTTAAAAAGACAAAAACACCTGACTCTACAGTGCGCTCAGTTTTGCATGCTCCAAGTCAACCTGCAGCGTAGATTTGTAGCTTGACGGGGGGTGTAGCTGACTGGAGGGATGACAGGTGCAGGTATCATATTTCATTGGGGTGATATGCATCACCTTGAAATGTACCCAAAGCTTCCCAAGATTGTTTCGTACAGCAGTAGCAGCAAGGTAGGTACGTAGAAGTTCCGTAGCAACGCACGACTTGACACATCAATTATTCTTACGTCAAACGGTATAAAAGCTGTAAAATATATTTGCACAAAATTCGCAAAAAAAATATTGATAGAAAAATTTCATCGGTCCACATTTAATTGTAATTAGACACTTTTGCACGATATACACGCGTGAAGTTGAAATAATCCGTAAAGCGAATCGCGTCTTTGTACATCTAGTTACTTAAACTTGCAAGAGCGTGCAAGAAGAAAATTCATTTTTCATTGAAAATTGTTCTGCTGAACAATGATGAAAAAAAATGATACGATGAATCGTTAATTATGACGTGCATGACACTAAGCAGAAAGGGGTTAAGTAAACCATCCCTCATCCCATGACACCTTTTAGTCTTCAGATATGCTCACTGGAAGGATGCAGCGGAAAAACATGCAGTCATCCAAAAATCAATTACGTAAGGCAGCGCCATTTTTATACCGCCCTTTGATACCCCTCGTTACATTTCCGTGCGGCGGGCAGGACTGTCTCGTCATGCATGCAAGTCTGCATATTCCACTTCATGCTTCGTTGCATGTCTTTTTCATTTCGAAAAGAGGTTCCGTAATGAAAAACTGCGAATGGCTAGAATACGACGAAAAATAATACTGCGTGAATATTAAAAAAAAACGTGAATTTTTTAATTAAAAAATCGACGACCATTGGATCGTTTGAATAAGATTTTATCGGTGTATTCGATTTTCCCTGTTTGTAGAAAAATTAATTAAAAAAAAAGTTTTGGCTGATAAAATGTACACTGAGTATATATAGTTCGTTCCATTTGAAGATTATCTTTCTAATTTTGAAAAAAAAAACACTACATCTATTAAATTATAGAAAGATCCCAGACGCCCTTAGCCATTTGCAAAAAAAAAGTATCAACTCATCGTGCCTGGTCATGCTGACGTGTTTTTAATGCAATTTTTTTCATTTATCTCTTTCGATTATCCACAACTGTTGCCATAAGCTTTCAAAGTGGGGTGATACTACGTACTGACTCTGGACGCCATCGCTCATTGCGTAAACGGTCATCTATTTTATGTGTCAAGCAAGGCGAGAACCGTCCCACAACATAATGGAATTATTTACATCTTCGGATTACTCATATATCAATATATACATTTCAATCCATATAATATATATATACACACACACAATGCGAATGTCAATGCAAAAAGATATACTGATTATCAAAGTCAACAAAGGAATTGTCACGCCGCCATTAGCCAAAGAAACAATTTACGAGCATTCGTAGAACCAAAGCGACATTCCCTATCGTAAAGGCGTATTCACAGCGTTGAAAGATGCAATGTGTCAGAAAGAAAGATCCGTAAATCGCGAGTAAAGGCTGGATGGGTACTTCGTGACGACAATGGACCATCACGCAGATGGTATGCTAATCGGACATAATACCGATGAATTTACGATACAAGCCGAGTGTCCCTGAACTTTAGCATCGCTGCGTGCATTTTCAACAGGAGACCAAAAGGATTCTTCCTCTTCGCAAAAGATCCGCCAGTTGGCGCTGCGTGTCGCCGAATCTTACTCCCATTGGCGCAGAACGTCTCGACGATCATTGCGATTTACGGTACTTGGACGTTACATCGCGTCTTGTAAAGGCTCTTTGTTTTTTAATGGAAAAATAATAAAATGGCGCCACGCAGAGAAGCCTGTGTACCGAAATCAACGCATCTTCTCCTCGCTGCATCTACCATTCTTTCTTGACGCCACTTCCGCCTCTGAGATTCTTCGGGACCACGCCCACTTCTTTTCCGGATTGCTCGGTAATTTCTGCCGTTTCCAGAAGCGGTTATCGCGCTTATCAAAACGACGGGCAATTTCCCGCGAAAGAAGGGCGCCTTCTCGTGAGAACTACGAGCGCTTTCGTTCTTGCGTCTTTTTATTTATCCTGGAACGATTTCCTATGCTCCCGCGCCAAACGGAAATGTCTCTCCAGGTCCCCTTCGTATCTCCCTTTCACGTGGCTCGCATAAATGTCCCACGGTGGCACGAATTATCGCCGGGAGAAAGGAACATTCGCATTCGGCCAAGGGGGAGACCAAATATGCTATGAAGATGTTTCGCGTACCGTTTGCACCATTTGCACGGAATGCCTAATCGACGAATTAAAATGATCACCCTGTGGTGGATATTATTTTTTCTTATCCACCCCATATACACAAACATCAGGAGACACGATTTTGAACGCATGTGTCGCCATATGTTTTACTCGGTGTGATGAGAGCCCATGTGTCGTCGACATTCAGGAGAACTGTCATTAATTATTACCGTCATTTTTCACACAGGAAAGAAACTGTCTTACGTATATGATGACGTGTATAGATGTTTTGTGAAGAATTACTATTTTTTTAATGATGTTTCATTTCATTCCGAAAACACACATTTTTCGTTGGCTCGGCAAGAATAATTATCACAATACCTTTCTGTTGGCATATTGTAAATTTATTTTGAATTTACCGCCAAGAAACTCCATTCTCGAAATAAGGGGGAATTGTTCTGGTCAGTTTAACCAGATGTCGATAAAAGATACGAAAGGACCAACTGCTCGGACGTTAACGGTCGAGGTTCACATATTTCATTGGACAAAACCCCAGCGAGATTATTCTGACCCATGCCCAACTATTCTTATAGGAAGATAGAAGACTGAGTAAATTTGAAAAAAAAAAAGGTCGTGTTACACGAATACTCGATTAGACCATTTTTATACCAGCATATTTTACGAATTATTCGAATCGTTAAATAAGCTAAATTTACAAGATACTAAAAAGCAGCCTTATTATTCACATATATACAACTTTCATATAAACGACGTCACATCAATATCTCTTATTCGCTTCATATATGACATTGAGCGATTTTTACCAAAAAAAAAAACAGAAAGAAAGAATTGCTTGACAATTACAGTGTCAATTGTTTTAACTCACAATGGATGGTGTTTCCACTTTACCAGTGAATCGCCAAGCGTTATGAATATCCATAAATGTTACGTGTGACTGTACATGTCAATTTTGCAATTTTTTATAACACGTAATTGCATTTTAATTATTGTCAGCGACGAGGGCCCTGTCAAATATAGATTTAACGTTCTCTCTCATTCTATTGCCATTTCATCCCCCAAATTGGATTCGCCATGAAAATTCAAACAAATGATGTGACACTCCAAGAGCGATGAAACTGAACCTTTTATTCCCATACGGTCGAGTGGACCCTGTCATTTGAGGAGATTCCAATAATTGCGGCTGTTCAACAATATATATGTATATATAGTATGCAAACCTGTATATATATATTTTTTTTTTCCGACCACACAATGATTTCCTCCCATTCGCAACATAATACTCTCGAAATGGCTTATTGTCAAATGAGACACCAGCTATCTTTTTTTTATACACCCATCGCACGATACAAAAAAAAAGAAAAGAAACAGATGACCCAGATGATCAAGTTTAAAGATACAAAGCATAATCGAAAAAAATCAACGGCAATGCTTGCAATATCCCAAGCGCCGGAATCCTCTCATTTCCTTTCATTTGTTGCCCGCGAGATATGTCTGCCCTCTTTTTCTTTTTTCGAGTTTGCTTTTATTAATGAGACTGTTTAGATAAGATGGGCTTATTAAGGGCACCAACATTGAGCCCATTTCGCGCTAAAGCGACTGTACAATCTGAAATTGAACAGCGAGAAAAGAGTGGGAGAGGCTGGCGAGGGGCGAGCGAGGGGGAGGGGGACAGAGGACAGCAGTATCACAATTAAATAAAATATATCCGTCTCCCTAAAAACCTTAGGGATTTTTCGAAATTTTCAAGAAAGAAAATGGGGGGTTCCGATGACTCATTCAAATATGGCGGACGTACGGATACGCTACCGTTCTCAGGGGTCTCTCGATAAATTCTGCTTATCACTCAAAGTGACGTGATCGTAATCAGAAGGAAATCGTATCGTGCAGGACTTTAAGACTTTTTATATTATATATATATATATACACGCACACAAATATCTTTCGTGTCTCATACTTCGTGCAACTCCATCTTCATTTCTGGTACACTGTTTCCCTTTCTTACTTCGACGCCGTAAAACACTTTTGCTTCTTACCCTGATTAAAGCGTCACTTTTCATTCAAGCACTTTTCATTTGAATTTCCTCAAGATTTTTTAAGAGTACTCGTCGGAGACACTTCGTGATTACGAGAGGATCTATCTCGTTTCATCGGACCCCGCCTTGACTCGATGCTCCGTTCTATATTAGAACAGCACGAGGAAGAGAGGGATTTGCAGAAGGAAAATAAAGAATTTCTGATATTTAGGTAAAATAATTAATAAAATGTGTATCTTGGACTTACGTCATAAAATGTACTATCACAGGTATGAATGGTGCATGTCCGTGACGTCACAACGGAACAGAAAAATGATAATACGATGACTCTCTGGCGTCGAACCAGATTAATGAATAACACGAACAGTGGATCCCTTGCACAAACAACCCTTACAATGGCTACCTGGATGCATTGAGATGGAGATAGCAACGTGAAATATTTGATGCCTCGTGATTTATTTACCGTGATGACTATACAGCGAACGTGAATATCTTGAGAGAGAGCTAGTTCTTCATTTGCGCCTTAGAGAAAAGGTGAATATATGCGTATAGATATGTATATATAGGTATCAGGAGACTCCCTATAAAAATGTATGAGGTCTGCGTTTGGGGAGAAACATATAAATCACAGACGACTCAATATCGAGAATACTGAGAACAACAAATCTTAAGAATCGAAAGGCGACCACTTTATTCCAGACAGAGATATAAGAATTGAACAGTGCGTGAATAAATTTCTATCTCATCGTCCATTCCTAGTGCATACCCACGCGCCGGGCACTTATCATTTCGGCAGACTCATCGTACAGGTAGAGTTGCATAAGGTTGTCCCGATAAGAGAAGAAAAAGAAAAAGAAGCAGCAGCAAAAAAATTTCTTTCATTATACGAAAGAGGCGAAAGAAGAGACAGCAAGATAAGACGTAACGAACGAAGTAATTTGAAATCTCCAATTTGCTCGCGACAGCTCAGATACATCTTCCCTGTATAAAGAACGTTAAGGTTTCCTCGTCCTTTTGCCAGAGCTCTTTCATACCGACTTCATCATATTAATAGAACCGGATGTCAGGTTGAGGTTGGTCCAGCCACTTGATCTGGTCTTATTTCGCATAATTACAAGTATCACATAAAAAAAAAGGAAAGCCTTTTTTTTCACAGTGACATCACAAGCCCGGCAATACGTAATCCGACGTCATCGAAGATCTGAAATCGATCGATCGCCCATGCGTATCAATAAAAATCGTAATCAGTGCAAAATCTTCAAAGACGCCGCCCAGCCACTCTAACCCCCCCCCCCCCCCCCCCCGTCACATTAGTAAACTAGCTGTTACTTTTCAATCGAAACAGCCAGTAGGTGGTACCTGGCCGTAAGGTCGGTCTGTGGTTAGGTACCAGAGCCATGGGCGATCCTCCAAAAGGTGAGAGGGTTACGAGGAGGAGACGAACGAAGAGGAGGGAGGCAGGATGCCGAGGACGAGGATGAGAATGAAAAGGGAGTAACCGAGTACCACGCAGTACAGTAGCCGCCAAAGGTGTATCATAGTGGGGCCGAAGTGTTGGATGCCTGTGTAGCCGTATGGATATATGTTGCGGGATGCTGCGAGGAAGAGTTTGATAGTTGCCGCGAGAGGAGAGAGAGGGGTCACTACGGTGGGAGGTGGAGGTCGAGCTGGATGTTGAGCGTGGACGAGGGGAGCCACGGAGGGGGATACGGAGGAAGTTGCAGTGTAAGAAGGGTGCAGAGGCAGGAGGGAGTCGGCGTTCCGTCTTACCTTGTAATTTACTCACCGCGGCCTGGGGCTATCCATCTCGTGGCATAACTCAGGGATGGGCCCATCAGGCCCCAAAAATGTCACTTTATGTGGGGTACCCACTCGCGAGCTTATTCCTATAACTGTGGCCCTCGGGCCAGTCGCTCCTTTCGGTGAACGCATATAAGGGGCGCATGCGTGCCACTGGTAAGTATCATTTGACAGAACTCATTTTTACTTGGCAGTTGTCAGATACGTTTTCATCTCGGTAAAAAAAGATCGTTTACAAACGGTCCAGATTCATCTTCGTGAATCCCGTGTGATATTCTAGCCAGAAGTTACCTTCAATTAGGATCTTATGCCTTTACCTGACTTCCATGGAAATCCGTCATTTCTAATTCTAATTTCACGGAGAATTTAATTTATTATTTACACTGTAATTAGTATCAATCTTTTTTTAAGACCACTCACGTGGATTGTCGTGAGGCGTTTAAGAATTTTTTAAAAGACTTCTTAATCGAAGGATAGACTTTATCATTTTTATTGATAACTATCTTTCGATAATTGGTTACTGATTGTATTTATTGCGTTAGTAAGGTAAAGGCGAAGTCGTCCCTATGCACGGCCCTGAAGTCCAAGCCATGCTTCAACACAACGCTGCATACGTTTAGCTAAATTACACTTTATATATACCATTATTATTTCATGGGGCTCCCCCCTAACGTGCCCTCTCATGACTGACGCCTTTTTCTCCTCGATCCACCTCAATCCTCGAGCCATATCCCGTGAGATACGCGGCACTCACAACGCGCAAACACTCCCTCAATATCCCATCCCGTCTGCATGACTTTCTATCACTTTGCAAAAAGAAATTGCTCCGCAAACTCCAACTTTCTCCGTATGGAAATCTTCGTAACCTATGTACGCGGCACGCGAAAAACTGTCCCCGTTTGACTTTTTAGCCCAACATAAAAGTTTAACGGTTTCAGTCTTCCATGCTCGATTAAAGTTGGCGAAATTAGATAGGAAATGGCGTCGTTATTTGTCCGACGCAGATCCTTATAATCGATAACGACGTGCTATTTCATTCTTTACCAGTAAACGAACGTAATGGCGCCTCTTTTTATTGTACAACCAATCCTCCGGGTTATCCTGAACGTTATAAAGTAAATCATTCTTCAGGTAGCAGCATCTGATAAAAAAAACACTACAGTTTCTCTCACTATATATATGTATAACACACAGACTCTTCTTAATCGATCAGCAGTTTCTTATAAGAAAAGACATAACGCTAGAGACAGACGCGCGTAATTCTCCCTTTGGCCCGACTCTTATCCCAGCGTTGACTTCTCCTTTTCGTGCATCAACTTTTATCGAAGTCAACTTGATTGCGGCGATACCGTGGCTGCTGTTTGATGACCCAAACGATGCACCTTCCCTTGCCACAGAAGCACCAACGATCTTTCAGGGTCATTAGTTAAAGCCGTGTATGATATACGGTGTTTCCTGCGAGACAAGAAAAAAAAATGTATTAATCCGGTAGAGACCTCAAATGGCGGCGAGAGCATATATGTATACACGTACCTATAGTGCCAGCAGCCATGAGCTACTAATGTCCATGGAAACGATTCAGTACGCC
Source organism: Pachycephus smyrnensis (assembly GCA_030142225.1). Classification (NCBI taxonomy): domain Eukaryota; kingdom Metazoa; phylum Arthropoda; class Insecta; order Hymenoptera; family Cephidae; genus Pachycephus; species Pachycephus smyrnensis. The sequence continues at coordinate 95,847 of JARQST010000047.1, read as the reverse complement.
GGTGGGCAGTACAGCCAATAGGTAGGCGGTTGTAGGTTGTAGTTACACGAGCCGTAGAAACTTCTCTGGAAATCTCTTCACCTGGGGGTTCGGTTACAGGAGTGCTAGGTACATGAAGTGGAAGTTGAAGTTGAAACCCCCTCCACTAATTGTAGCTAAGCGCTTTCTTCTTGGTTGGGCATTCAAGGACGTCAAAGGGAGTAAGCTGCTAGGACCACTTATGCATACTGTGCCAGGTCCGCAATTAAAACTTGCTAACAATTAGTCTTAGAGAGCGCGAGGTTACCGGAATGGTGGTTACATGTGCATAGGTAGGTGCATGTCACTTGAAAAAAAAATTACCACTACGCGGAGACGCCCAGCGACCCGTTTTTGCGTCCAATTCTTTTTTTTTAATTTTGAATTTCTTTTTTATTTCTACACGTTGTATCCGAAGGTCGCGCTTTTTTTTCGGGATGCGACGAACTTCGAGTAGCCCTGGCCACGCCTTTGGGCGAGAGTTTATCAAGTAATAATTAGGTGTATTAATTAAAATTCTTAATGCACATCAATTAAATTAAACCAATCACTCTCCCCCTGACCCCCCTCTCACCCGCCCGTCCTTCTCTCTTCATTATTTCTCTTTCGGTCTTCACGGAGCAACCGCTATTCTGCCTCGTGCTTTTACACTGGATGATAAGAAAAAAAAATGGAATATTTTTTTGCATCGTTAATTGTATTTCGTGCTAATCAAGTCACCTGACTCTGTGCAATAAACAATGCTCGTTCGCTGCGTGCTTCGTGAAATTGGATAATGGCGTCGACCTCATAGTTATATAGCACCTTGTGTGAACCTTACGAAGGAATGATTATTTTTTACGTAAAAAAAAAAGAAAGAAAAATGGAGGGAAAGGCATTAGACTTACTTGATGGAGAAGACAGCCGCAAATTACATGAGTTTATATAGGCAGTAACACTGTTCAAGATATGCGGGTAATTATAAGTTTCTTAACGCTACACACATCCCACGATAGCCCATATGTTAAGTCCTCCGGGATTTTCAAAGCAAAGACGTGCGAAACAGTGCTAGGAGTGAAACGCACTGTATAGCTTATGACGATTCAATTAACAATTAAAGCCAAAAGTCGATTAACACATTTCCCACGGGAGGTGATTCTGCCTCCGTTGATTTGACTGTTACGAAAATTTCGCAACTGACCCCAACGAATATACATTCTTCAAGTCAAATTCTACGATCGGTACTTCCACCAAGTTTAATTGCCAGTTTTCAATTCGTTAACAGAGAGCAACCGCTGTGAATACGTGAGCGGAATCGGGCTACTTCGCAAAAAATTAGCATGCCCCGTGCGAGCCTCCGCAGTCTGGCTAATTTGCCACCTTGCAGAAACCGATCGCGAAAGACGTTACACGTCATTGTTGTACAAGTCAATTCGACAGGACACGATGACTCATATGAAAAGGACAAAAATTATGCGAATTTTCATTTTTTTCGTATAAAAACAATAAATTAACGATTACAATTGAACGTAGCGATGCGAAAATTCTTTCATCATAAAAAATGAACATTAACCGTTAAATTTTTTTCTGCTAACGTTACAACAATGGCCGATGCGCTTAACCGCTAAAACATTAAAAAGCATGAACATTTATATAAAACTATCTTCGCTTCCTGCCGTCCATCCTGAAAATGGTAAAAAGTCAGTTCCACGCTCGAGATTACCACCCATACGTGCACGTATGGGAGTACGTAAATGCACACGTGTACTGTCAGTACGTAGACTAAGCCCGTAACTCATCCTGACAGATAACGCTTCAGGGATTTTCCACTGAAAAACGGGAAACTCCTGACACGAATTGTCGGACGTCATTCAATTTTCGCAACGGTCTAAACGCTTATAACAATTAATAATTATAAAAACGATCATCTTTCACTATTCGATTATGCAATGACATTGCCACATAATCAACCACTGATAAAATTTATATCAGTCAGGATGAAACATTTAAATCCAGCATATATGAATAAATTGAATTAATGAGATAAAATGCAATTAAATATTTAATCATAACGCGCATTGTACTACAAAGCTCATTTCCATACTTTATATCCCTTACAATGCGCGTCATACGATATAACAGAGTAGCAGGTATAATGTCTAAGAAGTTCCTATACGTTTCGTTGCAACGGAGTTTATCGTCAGTAAACAATGAGGATAGCTAAATATTATTTTGATATTCCAAAAACGTAAATTATCATTGTCATAACTCAAGCCGAGTGCACATACACCAACGCCGCGTAAAATCACGTATTTCCCGCAGAGCGAAGTGATTCGGTAACCTCGTAACATTGTAATATCGTATGCGCCCATTGTATTGCATTGCGTTGCATTGTATTGCACTGCATTGTACGGTATACGTACCACCTGCATTTGCGACTGTGCATATAACTTCCCCGTGTATACACCCCAGTTCGTTTAATTACGTAAAATTATAGTAGCGTCACTGTTACACGTATTTTGAAAAAAAAATACAGAATTTACATTTAAAACATACCTAAGCCATCCCCTGGATGCATCCCTTAATCGATACCAGCAGATAAGACGTGTCGATTCGATTAAAACGTAAAATCGTTATGTTATGTAACTCAAGGTTTAGGGTGAAATTGGCCAAACACTCTACGAGTCCTCAGCACGATCATGAACTAGTATATTCAAGTTCTCTTGGTTCACTGTGTTCAGGGTGTTCAGGGTGTTCCGTGCGTTGAACGTCCCTCTTCTGTCGCTTCTCTAGTTTGAACAGTGAAGCATTCTCAAGTAGAACGTTCGCGTCGGTCAGAGTGGGAGACACCCCAAAAATGTTCTGACTCAAATTGCTTGTAACAAAGATATAATTGAAGCAATTAACGAAGGGATGAGAGTTGGTCGGTAGAGAAGAGGGAAAGGGAGGGGTGAGCGATGCTAGAAGGGGATGGATGGTGGAAGCCATGCTAGAGGCAGGGAGTACGTTGTAAAGGGTGGACACCTTCCTGAAGGACCCTTCAGATTGTCGAAAGGAGAAAACCTCGAATACGGTATTTGTAAAGGGACATCGAAAGAGGGTGAACTGAGTGACCCTCGACGCCTATTATTTCTCTGAACGTCTTTTCAGTGCAGCCCTCTATGAGTTAATTTGAGCGAATACCATCATATTCTCGAGAGTTAGAGCATCAGGATAATCCATAAAAATATTTTGTATTATTCTTATAAATTCTATAAAAATATTTGTATTGTACGGTGATATTATTTAAATTTCAAATTTCATTACGTAATACGTTTTGTTTTTAACGAGATAACAATCTTTTTGTAATCGTCAAACTGGTATCTTATTTTATTTATTACGACCCCAGTAGCAGGGGATGATATATTTTAAATTTACCAACCCTTTAGCTTCACCCTAAAGATTTAGGGGAGTAATGGAAAAAGCAAAGAACTGGCTCGCGCGAACGCTACATTATTTAAGGGATAACGCGAGTAATATGATAAAATGCCAGGGAATACGCGGCGACATGTCGGACTGTAATTCGTCCAGATATGAAAAATAATCCCTTCCGGTAATACATAGCCCCGTGGACGTAAAACAATTGACTACGGGCGACCTGCCAAGAGATTCGCGACATTTTGCCTGATATTCGCATCTTATCTTAACAAAACCGTCGAAACGAGATTCTATACGAAATTCACAACGAATATTGGATTCCAAACGAATTTTACACGCTCGCAGAACAGTGCCGGCATTTCGCATTTATACAGAGCAAACGTCCTACGTATTTCTCACGAGCTAACAGATTTCTGTGCGGCTTATCGCGCTTTAATTCGAATTTATTCGCTCTACATATGAATTTCCTGTATTCGTGCCAACGCAACAATATTTTTCAAGAAAAATTGCTATTCATATCCGTTCCGTTATCGTCTCTAGATTTCATCGATTTTACGCTCTACGTATACCTATATATACACACATATGATTACAAATCCGATAGAACGTAACCACGCTCGTATTCGCAATATGCATACACACATCCAACTCGTCCGTTATACTTTGAGCGACTTAATGCGCGGGAAATGCGGCAAGTTCAAAACAAAAAATAATTGCAGTGTCATAAACCGCCGCTGTTTAACCGTTTTAGCATTCATCCTAGTCTTTAATATTCGCACCGCTTATGGGCAGCAGCGAATGTGCAATAAGCAATCGTAACGCTCAGCTCACTGAGTAAGTACGCCATTGTTTCCCTTCCTGATAGGATCCTAGAATATTTCAGAGTACTTCGAGACCCGAGGTATATCAAACAAGAATAACAACAACAAAAAACAAGAAAAGTACTTTAAACGACTCCGAGTGCAGCCAAACGGAAGAATTCAATGGCTAATTAAAACTGCTACCGTGCAAGATACAGCGGATGATAACAGCCATAGATAACGAACAGACAAGTCTCTTGATACAGAATTTTATATATAATAATTCGCAATCTCATATTAATCTGACTATATTCTCGCAGAATTCAGATAAGTATAAAGTAAACATCCGTTACGCCTGTTTCCGGTTACTCATTAATTCGCAAATGACTTCCGTCAATGAATCCATTAATAACTAGCTTATAGTTGGGTTGAGTGAAAGACAAAATTTATGTATTATCAGGTTTTTCGGCATAAATTTCTAAGTACTTCCAGTCGACGACTTCCGGTACAGCGTGAAGCGTCATCGGCATTCCAATTACAGTTTGTTATTTCTCGCTTGCGAAAAAACAGCAACCCTTTTACGTATTCATGAGGATTACTGCTTTATGCAATCTTCGGTCGACCTCTTCCGCGAAAGGGACTATATAAGAAATTCGTGATATAATTCAAGATCCAATATATCCGTGGTAGCTTCTCTTGAGAATGAAATTTATCAAGTCAAGACTTTCGGCGAACTATTTGAAAACTGCTCCTGGAAGTACTTCGTGCAAGTAATATATTTCTCGTAGGTATACATACGCCGGCAAGAGAATGAGAAATTTTAAATGAAGAACGCACGTTAATTATGTTCTTGGTGTAATTATGATCTTCGAAGACATTAAACAAATATTGTGCAGCCTAATGACCGTCCATGATAATTAATAATCGTGGTACATTTATCGGGCTTTGGTCAGCTCGAAAGGGATGGGATCAATCATTTGGCTGCTGTAGAACGTGAGTCTAATTCGTTACGGCTGTTGCCTCCATTATTACTGTTACTCTGATTATTATTGGATGATGTATAAATTAATTAACATATACAGAGATAACCGGATCGCAAGTTGTTATGGGTATGTAATAACCTAATAACCATATATGTAATATTTGGAAGATTTGAATTTCTACGATTAACGGCCGATATATTCGGCCTACGCGAATTTCGTCGTGTTTAATGGCGGACAGTAAAACGCAGAGGTGGACACGGGAGAGACAAGACAGTATAGGATTTCGCAGCAGTAAATTGTCTTTTATACCGCGTGACCTCGGTAGCTGTAAAAATTACGCTGGACAACGTTGCGTCGCAAGGAAAGATGGCGCGCGCGGAATGAGAGAAGAAAGAGCCTTCCCTTGGCGTTTGAAATATGATTGCCACCTTGATATAAAGTAACCAGCCCGACTTTACAGCACACTAAAACCAGCCACTCGGGACTGGGAATAAAATGGAGGACCGGACGTGTTAGAACTTTGCATCGCCTTCCCACGAACCATGAAAATCGTTTTGTTTACCCCTCCCAGTAACAACTTTCGGCTGTCCCACAAGGCACTGCTCCGTAAAGCCAACCATAGTCAAATCCAAAACCATAAATCAGTAACGTCTGAAAGAAAACAAATTTTAAGATAGAATCTTAATTTACGTACGTCTAAGAGGTACAGTCGGTCATTATTAAAGTACGTAGTCTGTTTGGTTGCAAGAGAAAAAAAAATGGCGGAAATACTACCGTAGCTGATGACGCTACTAGCACCTCCTGCTGGAAGATGAACCAAGTGAAACGAGACCAAGCGGAAAGCTTTACTAGTACAGAATGGAGACGGTTTCCTTGGCTTCCTTTCCTAGTTGCACTACTTGCACATCTATTGCAGGAACTTCCTCTCGGTACGGCGTGATGGGTGGTATACCAGGAATATTTTACAAGCACAGTACCACAAGCAAGTACTAAAACGCTATATTTAGTGGTACGTCTTTGGCGTGCTGTTGAAATAATGAAAACTCTGAAACGGATTTAACCACCATCAGAGAAACTATGTTGCTGTCTTTGCCAAAACATATCGTAAGCAAAGCATGCGGGACAGTATCAAAGAATTCGCTTACATACCTCATTTGCAAAACTGGGATTAAGGGAGTCAATTTCGAATTAACCCCACGTCAGGGAGATCAAAGAAAAAAAAAAGTGACGGAGCCGCCACGAAATTCCTCATAGGACATATTTTCCAGTGTAATCTAAAAAGAAAACAAAATTTTACTTGTATTTCTGACGATTATTCAGCCACGTGTCGTTTGCAGCAAAGGCGCCAAATTCAAACTCAAATACGTACCGAAGGAAGCCTTTGAACTCTCGATGCTCGGTAAGTCAGAAATTGAAAATGGCAATGGACTGTCGTCCACAGATACAATATGGCGACTGTATTAGGATCTATTTAGAATGAATCCACGAGTTCACTACTGAGAGTCCTTTGTAAAGGATATCCCGACAGTCTTAAGACGCCCCGTTGCGTCAATTCGACGATGGAGGCTCTTAAATGTTCAATTTCCACCCCTATTCAAACGTTCTATGCTATACTTATTTTTTCAAATGGCTCCGACGATTTTCAACAGAGGTTATTCACTCCCTTGCTTCAAATCGACCCACAAAAGAAATTGTGTAGGAAATACCACAGGACCATCCATTGTACTATGACGCACGTTATGATTCAATAACGAAATGTTTGAAATCGTTGAAATCCCTAAGCCAGAGGGTTGCTGTCAATTTCTAACAAACTAAGGCACGTATATATGTATATACAGACCTATGCTAGGGGTTGCTGGAGAAAATGTCAAAGGGTTCCAAAGCGACGGGCAGACATAGGGATATTGAACCACAGCGTCCATAATCAAAATTAAATGCACTGTTACGTGACGCAAGCCACTAAATTTTATTTAAAAAATAATAATAATAAAATCAAAACAAAATTGTGAATTCGCTTCATAAAATTCACTTGATCTATAACAACCTACCTGCATATGACGCACGCAAAATCCTGTTCGCTTTGTGAACTTATCAAGGAAACTTGCAATAATGCAACTGGCTGCAGCGTAACTGCACGTCCAATACATGCAACTAATAAATAAACTTTTTCGCAGAGACATTACACTCCAGTAACATAATAAAAAATACACTCGCCCGCATCCCTGTATCGAACCACCAGCAATCAATAAACATATCGCAGAGACAAATCAATCTCTCCATACAGAGTCATTCGCTGCACATGCACTTACCATTGTTCCCAGGCTCTTATTTCAATTCGCATGCATATACGTGCATCCAATAGCTTCACAGTCTCGAGAGTCATAATCGTATCACTCTTAAGGATCCTATTCAATTGATGAAGCATCAGCATAATCAGAATACAAAAATGCAATGCGCAAATAAAAAGCCGACACGAAAAATCTTGATTTAAAAAAAAAGAAACCAACGCATCCCCAAGTGCAGAGGATGCATCCTGGGATTTTGACGAGTAATAAAAATGATGACGCTGAAAGAGTGCACTACGGCCAAACCCATTATTATGAACCGTTGACAGAGTTAGTGTCCTTAAAAATGCATATGATCTTACTCGTACGTGCTTTACAAAGTAAAATGGCGGTACGTACCTCTAGCAAATTCCCTCGCGACGCGTGCTATAAACTGGCAAAACACGTATCCCTCTATACCGGCAGATGCATATAAGCCACCACGTAAATACGCGTCCGCTTTGCAGCCATCGGGAAGGTCCGACGTGTGTTTTTTTCTTTTTCATTGCCTCGGAACTTTTCTGAAAAAGAATCGAAAAGTTTAAGCGCCAGTATAGGTGAGAAGAAAGCGGCAACTCGCATCTCGCATTTTGTACAGGGTCGCTACGAAAGCGGAGCAACATTGGTTTGCTCCTGGTGGGTGGATGCTGCTGCTGCCGGTAAGCCGGCAGAGAGGAGAGACATTAATTTCTAAGCTTTATGCGGTTTCTTATTAGAATCTCCGCGGAGAGATAGGGCCGCAGCTGCCCTCCAGAAATATGACTCTATTTTTCGTTCGTTCTCAAGTTATTCGCGCGACCCCCTGAAAAAGGATGCACGCGCTGCGGAATAATGTCGGCTTTATAAATTGCATAAGGTGGCGCTTTATGAAAAAAAAAAAGATGCACGTTTGCAGTGTCATTCTTTCGCTTCTCTTAGCGGATCCATTAAAATTTATATTACCGATACTTTGGCTTGGATGAAAATGCAATTCTCTGAATACTGCGATAACAATCAGACGGCTAATTAATTAATAGTAAGCTTTCGGGTAATTATTTAATGGTGCAATTGACTTGTTAATTATTTCGTGATCTTATCAGCGAAATATGTGATACTGATGTATAATAGGGATTATATAATAATTCTATAGTCCATTGTTGTTGTTGTTATTATTATTATGCTAGAACCTAATCAATTGTCTTTTTAGTGACGTTTCCCTCTGTGAAATCGTTTGAGGTTTTGGAATCCCATAAATTTCGATGCAAGCAGCATCGCGTTCGGTCGAACAATGCTTTCAGACGCCAAGTACGTGCAAGCAAATGAATTGAATGGGAAAAAAAGAAAATCAGAGAACAGACGGTAATAAAGCATGCAGGTTACTGTACTGCATTAAATGGCTGATGAGACGTTTTTCAATTACGCAGCATTAATAAATAAAATGCATTAAGAAACGAATTCCATTTCAAAATATAATCCATTTCCAGACAGTTCTATATATAGGGAATTTTACCCTGTTGAATTATCAAGCGGCAGACACTCAATAATACAAACGGTCTCGCTGTGCAGAATTTAATTTGTTGCATTATTAGAAATATATTTTTTCAAATGAATAAATATTTGCATTAATCGCATATCCATTCGCTATGACGATACAGAGAGCGAAAACGATATCCATGAATATGAATGCAAATATTTCAAATGTCGGCAATATTGATGCCCGCAATTGAATTGTATATAGAAACAGATTTCCCGATATGCAAATACGTCATCAAGGTAATTACGTAAATTGACTACCTGCAGACAATTGTCAGTCAAACAAGATTTTGTCTCTTTGTATATCTGACGATTCGCATAAACATTTATTACTCGGTCTCGTTCAAATTCACTCAATGGCTCTTAATAATTTTCTCTAAAAGACGGATATTTTTGAAAAAGTGACATTTTACATGCAGCATATACCAGCATCAAAAAAATTTAACTTGTTCTCCAGCATAAAATATCGCACTCGCGTACAATATTTGCCCGAGGTGGAATATAACTCTGTTGGCTTTATGATGAGCCATCTCGTTCCAACATGGCTGACAAATTGTCCACGAAATAACGCGAATCTTTATACTCAAAATCTCGCCGCTTTCCCCGTAGCGAGTCAAAACGCGGGAAAATTCACAAAAGCCCAAAGGCACGGCACGCCTCTCATTTTTACCACTCAAAAAATATCACTCACTCTCAGTCGAAAGACATCTCGATGCTCCTTACAAAAAAAAGAACAAAAAAATGAAAATAATTGGCACAGACGTCTCAACCCTTAAAAAGAAGCACCCCCTTACAAATACAAGAGCAAATATTTATCACCCTTTGGTTTTCTCGTACTTGGCCTGCCGTAAAAATCGGAAAAATTTGCCGAAAAAAAAAATATATATCCGATCATCCCTTAAATCTTAACGTTTTAAGGGTAGACACCCCTGACGCAGGTAGCTCTCCGATATCCAGTTACAGGGTTAAGGGACGAATAAGAATTGGTCGATACCAGAATATCAGTGAAAAGAATACCAAGGGTAGTTGTGTACTACCCGTTTCCCACGGGGGTTGAAAGCACAGTGGTAATAAGGGATTATCATATTTCAAAGAGCAAAATTGAAACAGAACCCACATACGTATAACGTCATCGATTTAATACAGCATAATACCGAAACGACGATCGACTGATTGAACAGGTCGAAATAATGTGTCTTGCGGAACGCAAGGTACTCCAGACTCACAATGAAGGAGTTCGTGCTGGATACCTTGAGGGCTACGTCATTTATCCATCCTGAATGGTGAACACTTATCCAGCAGCTTATCCAATCGGATTGGTCTGATCGGTATCTGAAATCGTTCCTTCCCGAGTCCCCTTGGTAGTCAATTAAGGACCTAGCGTGGAGTAGGTAGACTCCGGGTACCGCGTATAACATATAGATAGCAGAAGACGGCCATATTGGTTGAAGGTTATGTGACTACAAGACAGCAGCAGGTGAAAGAGAAAAATTATTTTAACAATCGCCAAAGGATCTTGCTGCTGGGAGTTCGAAGCCAATCCGAATCTAAAGGCGCGTTCTTAAATCAGCGAACGCTCGCATATCGCTCCCGGCGTTCACCTGTGGTAATGGCTGCATAAACTGCCGACTCTCGAGACGGTCGTGTTATTTTTCTTTCCCCTACAAAGAGTTATTTCGCTGAAAGGATCTAGAATCTCGACGGGTTGCGTCAGTAATGTTAACCCCTTGCACTCGAGAGGCGACTCTCAGTCGCCACTTGATTTAACGTAGCAACTCAAATGGCGACGACAGGTGCCACTGTTTTATCAATAGATATCTTTCCTCCTTACATTCTAAATGTTTTGAGTCTATTGTCTATGCGCACTTCATAGTACTGCATTGTGTTTAAAATTATTAGCATAAATTTAGTCTATTTTAAGAAGTGGTTATAAAAGCAGAGCCAAATACCTTCGAGTGCAAAGGGTTAATTTAACCCGCGTCACTACCGAGCAGTGGATCGTGTGCGCGGGAATTTTAAAAATGAAAAAGTAAAATCTTGGGGATGAGACGAGGGAAAATTTATAGTGGGACCGAATACAGGAGTGACTTTTTCAATAGAAAAAAGTTTACGATTCCCGTCTGATTTTATTAATTATTTTATGAATAATTAATGCGCCAAGTCACAAAGTAATCATTGTAATATCTTTCGCATGAATTATGCGCTGATTCGTGTTCTGCATAAAGTAAATTAAAGTACAACGGTTAATCGATTTCTAATTATCCGAGGTATACATACTTTTGTTACCTTCACGTTGGTGTATATATATTTTTTTAAAATCGCTTTGCCATAAATCTAGGCAGATATTGTAACTACGAATTGCTGCTTCGTTTGTTTTTATCCGCACTTCGATAAGCTTCTCTCCTATTTTCAGCCTTCCTCTGTTGGTCGCACTGAAAATTTCTCACGCGACTGCCTATCCAGTGCACGATGCAAATAACGCCTGGTAACAATGAGCGCAGCAGCGACTGAAAATAAATTTTAATGATAATTCACTTCGTTGAATTACAAAGTCTGTTATTGCTTTCTCCTGCTGTCCCTTATTGCACAAATTGTAATTGTGATGTATTGCCAATTCCTTAAATTAATACTTGCTACGATCCCATATCCAAGGGACCGATAAGGACGACTAGATTAAAGCGACGTTTGCAATAATAGCGAATTGCGAGCGAACTCGAACTTCGTTCCATTTGTAATGCAGTGAGATACGATGAATCTCCATCTTTCATTACAATAAATCATGAACGTTGCGAATTTTTCTTCTTTCACACTCGACCGGTCGGACGAGCGGCAATAAATGTTATATAGGTATATAAAATTCAGGCTGCATCCGCGTGGCCATGCTGTATATAATCACAATTAGCGTCCTATTAGGCACCGAATGTGCCTTCTTATTTATGCCCAACATTAACATACCTACCTTCGTGTAAACTTATATCATTTTCATCATTCCCCACCCTTTTACACCCTATGGTCATCCCTTCGTTGCTCCCCTTCATCTGACAAAGAAGACACGCATGGCGCGTTTAATTACTTTTTTTTATTAAATCGGTGAATCACTTTCCCGAAATCGTACTAGCAAAATAATACTTCGAAACTTGAAAAATTCTCTACACTCAAGATTAAAGATAACGCTGATATACGTCAGATGAACAAAAAATTGTATCGTTGGATTTTCGTTATCTGAAAATTCGTAATTATCCGATTTTTAAGTTTTTTTAGGTCATACTTTTTAATACTCGATCACGCTGTATGACGCGGACACTGGGTGCGCTCTCGCAGAAAACCGGATATCGTATCCGCGAGTCAAAGCTCGAAACCATTTCTCATATAGAAGAAAATAATTTATTATAAAAGCAACGAAGAAAAATTCGACTCGTGCTTCGACGCCGCCTTTCATCGATGCAATAAATATCAGCTCGTGTGCCGTTATTTACATGGCTTTACACTATTTTACGACTAAACGTGCCTTTATATGATACGAATTCGGTGCTCCATAATACGTCGTGGTCGCATAAATATCAATGGTAATTGAATAAACTGAACTTTGCATGCCAATGTCGAAACGCTCTACGGCTAATAGCAAAATAAGCCTAAGTAAATCCGTGCTCGTGCAGCTTCCCCCATGGGTCCATATCGTAACGCCAGGGTCGCATCCCACTAAGTAAAATATCAGGATACTAAGAAATCATTGCTTTACCTAATGAGTCACAATTCCTTTTAATATTACGCAAAGCATAGCATTCGCTGATCATTTTCAATATTTATATACCAACAGTGACACGGATGCTGAATAAGAAATAATGGAGAGACACTACTGATAAGAAGGACTGACCTGATAAGATCTTGAAAAGCCGAAGAACTGACCGAAAAAGAAATAGTTAAAAATGCAAAACACGGTACGAAAACGTTTAAATAAAATTTGCCAGGTATCCACGACATGGTTGAGGCCCTGAGGTCGGGGCCTTGCCCGTGGTCCCATAGTCCCGTAGCGGTCCCGTAGTGGTCCCCTGGTATCGTGAGGACCTCAGCGGGGTGTCTGTGCTTTTCTCTGTATTAATAACACAACCTGGCCACCGCTGGTCATATATTCAGTAAAATAATAATCACAATGATGCGTAACACGTTCCGCATTCGCAAACATGTTTTCGAGCCCGCGAGAAGAATTTATAGGAATGACAATGTGCAGAAATTTTTGGAGAAAAACATTAAAACACCAACTAAAAAGTGACCTTAAAATTTGTTTCCCAAAATTTCGATTTTTACATTAAACAATTACAGTGACTTACACAAAATTGTACGTTATTCGTAAAGTTCTCCTAACACGAGAGAGACGCGTATTACCAGATTGGTTTATAAATAGAATTTAAAAATCCCGCCCCTCTCCCACTCCATCGCCAACAGTCGTAAAGCTGACAAGCAAACAGTCACATTCGAGAGTTAATAGGGTAACTGTACGGATTTACGGGGTTTCTAGTTTCTGGGAAACTGCCTGGATAACGAATGATTGTAGCGGCGCCCATTTGCCGAACGCATCTCACGCAATTTAGTACTTTATGTAGAGTGGCGCGTAGACACACAATGCGTTCGTAGAATGTACGCACGTATCGCTAACAGGACGTATATGCAAATCCTGAACGGAATTAATTTTTCGCATGCCCCGCGTACATGGCAAAGCGCAACTGAAAGGAGGGTTGTGCCTCGTTCAATTAATTACAAACGTGACCATCATACATCAGCGATTTTCCCATTTTTCTCAAAATTCGAGAAACCGTACACCGACGACTCCACGTTGAAGCTGCAATTACAATACAATGCCTGTCAGTAATACTTTTATTTAGAAAATGCGTGGGAATTGAATTTTCACTGATTTCTTCAAAAAAAAAAAAAAACTGCTAAGATGCGTCTAATGGGATATAATTAAATGGCCGGTTGGCAGTAATCCAATTATCGCCCAAGGCAATTTTCTTATTTGGCTTCAGCAATGGCCGTTTAAGACGACGCCTGCCATTTAAGCACTTTAAATCATTGGCGAGAGCATCGATATGATCAGCATATTGCAAGCTTGTAATTTCTCGAGCATAATACAGGACAGATTATCGTATTCATCATCTTATTGGTATGTCAATTGCGGTTCCGGCGTGTCCTGATAGCTTATCGAATATCGATACCCTTATTGGAACGTCATTACCTGGAAACAGCAATTACCAATATTATCAACAGATCAGTGAAAGGATCCTCTGTAATTTTACAGATGTCATGATTATTCTCGCACAGATATGATTATTTCAGGAATAAATAATATACGATACCCCGTAAATTTTTCATCAGCATTACTATTGGTCCATTTCAAGATATTGAAGATGCAGTGTACGTCATATAATGTTTATGCGCATATACGCCTATTTGTCCAGAGATTCCACGAGCGTGTTGGGTCTAGGTTGATCACGATGTGGTCCGATGTCCGCAGCATGCACAGTCGTGATCATCGACCCCGAGAGAACATTTCACTGACGTAACGTTCGTGTTCGGTTGGCTACCGATTTTTTTGCTTAATCCATGGAATCTAACGATTGAGAAAAATCGAAGACCCTGAGGCCACGTGCTTGAGCCTTAGATAGGCATCGTTTCGAAAACAATCGGCGAGTTATCGCATCGCGATCCGCCATTGCTCGTCGTTGCCGATTCGATCGAATCCATCCGATGGATTCTTCAATTACCTACCTCGTTACTTGCATTGAGAAATTCCATCCTGTCACCTTTTCATCAATAAATATCATTTCGTTCTTTTCGTATCAGCCTCCACTGCTTACACATTTTGTTCAATGAATGAGACACAGTATATATGTTAAACAAAATATGCCAAAAAAGAATGACAAAATAGCAATGGACACGTGGGACTGTTTTACAGTGAATATAACACGTGTTCAATTAACACCAATGAATTTACGTGTGTCGGCTTCCAATAGATAACAAATGAAACCAGGCACTCGTGAAATCAGCTAATTGCCAAACAATTTTTCATTAAAATACAAATGAAAGGATGAGAACAGCAAGAAATTGCATTCGATCTGACGTCCTACTTGATTTGCCAAACCGTACAATTAACAGCCTTTGTTGGAGAAGGAATTCCAAAAAATAATTGTCCACAGAACCGTATGGCAATTCAATGCGAAATGGAAATTCACTGGGGAATGTAGGTACATTTCATGAAAGCACTCCATAGATCAAATTGGAACTGGAAAAGTATGCTCGACTGAATTGGCAAAGCAGCATTTTTGTAACAGGCCAAGTATGGCACGCTATACAGATATCCAAGTGCGTTCCTGTTTGACAATAAAACTTCATCGAGGATTGATCGAATTTATAAGGTCAATGAGCGAAAGAGGGGCAATTCGCAGACAGAAAATTGAATATGCATGCTAGCCGCACACTGCAGGTAAACTGCAAAGATGGAGGCTGTATCTTTAACAAATCGATCCCACACTATAAGTTATACTTAAGTTAACGTTTACTCGTAATATGCTCTCCCGCGCCGCCTTGTAAATAACCATCACACGTACTTAATCCGGAAAAATCTGATGGCAACATGCGTTTCCACGAGGAGCGAGCGGTCGTTCTCTAGATTTATTGATTACAAATTGCACGGTGATCGATCGCTAATGATACCGCGAGTCTGGGACGAGATGTATTTATGAATCTACAAAATATAGCCTTATTAAATCATCGCACGCCTTATCCTGTCTGAAAAGGTTGGTTAACGTTCAAGGTGTACTACGTAACATGGCGTCTGTGACACTGTTAAGCTAGAAAATAAAAATAAAAAAAATAAAACTTAAATCTCGTCAACGGAACGTCAAGCGTCGTGATCCGTCGTACGCTGCAGCGCGCATTGCAGACATTGGACGCTCGACGTCGAAAGGCCGGAGTGGCTAGAATACCAGAGTAGTTTGTTCCCGAAGAGGTGACGGGGTGGGAAGGTAGGAAGGAAGCCGAGGAAAGTCGTGGGGAATGAAGTAGAAGAAGAGGTAGTAGTAGTAGAAGAAGAAGAAGAGGAAGGCGAACGAGTCTCCTCAGAGACTGCATCTTGGCATGGCACGGCACGACACGGCGGCCAATTGCCGGAAATCGGCGGCTCCTGGCGACGTCAAAGTCAGGTCGAAATCACAAGGATAAAAGAAGCAAATAGTAGAAGAATCGGGGCGACAGTGCGATACAAGAGAAAATAAATGAATAAGAGGAAGAGTCAAACTGCGAGGAAGATGAGAAAAGAGAAGAGGATCGAGAGGATATGTTTGAATTTCTTTCTCTTTTCGTTCCCCTCTCTATTCCACATCCTCTTCGTTAACGTGAGACTAAAGACTTACCGAGAATCAACACCCTGGACATCCTCCTGTCCGAGCGCCACTTTTAAAGGACGTTTCACACGATGAAAATACATTCTGGATTCAAACTTTCCACGTCACGTAGGAATCTGGGAAATTGACAATGAATAACAGTGAGTGACATACATACGTAATCGAATGGACTTTCACCAGGTTTACGAATAAACTATTCTCATGAGATATAAACCAGAGCTCGTTACCTTTTAGAAGACGTAGAAGGCTGAAGGTAGTACGTAAAGCATAGAACCTCCACGGAATGCCGACGACCAAGTCTTTGCTGACAATACGTTACAGCAAACAAGGTGCTCTAATAGAGTGCGTGGCTGAAACCGCGTTTCGAATTCCCAATTATCGTAGTTGACTCGTTGGCAAAGGTTTTCTCCGAAGGTTCAGCCACATGACGATTTTTACACACTGACACCATCTGCATTTCTCGTGCATAACGCGGCTAACAAGTATAGAAATGTATACGACGACACAACGTATGTACGTAAAACCGAACCTGTCATTCTAGTTACGCTCTCTACGGACTAACTAGAGCGGAAGCCGGGTGGCCGCCATTGTGTAGCCAAGATTGGTCTACCCCGTGGCTCCGGATTAAGTCAGCACGTTGCATATACTCTTACTTGCACACGCGTTAAGGAACACTGCTCACTTCTGAAAAAGGTAACAGGTGCGGGACCCATTCGACTACCACTTGAATACAACCAGACGAAAATCCTCCTCGATCTTGTTTTCTTCCTACGCCATTGCCACTGTCTTACGAACAATGCTAATTTATACACAAACCGGGCAACGCAACAACTCTGAGGTCACAGACAATCCTAGACTCGAGGACAATGCACGAATCACTCCATCGCGTTAACTCGCGTTATCTACATTAAGTTTCTAAAGTTAAAAGCATATAAGGATACACTTCCTAACTTATACTGAAACGCGTGCAACTATCATCCTCCGTGCTTTACTAGTTTCGACACTTTCCGTCTGTCGGCGCTACAGGCGCTTCTTCTCTTCCGTCGTTAGTTTAAACTAGTACGTTTAAGCGGCGCAAAAATATGGGTATCCGAATATAAAAATGTGCATTTTGCGAAAGTTTACCCAATTACAAGATGCTTTCTGTTTAATCGTGCTATATCTTACAAATAACTTCTGTTGAGACTAAAAAGATTAAACCGTTCATCTGTGCTACGGGTCTCCGAATAGAACAACGCCTCGCAGATGGAGTTTGCCAATTGTGGCAACACTCGATCCTAGACATAACACTCGAACAGTCTATATGAGTAACACTCCAGTCTGGTGGACAGACGTATAGATACAGGTATACTATTTTCTCTCTATTTCTCAACTACTCACGTTATACTATGGTTAGATCCTGTCTCCCTCGGTGACCGTAGCATCTTTATAATTCCAACTCTTTCTACGTCTTTTTCTCACTCCGAAGTTAATTAGAGGAGCAGAAAAAGTTGAGAAAAGACGAAGGAGTTTTGGTCGAATCTAATGTGTCTGGAACCCTTTTATTTCTGGATTCTCTATTAAATACAGTCACTCTGGTAAGTTCTTCTCGAAAATTCTACACGTGCTCCAAAATGAATGCGTCTCTTACGTACAGAATTGATTCTATCCTTAGATAGGCCTCGTTCCAAAGGTCGGGTCTGCTTCAAACGCATAATAAAGATATTAATAAATAAATTTCGAAAGGAATGAACCGTGACCGCCGATACGGTCTCTTTGTGCGGCCCACATGAATGGTCTCTATTAAAAAGATACACCTCAGTCATAGGCTCTGCTTAGATTACATTCTTTTTTGCTCTTATTATTATTTACTTTCGTTACATACAGAGGAACGTCGTAGGCGTTTTCTTGAGGGAAAATTTCTTGTAGCAAAACGAATCCCATTTGATGGCAAACGCAATGCCGGTACTCACTTGACTGACTTCTCGACGAAAAGTTACGATGCAATTAATTTCATGATTCATTTTAATTGCCAATGTTACTTTAGCGGACTGTACGTTACTGTGGGTGAAAACTGCGCTCAACGTCTATATTTATAAGGCGTACCTGGACAGCCTCGATCCTTTGTAATTAAAATAATAAGATTAATGTTTCGTGTGCCCGTGCGCAAATTGAGCATTTATACATATGTAACTGTCAGTCGAGAAGACATAATGACTTTTCGTATAATTTCAAATTAAAGTATGCACTTTCGCA
Organism: Pachycephus smyrnensis; assembly: GCA_030142225.1. Classification (NCBI taxonomy): domain Eukaryota; kingdom Metazoa; phylum Arthropoda; class Insecta; order Hymenoptera; family Cephidae; genus Pachycephus; species Pachycephus smyrnensis. The sequence continues at coordinate 77,182 of JARQST010000047.1, read as the reverse complement.
GCCTTGCGGCGCGCCGCGTAATATGAATATGGCGTTTGGAGTAATTTATAGTCTATACTATTAAAGGAATGTTTTCCTTTTTCCTTATTTTTATTTTTACAAAATTTTCTATTAAATCAATAGACTCTTTTTGGGTGAAATATACTTCATGATACTTTCAACATTGAAGTCAATGGATCTGCTGGAATTTGAGATTAAGATAGTAAGAAATTTAAAATAATTGCACTTGACAACTTGAGATTTCACTCCACTTTCTTTCTTAATAATGTAATACGCTTGAGTACAACAAGCATTAAAGTCTCTGAACTGTAGACAATTAAAGGCATCTCTAAATAATTACGAAATAATTGAAAAAGAACATTCTCAGCTACTTACGTAAACTCAATAATAAAAGAAACTTTTATTTTTATTAATTAATATAACAGACAATAGACTTAAGTAATAAATATATCCAATTCACTCTCAATTAAAATATCGATATATAACTAGCTGACCTATCTTTCTCACCGCTGTTTTAGAAAATGGAAGATCCAACTCACATCGAAGTATCCAACTCGTGTCAGTTTGCTTCGTCGAGTCAGCAAGGACTTCAGGATCCTAAGAGGCGTCCAATAACGATATAAAGTTCAGCTACTGAAAGGATCGCGTTCCGATGTCAATCTGAGTATATAGCTGCTTCAAGGAGTCAAGAATACTTGGTAGAAGTTCCATTTCCAGTTTGCAATTCTTGAAAAGTCCAAGGGCTCTCAATTCGAGTAAAGCATCGAATCGTTCGATCAAAAGTACTGGCACTGTGGATATCGCAATGGAAGTAACACGATTGACCATAAACGTCTCATTAGTTTCCTCTACCTTTTACACGCTGCTACCATTTTTCATTCAGACTGGAATAATAGTACTACCTACTTCAGTATCTACGTACGTACATGCATACTTATCTACCTACCTACTTTGTACTTCTGTTTCCAAGACGATAACCCACACAAAGCCGTATATCCTTTCTGTGCTTGAAACTTTTACTTTTTTGCTTTCTTTCTTTCTTTCTTTTTTTTCTCCTTCTTGCCATTTTATATCATCCGGTGTGGGTCGGAAGGGTCTGCCTACAATTCTCGCATATAATATACTGCTGGTTAGAAGAATAGGCAGCCAGGCGACGTACTTAAGTCTCCGAAGAGCTATTGTTCTAAAAGCCGCTCTTGCCTTTCAAACCCGGAGCGATGCGGGCAACCTTCTGTTCAAGGAAACGTCAAAATCTTCAATATTATACAGAAAGATTTTTCGGCACTGTCGAGCGTGAACTCTTGTGAAACTTTCGCCAAATCGTTTATTTGCAGATTTGGCTATGGTGTTTCAGGAACTCGTATTTACCTATATTTCTCTTTATCCTAGTTCGGTCGTTGTACATATGATTTTAGGGTGGTTGCACGTTCTCTGCGAATGTTTTACACATGAGGTTGCGCTTTTTAGTTACCTACTACTGTGCTTAAGAATACATAATTTGCGAGTGTGAATAATATATCAATTTAGTCGAGTTTTACATTAATTACAACGTTCCGTAGAAATTTAACGGGAATACGTTTTTTTTTTTCAGGGGAAACAACCGACCACTTTGAATACATAAATAATGAAATTTAATTTAAGTATACATTATAGTTCGCGGATAAATTTCAGGACAATTTAGAGTAGCTGAATATACATCGTATATAATATATAATTTTGTGTTAAAATTGTATCTCGCGTCAAGAGACATTTTGTTGATAATACCTCTTCAACGCTAAACACCGGTAAATTGCCGTCATTTTCGATTGGTGCTCGATCCATGTAATAACGAAAACGAATTTTTGATATGTCGATCCATTAAGCCGATTTATTAATTCACCACGCAAACGTGCTTTTGCGAATATTAGAGCAATTAAAAAATCGATATCCCAAAGCGACAGAGAAAGAACAATGAAATTTTTAACAAGCAATCCAGTCATGAATTTGTAACTGGTAATCAACCTGAAAAAAAATATACACGTTCAAATCTGCAATAAAAATTGGCAGCTATAAACTACCAAATTTTCAGGAGTTCAATGCCGGGGTTATTTCGCAATTGAATTTTATGGTAACTAACCTAACTTAGCGTTCAGCTTGAAAAAAAAAATACAACAGGTGAACATTGCGTATGAACATTACTCGTAGGATCGAACTGGCATAATTCCACTCATCGATCATACTTATCGATAATTCCAACCCGAATAGCTCTAACCCTGTTGCATTAGAAAGTTCTTAAGTAAGCAACACGACAGGTATACCTAGTAGCAATTGCTGCTCGTTTGTCAATTCTGCCACTGAATTATTAACGTTGCACTTAAAATGGTCGCCGCTGTTTTGCAATTCACCGAGAACGCGTACCGTTCGCGAATCCCTTTAATATTCTGAATTTAAAATCCAGAATCTTAATGGAATCAAGAATTGCTATAGGTAGAACATTTTTTAGTCGATAAGGGGTTTAGTTTCTCCTGAGAAGGATTGTATCATTAAAGTTTCTTTTTCGTCTTCTTAGTTTTACTTGAGAAAAGTAAAAGAAGAAAAAAAATCTTACTTTGATCAATGAAATTTCTTATCGGCACATCCTTACGTTTCAAAAGGACTTTTCCTTCGGGTCCTCTTCCTCTCCATTTTATCGCCACTTATCCTTCGCATCTACGGCAGAAGCACCCTTTACATGAAGCCCTCTTTGGAAATCCTTGTAGAGGTCCTGAAGACTGATCCGTTCTGAACTCTACGTAACATTTAATGATGAAAAGACCCCGCAATTTTACGTCATAGCTCGTTATGTCTTTTCATATGATATTTACGACAAGATGAAATTCTGATACTTTGTATTAACGTACCAAGGTAGATCGTTTAATTACATGAGTCCTTATAAGTTAAATAAGTACAGTATGTATAATTTTAACGAGCGCATTAACAGTGCGTGATAATTATCAAATTAGAAATTTCGAACTTCTCTAACTGAGTTTAGTCAAACGACACTTGAACGTAACCCTAGATACACTCAAGTGCAAATAAGTTTAACGTGTAAAGAGACTGAGGTAAGATACACCCATTAATTAACGGTATTTTTAAAAATTCCAAAAAACATTATCATACGTTACCCTATACCGAAATTTCATAGACGTCGTAATATTGCGTATATTTAAAAATCTTGAACGGTCAGAATCAAAAATAAAATAAAGATAACTAATACAGTGGGGTAAAATCTATAAAGGAAAAGAAAGATGTCGACTAAATAAGCATCCTGATTGCGATCCATTCTTGCGGTCTGGTAAGAAGAGAAACAGGGGTATTTAGCAGTGCGGAATTTCGCCGAAAGATTCCCGGCGGTCAATTCGCCGGTTACGTTCGTCTTTCGCAAATTCCTAGGGTGCGTATCAGGTCCGAGTTAATCGTCATAGTGGAAACGTTGAGAAGGGCAAAAAAGGAATCCCAGTACGAGTGCCAGGGTCCAGGGACCACCTCTCGTGACTACTCCGGCGGTCAGCAGTGCTAATATGTTTGGCGTAACCAAAAAGCAGGATCCAAGGCCCAAGTGGACTTGACTCAACTGGTACTGAACTGGGCCCCAAGTCAACGTGGGTGAATTCGAGACACAACGCCAAAAGATGCAAAATGAGAGGATGAGGCCTACCACGGCTCCTCTTGGCGCGTACGCAGATATATTCGCCAGAACCAAGTCGGAAGGGTTATGATACGCGTGTCAAATTTGGACGGGGCCCAAGACCGCCCACGCGGTGAGAGCGTAAAAGGGGCCCGCGCGATCAGGCCTGGGCCCCCTCTCGTTTAATTATCGTACCTACGCCATATTCGTGCACGTAAATCACTTGGCGATGCGATTTCGTTTTATTTCGCTCGTCTTAACCCCTTTTCGCGAGGAGGGTACCAGGGCCCCCTTCTAAAATATGACGGGCCCAGAGTTAATACGGCATTTAATCGGGAATGTGTGGGCACAACATCGTGGCGTGCCATAACGGAGTGTACCACGGCCCTCTAAGCTAATTATGAAATATTGCATTCCCATTGGCAGAGCTCACCGGTACTCCCCGTGTCACGTGACCTCTGAGCTCATCCGCTTTACCGCCATCTTTTTACCAGTAACCCTTTTAAGGTCCCGCGACATTCTACACTTAACCATTAACCATCGTGAAAATCACGAAGAAAATCGTACAGGCCTCACCTCTGCACTGGGCCTAATCGAATATTCTTCGGGCCTGATATATTTCTCTCAAAATGTCGACCCACCGGTAACCAATAAAAAAACCTCATTTCTTCCTGTACAAGCTAATATATATTTATTGGTACACTCCAGCCAATCAGCTTACCCAATTAAACTTCTTACTTGCCCTTATCCTCATCCATGGTCCAATATCATTGGTCCAATCGTAAACCAATCCACGCGAACACGCACGCCTGTAACAGTACGAAAACCACCAATAAGACCCTCGATTTAAAAACGGGGCCTTACTTCAGTCTAAAGGGACGTACCTTATTACTGCTCTTTTCAAAGATCGCGACTCTAAGCCCCCTTAGGAGCCCCATACGCTTATTTGGCATCCACGACCACCATGGCGGTCGTATAATTAAAGCCGACACTATCTTACGCGCACGAACAAAGAGCAGTTCGTATAACACGCATGCCTTCTAATCGAGAATATGATATGTGCATTATACTCTTTCTCCCCGTCGAATATAAGCCCTATTGGACAAGATTAAAATCTGACGATGGAGAGGACCCAGCTGACATGTTGCTACATGAAAATGCTATCAGCCACTCGACTACCGTCCTTTCATTGTCAATGCCGATCCCGTCCTCAGATTTATTCACGCGTTTTACATATCCGACATACGTTATCACCATGAAATTCCAAGGCATTAATATCGGCCGTTGCCAATTGCCATGACGTTAATCTTCAACCTGGACCTCAGTGAACTCCCTTTCGTCGTCCTTTATCAGGGACGTATCCTTTCTGCGAAAAAAAAATAAATTACGCATCGCATGTCCTACGTAGGAATCGATTCGTACGTTTTACGTACATTCCTTTCTGAAATTCTGTAGCAAAACGATCGATCCTCTCGCAGAGGATGTACTGGGAACAAATGAAAGGAAATGAAGAAAAAGAAGATCAACATTTACTCGCACGCCACACCATGCGAAATTTACTTGCACGTTCTCCTTCTTCTTCTTCTTCTTCTTCTTCTTCATCCGCCATTATCTTAAAGACCGACACGCATATACACTCTCTCTTTCTTTCTCTCTCTCTCCTTCTCGTACAAGCACTTTATGCACCAGAGTACCAACCATTGAAAATGAAAACCTGGTACAAGGTAATCGGCCACAGTGAGAGCTCAATCCATTTCCAGGAAGCCAATCAGCAGGTTCCCGATGTGCTCAGGCCCAATTTTCTTTGGGACTGATGTCGATGCTGATCGGAGCGGATCGAACGAGATCTCATCGCGTATTGGTCGCGCTTCGCAGATTCCTATTTATCTGCTTCTTACGAGAGAGAGAGAAAGAGAAGATCGTTAACAAGCGTCAACGTATTTTAGCTCTCGTGGTATTTCATCTAAACGGCAGCACCGATAGAGACATAAAATGTTAAGGGGGAGGGGGAAGATTCGTTGAGTGAAGAGTGAAGAGCGAAGAGTGCACAATGTTGGAGCCAAGAGGACCAAGAACGAAAGCAATGCTCCCGAAGGTCTCTCACTCTCTCTCTCTCTCTTTCTTTCCCTCTCTCCCTCTTTCTCTCACCACTCTCTCAGCGCAACGATGTGTGTGGTCCATCGTGCCAGCCGCCAGGCCCGACTCGCTAATAACACACCCCTCTTCTGCCGAGCCACTCTGCGAACCACCTTCGCCCCTTGGAAAAGAAAAAAAAAATACAAAAAATCATCCGAAAGATTCGAAAGCCAGACTGGCAAAGCATCTTCTATGAATGCCTTGGCGAAATGGACCCCATCTCGCTCTCTATCTTGATGCTCAGTCCTATCTATAGATATAGGTATTCTATCCTTATCCTAGTGGCTCCATCTCTCTATATGTGTGTGTGTGTGTGTGTATATATATATATGTCTTTTTACGATTCCTCTGAAAATTCGACGCATTCGCTTGCCGTGCTAGCGAATTTCTCGCATTCTATCGCTTCATTATAAAGGACCCAGCATCCCGGATTCCCGATTCGGGCAACGACTCTGGCTATGGCTGATATAAAGGGACTCGCTGCGTTCATTGCTGTCTTTAGTGTTTCTTTTATTCCTTTATTCGTTAGTTTCGCACCAAGGTAATTCGTGTAACAGACAATTCCCAGTGGCTTTATCGGCCAATTGTGTTTGCTTGGATTCTTTTTTTCTGCGACGAGCATGTGCACGTATGTGACAGCGATATGTCGGGGATTACGTATTGGGATGAGGGGAAAAGGATGGGGATGGTACGACTTGGTTGATATGGAAGATCGTACGAATTTAATCAATAATTAACGAACTTTTTACTTGATAATTAGTGTCCTAATGAAAGATGCTAGGCAATTAGGACGCCGAACGATTTATTCCGGCTGGAAATTATTTTTTTATCGCTATTAATATCTATTACCTATTCTATTCGTTCGATTCGATTCGGGATATCGATTTTATCGACCCTCGAGGCCACCTCCACGTACCTCGTAAATCAATATCGCTTACACAGTGACTCTATTAAGCGTGGGATTACAAAATTTATATTTGCTAGGTCAAATTTGACAAATTATAGTCAAGCCTTATTTGTGGTACTCACTGCATTTCTTGTCTTATTACAATTCAGTATAAAATCTCATTCATGTTTATTTTTACAATTGTATTATTTTTTTTACTATTAAAGAAATTTAAGTGACCTCGTTTGACCCCCGTATTTACGATATGTTATGTATAACAAACTGGACACTCCCAGTTACTATTTATTGACTTGATGACATATGAAACAAAATTATGCAAAGGTCAAAGGTCTCGGATAAACATATTACGCAAAGTAACGTATCTAAGTGCAATCTTTCTCAGCAGTCCTTCAATTGGTATATTTTTATATTAGCATTTCCGGTGCCGCAGACGTCAGACAAAAGTCCTTAATTGAATAAGAGTTCATTACGTACATCGATTCTCTCCATTAGGCACAAACAGTCAATTACGAGATTGATATCGATCTCCGAAGATTCATCTTAACGTCGTTATCTTACAGCGTATTATCAAATCGGATCTAATTGAATTTATCAACAACGTGGCTCCACCTACACGAAGGAGCGCGAGTTACTGGCAATTCAAATTGAAGAACCGCCGTTAACGCGTTGCCAAGACCCATTCGTAGTTGCACCTTGTTCAGAGCGTCATAACCTCTAACCTGACATGCCTTTCAGTACTTTTTAAGAAAATTGTGGCCAATAAATAACCACGTTGCAAGTGCCGCCAAGGGTGAATTATAGTTATTTAAAAGGCGTGAGTCAACCCGGGTCATTGGCGGTTTATCGTTCGCCCCCGAAGCCTTCATAAATACAAAGTAACATTCGATTAAACGACGCCCCCATATGCGTTGACGAAAATTTATGCTTTGACTTGGGCCAAGGATGCATTTGCAATGCGGCGATGTGCTGCATTCTGCGGTTTCAAGGTATAAACGCATCCAAGTTGGACGAGTGAATTCTTTTTACTTACCCATAAGACGCTATTGTTATATTTAGTGTAGGTAATTGCGAAGGGGTCTACTAAAATTTCATTACGGTAAGCGAGACTTTTCTTTGTCGTAATTTAAATAGAAAAAATATCGTTTAATATTATAGATATAATAAATTCATTCCTATTCTTACGGATATTTTCAAATCGTTTTAATAAGAATCTGAATTCCGGTTCCTATAAAAGGCTACGCAGAAAACGCCCAACCCCTTAATGATCATTAGCTTTCAATTCGAAACGACCGAATTAAGGTGCGATAGTATAGTATATAGTAGGTATCGATACTCTACCTACTCCTTTTATTGCATGGTTCACCTTATGGCTTTACGTGGGCAAATTGGGCGGAGCAACAGTTCAGAGGTTCTCATAGAAGATGAATATATTTTTTCGCAAATAATCCCCACTCGGGGACCCAATATAAAAAGAAAATTGAAATCCATGAAAAATAAAATATTTTCCAAATCGAGCCCGAAATATCACGAAGTAAAAATTGCTTCCATAAAATGTCCAAATATTTAAAAAAATATTGCACCTTCGAAAATCTCGCTGAAAAGTACCGTACCCGAGAGCGCAGTACCAAAAGTTCGCGTGCGTTTAAAGCGTTCGCAAAATGATGATAATTTCCTCAGGTAGGCGTATCTGTGCCGGAAGACCGTAATGCATTTCGTTAAATTCCGTCGAATGAAAGGAAAAGAAAATTTGAAGATCAAGAGAGGAGTTGAGTGCCCGCAGGAAGATACACGAGATGCGTTCACACATTCCGTTGTCTGCGTGAGCCGCTCAAGATGAAAGCCGACTAATTATTAACTACTCTTTCCATCCCTCCTTCTTCCTCTCTCTTACTAAATTTCCCTCAGCCTCTCAGTTACTCCTTAACTATTCTATTCGCTATCCGTCTCTATCCCTCGACACTATATGTCTCTTGTTCCGTCTTCCGTATTTTAGCCGCCTTTTTCCGTCCTCTTTCTTCTTCGTTCATGCATAGACGATATTGGGCAGCTTCACTATATATATATATATAACTTGGCTTATATATATATTCTTACCTCTCGATTCTCTTCCTTCCAAATTCTCTCGATCCACCTAACCATCCCATATAGCCATTCCTTGGGATAGCTATAATACATAAGTGGCAGAGGACCGATCATCCAGTAGATGGGCACCTCTTAAAATGTTGAGTAACAGTAATGTTCCTTGATTGACCTTAATCCAATCCACGAGACGCTCCTGAATCTTGCAACCTGACCAGGCTGAGGGACGACTCGTTTCTACGTGATTAAACTCGAATGCGCTTCGACAATAAGAATCGTATTGGGAGATTAGAATCGTCATGACATCTTGTCAATATCAACTTGTCAAATTGAAGATAAAAGTAGTTGAGTTTGAATTGAACATATTAGGCGTCGTTTCAATTATAGGCATTCTTTTTGATATATCACTTTTTGAGGGCTTACCCGATATTTGTATATTTTGAAAAAGTCTGTGTTTCGTGCGTTTTATTAATTTCATAAATTTTAACAAAATTCACAAGCAACGTAATATACGGTTTTTTTTATATCGTATCTGTACCGGAAATGGGTCAGATAGTTATTCTTTGAAAAAAAAACAAGTATCGTTACTGCAATACTTCCCGTAAATTGTTGTTGAAAAAAGTCGAGAGATTCGATAACGCCGAGCCGGTCGGCACAATAGGTATATCGATACGTCGCTAAATCGATAACATATTTTTCACAATTCAACCCATCACAGAGTGCGAAAGCCACCCACATCCCCTATAAAATAGCGCGTGTGTCATTGATGGACGACTATTCGGCTGATACAGATTAGTTTTCATGATGCGACGAGTTTTTGCGTCGTTTCTGTCAGTCGGATGAAAATGTCGAGAACGGCTGATTTACATCAGAAATTCTCATCTGGCCATCGCCCACCAATCTCCCCACCCAAGTATCCCTCAAAAAATCCCACGACCTTGACACTGTATCCTTCATCTTCGAATTTCCACGAAACCTCACAAGATACCTGTCAAACTTTATTCACAAGTTTTGACCTCCGAAATTTTCCCCCAAAAAATCATCCAACGACCTTCACTCAATTTTCCATATTTCAATGATTCGTGGGACCGTAATGGCTTTTATAAGCAAAAGTAACGAGTCATCCGAAACAATGGCGCTTTATTCATCAAAAGGTCTATAGAGAATCATATACGTATCTCCCGTCACTCCGGCGAACCAGGACGAATCTTCGTCTGACAAGATGGAAGCTAATGCCGGCGTCGGTCGAGGCAACGCCGAAGAATAAAGCATTTCGTAATAATCCAATAGCAATTCGTTCTTACGCACCTTACCCATAGGTACCCTACAGCCGATTATCAATCGTCTCTAATTAGACAGGTGGCACTGTCACATGCAAGTACACGAAGATATTCCACGCATGATTAACAGTGACACGTGCCGCCAGCGTGTGAACAAGTTACGGCCCCATACGCCATACGTCCATATGTATATATATTCTATAGGACATATGGTATACAAGTACGCACGTTAAATTTCGTCATAATGGGATAGGACGTGTTGTATACTTTCACCGCTGCTTAGATCCTGGAACGTGAGTCTACTTTCGATCAAATCAAATCGAATTGATCGATCGATCGAGATAATCGAACTATCGAACGCGACTTTTATTATTGCTTATAACGTACTCTACACCTCGTGTGTATCCGTGAAATTTTCGATTGGGTATATTGTTCGAGTAATGATACGAATCGATGTACGTTATTGCTAGGAATGTATTTTAGTTAATGAAAGGTCGAGCAATTCGTATGAGTCTCTTGTATTTTGTGTGAGTAAACGCGTAATGACTATAGACGTGTTTTTATTCTATTTCTATTATACAACTAACGACTCATTTATTGACCTTTATTTTTATTTAATGGCTGCTCTTCGCTTTGCTTTCTCTTTGTTATAACCTCGTATGAAAATAGGTTATTAGGTGAAGGGATGGATAATGGGAAAGAATACGTTAGTTGTTATTATTATTGTCTGTATAAGCACTGCTTGGTAAGTGTCAAGATATGTCGTCTGCTAATATTGTCGCGGATATATGAAACGTCTGTTTCTATATCCGTCAACGTACTCTTTACGTCTGCCATGTGACGCCAAGTGATGATAAAAAGGAACCTATGAAATTTTCATGTGAAAAATCATAAATTCGGACGAATTAAAGTTCCGAAAGTCTCGTCGAGTGTGTATAGCGAATCACAGGTGTCGCGAAGGAGATGAACGCCATGTTGGATCGATAAAAAATTAATTGATTTTTTTTCGAGTGTGTGACTCGCCTGGCCAAGATTAAATGTCCGTCGGGAGATAAAATTACGCGAAACGTAATGGCGGACGGATTCCTGTTAACTAAAAGTTCTTGTCCCGCGAATTATTAAGTTCCGTAATTCAATTTTTAATAACCGCTTGACGTCTCCTGGGTTTTGATTTTCCCCGGCACGTTTCCCTAGTTACGAAATTACGAAACACGACGCAAACTCTATTTCCTAGGGAATCGCGCGTTCGCGCACGACGTTCTACGTGTTTAATCGTATAGCGTAAGATATACGCGGAGACTTTCACACGGGTTAGAATAGTCACTGGTCCTGAATCATTTCTTTTTTTCTGCAAAATCTCCATTTAATCGTATATGATTGATAACGCGCGATCGAAGATCATTCCGAGGTTATTTCTATCATTAATAAAATCTAATCGATTACCAGTCGTTCTCATTAGTTCCAGACAATTAAACATCCTCTCTTCCATCTTTTATTATTCTGATTGATCACTGATCAATCATCGAAAGCAGTTGGATGATCGAAGACATTTAAAAAAATGTATTAAAATAATCACCGTAAATTTCATGACCGTCATCTTAAATTTCAAAAATCATTATTGAAAAATCCTACAACTCATTACGCCACAACGACGTCACGTAAACGGCCGTTATCAGATAGAGAGGTTATTAAAAAAAAAATGTGAATCATCCCTTATCTCATTTCCGGTATACTCGACCCCATAAAAATTAAACAGCGTCTCTTTTCGGCTGAAAGGAATAAAATGAAACGACCGAGTGTCATTGAAATCTTTTAACGACAATATTGACGTAAACCGTAAAAGCTCAAATCCCAAACGAGGAAGTTATCGCGAACGAAGGACGGTTATTAAAGAGTTAGCTTCACGAGTCCAAGTGACATCGAAGCTCATTGTTATTCAGACTGCATACTTTATTAGGGCGGAAGGAAAGGCGGAGACGGTGGAAGATTATGAGATCGACTCTCTCGAGTCAATGTTCAGCTAACGGTTGGTTATGTAACCAGCTAGGTAGACTGAACTTGGAGTAACTCGGATACCTCGCAGAGACCGACAGCGTTTAACTTCTAATTGAATTGCGAATCCCAATGCTAGACCGAGAATATAGAAAGGCCTGCGGATAAATCAACTGCGTACACCTTCCAATTGAATTATCAATTATCAATTTCAGTTGGCGAGGAAGTAGAAACGAGGAAGGAAGTTATCCAAGCAGAAAAACAATAATAGATTCCGTTTGATTCTTCCTCTTCGTTTTTCTTTATTTTCAATTATCGAGTATAGATTGTCTTTCGAGGTTATGTCATGGAGGCTATTGGGATAAGGATTTTTTTGTAATTTGTTTTTTTACAAAGGATTTATACAAAATTAACGAAAGACCATAGTTGGAGGGTTGTGAAAAATTGTGCTAACCCTAACGATAATGGATTTAACTAATTAGAGGGAGAAACGTCGTAGGACCCCAACTGGTATCGAGATGGGGTAAACGGATATGTCAAATGCAAAATACTAGTAAATCAAAGGGCACTCTCTCTCGTTATTAAGTTATCAAACATTGGGGAGGGGGGGGAGTGAGTAGCAACACTAGCTAAAGTGCGTATACGCGTCCTTTAGACTCCTGTAATTTTCCAGAGCAGCCGACACTCCCCAAACGAAGCTTTAATCTAATTTTCAATCAGTCTATGGGGCGAGACTAGTACGGGCTATGGGGAAATTTCGTTTTGGTAAATTGAACGCTTTCAAAGTAGATGCAAATTTGTTTCTTTCTTCCCTTATGGTTTCGTGCTCGTACCCATGATACGCGATACCTTACATACATATTATAGGTTCTCCGTCAAGTTATGGTTATCGCCCTTATCGATGGGAAGATGTAAAAAAAAAGTAATTGGTTCAAATGGTCCAGAATGCTGTTATAGGATGCTGGCAAGAAATCCTCGGTAAATTTCAAATGTTCCCGCCACGCTGAACAACGAAAAAGCAAATCGATCTGTACCCGTCGTAAAATTCGCTCTCGGCATGTGTGAACCAACGTCGTCACGTTTCACCCACATTTGAATTTATGCAAAATGCTCCGTGTACATCAGAGCAGCTTGCGAGGTTAACGTAAGCTGCAGAGCTCGTGCGAAGAATAAATAAAAAAGTCAAAGAAGGCGTTAGACTCGACCCACGAGATTTCACGGTGAGAAATTCGAAAATTCGTATCATCTTTATTTTTTATTTTTCAGCAAAAAAAAGCGAATTCCTAGAACCCACCAATATCCCGGCTTCGTTGACCCTCGCAAAACTCTAGTTAACGTTATACACACAAACGGTCCTCTTCGAACTGTTCAGTAAGCCAACGAAAAAAGCACGTAACACACAAGGGTAAGGGACGAAGGGTGCAATCTTGGAGGTGGCCCACGAAATAAATGCACACGCCTCCAAATTTTCGTGTACGTGCTCCACCATCTTAGACACTCCAAGCACGTACAATGGCGCGACACCCGGCATATGAACTATTGGCCGACATGAAGCCCCCGCAGTCACCCCAGACGCTTCTACGTTCTCAAGGTTCTTCCCGGCAGAACACTTCGCTCCGTTGAATCCAGCACTCTGTTTTTCGAATGAGTTTTCGGCCCACGTGCTCAGTTACTAGATAGAATAACTTCCACTGTCTTTCTAGAGCGTCCAGAGAAATATGATATTTTTCTAAATTCACAAATAAACAGGAGCTGTACCAAGGTAGGATGGTTCGTGCATATAAATTAAAAATAATAATAATAATAGTCTACTACGTTCCCCACTCCAAGGGAGTGGTCCAGGATATTTGAATACGTGCATGCCAAATGTACGTTTCTCTTTACGTCCAATCCAGCTTCCTCACTCGCTCACTCGCTCATCCATCGGGCTCGTCCATTGGCTCGGGATCTCGCAGCAATAAATAAGGGAGAAGAGATGCTGTGGGACGACGGTAGCCATGTCGTGCGGAATGCATCGGCTTCTGTCAAACGAGAACGACGCTCGATCCCAGCAGCCATTGAACGGCTGGACGAGGTTGCTGCGAGCTGATCCAAGACTAGATTGCATTAAGGCTTTTCCAAAATGAGCGATTCCTTCTGTTGCTTCGTCTCTTTGGTCTGTTTAAGCTGATCGACCTGGACCCCTAACGATTCCCAAACCCGGACTTGCTCGGTACGTAAGAATTTAGTGACTTTTTTCATTTTTCACACGCGTACTTACCCCATTTTAGTATTTCGTTTATGTTCGTTATATTTTATTTATACAATTTTTCTTGAATTAGTACATTATTTGAGGAAAGAAAATTTCGTGATTGTTTTACTGGTTTTATCACTATGTTCTTTAGGTTTGATTCTGACGCGAGTCTTGTCATCTTACGAGACTCGTCTGGATACTTTTGCGTCCATTTGAATTTTACGAGATTGCTTGACATTTAAGGATCATACTTTTTGCGCAAATTTCACATACGACTTACGAGCCTTTTGCTAACAATGGACAGTCATACATTCATGCGGCAATGGACGGACCTCCTGCATTACAAACGAAACGAATGCTCCTTCAGGAGATGAAAGCGAACGGCCGAGACGCGAGTGAATTTGCATTTTCTTAATCAGCTATCGATCCTTTCCTCAAGCGCCGTTTTCACTGTAACTCTTCAAAGATATTGTCGTCTTTGAAAAAGTTCATTGTATTGATTTTCTGTCGCTATCACGTACTGCTGTGCATATATATATATTTATGAACACGCGAAAGCCCTGTAAATTATTTCATATATTTTTTACATCGATAAATTTTTATTAATCCGTTTAATTAATTAGTATACAATTATTCTGTGGTACGCACTTAATGGTGTTAATTAAGTTACGCGATTACGTATTTCCTCACAAGTACGACACGCCGTTGGATAACCTATCGTAAATTTTATTCTGCGCATTGACGCTTCTTCGACCTCAACGATAGGCCGGCTAACATTTTGTCCATTAAACAAATCGCTTCGTAACTTTTGACAAGAGTAAACGTGGAGAGTCGAGCATTACTTTTCCCTCGAACGGCGCGACATCCCCGTTGACAAAACAAAGGCAGGATTATCGTCGTTCGAATAATAAACGAACCGCGAAAATATGTTTATCCCGAGGTGCTCCCTCGTGGTTAAAACTTTTCGACAAGTTTTTATTGTTTATTCGGTGGGAGCAGCGGAAACCACCCCTACAGTCAGCTTCCTACCCCATGGGACAAAAGAAAAGCCCAGAACCGTTACGTCTTGTAAACTGCAAATCAGACGATCCCTTTTTTTTTACAATTTTTCACAGTCCCCGATAACCGTGACAAGAATAAGTAACAATTAATATTAATATTTATTTTTCTTTTAACAAACATTCTTAGTATCGTAAGACCGTAGGCATAAAGGAAATTCTTGATTGTTCATATTTTCGTAATACCAATATATCCCTTATCGGTTTGTCATCCCTTGCCTCTAAAGGCTACATCAAAACAACAGTATCTTGATATTTCATTATGTCACTACATCGGTAAACGCGAATCCCAACCTGTGATCTTCCCATACGGCGCATTCGGGGCTTAGACATATTAAATTCCTCATAAAAGGCGAATAGACCACTTTAGATGGAATGTGCTCTTTACGCTCGAAGTTACGTTGCCACAAAAATGTACTCTGATATCAGAATTTCCGGACGCTTTCATGTAAAGAGACATAGGTATCGATCGATATGGGTCGGCATAAAAAGAAAATAATAGAAAATAAAATTCTGTAGCAGACGAATGGCGTTGGTCGCCAAGTGAGAGTAGGTACAGTGCCTCCGTAATACACAAGGATAAAGTGGATATACCAATAAGGTAATAAGCAATAAGATGTATCTATATAAAACGGTCTGAACGTCCCAATCGATAAGTTTCATCGTCATAGAGTAAAAATCGGGCGGAAAGCATTTGAAAAATTTCCATCGAACAAATGGCATGCGTGCACGTGGGGCAGCGCTCGTTAACTCTCGTGCGATTCGCCGAGATATCGGCGTGGCTTTAAATCAAGTCCCTCTCCTCAAGTCTCGACTGACTTTGACTCGGCGAAGAGACATACGCAAAACAAAAGAATCGTTAACGTCCCAGCCAAGCCAGAGGACATTTCGCATTCAAATGAGCGATTGGCTCTGAGGAAAAATGACGTAGAAAGAAAAAGAAAAAAGGTTCCCCGACAGAAGTAAGATCACGGGTACCTAATGTGAATCCGAGAATGGTCATTAGCCAGTAAGAGAATATCAGAGAGACTCCAGTGATTTATCCTGATTTATCATCCAGTTACAATTCTGATAAGCCCAACCGATTTTACCCAATTAATTCAAAATGATATTATTGCATCAACGCAAAGCTTTCGTATCGATATACCCAGCTGTAAAAAGGTTTCCGCCATTTTCTTACCATTCAATAAAATAGCCCGTGTCTCAGAATCAAGATATACGTGTTGTCTACCAACCCCAAGGATACTTCCAATCGTAATTGGAAGTCTAGCCGAAGGACAGAGTGGATTGGCAATGGCCGAGAAGACCCAGTCGAAATGGCGAAATGTTCCGGGACTGGAAACAGGAAGACGATGACTTCGTCGTTACGGAGGAGATATCCAAGTCCAAGAGTAAAGGTATATAGGCTGTCTGTGCCTCTTCTTCTTTCTCTTTCTCTCTCTCCCCCCTCCCTCTCTCTCTCTCTCCTAGAAGCCATCGTCTCTGAATATTATTAGCATATGCATGAACCACCCCTTTGCTACCGTCGCGCAAGCGACTGACCGCGCATGTCGGCGTCAGCATTCTGCCAGACCTGCGTCACTCAGCTTCGCAACCCCTAGAAACTTCAATACCCACCGCGTCCCTCTGATATCTGCTATTTCATTACGACTGTGCATAATTAAGCTTACTATTCGTACGACCACTGTGCTACACCCATCCTTTAAAGCCGATGAGGGTCGGAATCAGCTGGGGTAAAATTGTACGTGGTAACAAGGAGAGGGGCGAGGAAAATCGAGAATGAAAATATTCATACGAGAGTCAGTGTTGATTTTTCAAAATGGCAATTGATTATGCTCTTTTTTTTCATGCTTTTATATTGGATATTATTTTGGAATTTATTATTGGGCCTGTGGCGCAAACACTTGTTGTACGGCTTGTAAGGGTTTGATTTGTATTACGTTTGTATTCAAGGTGAATACACGGTTTTTCTAGAAAAGTCCATCGCAGCAGTGCGATAAACGAAAATCGATTTAAAACCAAGGCGAATAACATTTCCCGAATGGGTATAGCACCCGGGACTGCGTTGCTAAGCTGAAAGCGTAGAGCGAAGACCGTAATGGGAAACGATTGGCCTTTAATTGCCCACATCTGATTGGAAACGGTCCCCTTAATAGGGCAATGGCGAAACTGCCTAGCTAAACGGAAAGGATCGACTTTACGATAATTTAACTAATGCCGCGGTTTAATGGGAGCAATGATTTTATTGGGAAAAAAAAGAAAAAGAAAAACTTACAAACAACTCATTCGCACGTAATACTTTTTCAATGCGATCGCTTATATGGTACAATCGCATTAATTTAATTGTCAGTTAATCATGACACGTCTAAGATTTCTATTAACCTTAAAAGGAACGAAATCCCAATTTACCCCGATACATTTATTACGTCATACAGAGACAGATCGATCTTCTCGACCGTGAATTTACTTTGTCCCATATATAAATGAATTTCGAAAATCTCATTAATTTCAAACTTCGAATGGCGTGCTGCTTGACATTTTCAATGAATTCGTATAATCGTGTGGACGATTCTCAAATAAACTTTCAAATAATCTCCTCTGTTATTATATAACTCTGTTGTGTCTCGCCACAAAATCCTTCTCCATCAATGTCGCCGATCCCTTTTTACACGTCGCACCGACCGTTAAATATTATTTTAACTGCCTCAAGGCTCCTACACCCTATGGCAATACTTTCCCAATCAAATATTTTCATATACGTTTGCCTTAGTATCGGATCGACCCGAGGCTTCTGAAAATTTGTTCAGGACTAGTCGTGACATCTTTAAGGAATATTTTTAAATCGCCGCCGCCATTTAGAAACAAAATAAATGGTACAGGAATTCCACCATTTTCTATCCTGATCAAGTATTATTCACTGTGAAATATACTTGACATTTTTTGTCACAATTTTTCTCCTCCTAATTCTATCGTTACTTTGTAGCAACCATTATTATTATTAGTTATCGATCAAAGTCCATATCTTTGATATACATATATAACAATGCGTAAAAGTTCAATACAGTATCTGGCCGATCAAAAGAAAAGTACATGTATGTATATATATACACGTTGATACGTAAATACGTAAGTACGAAATATTACATCGATATTCGATACGCGACCGTACCGACTAGAAACTGTAAATAATATTGTTTCCCATGACTTTGTGTGTGTACACAAAATTATACCAAACATCCTCTGTACACAATAATTCATCACAATTATTTCACGCTTGTTGACAGGATAGCCAGTATCAATCATGGGACGCGCTTTTTACTTTTCAATTATCAATTTCTCTATAAATCTTGACTCGGGAAGTTTGTTTTTATTGAAAAAAAACTGCATCTTCCATTACCCAGTATTAACTCTGCATAAAAATCATAATTACGGAAATTTATATCTTGGATAAAATAAACCTTTAAATTCCTGAAAGACAGTTTCAAGCTTTTATTATCAATCGTATAATCGTTAGAACAGTCTATTGATAGTATTAAACGTTTATTCGTTTATTTAAAGGGTTTTCTATTTTTTGTTTGTTTTAATAGACGAAAATACTCTATTTATTTGCTGGCTTTGCTTTATCGTATAGTACCGTAGGCAGATGGGCAATCTGCAATATGGTTCGACGCATGGCTGCTCGTAAATTCTACGTCGTATCATTGACAGACGGAGCTTAAAAGAGCTTTACTACGAAGCTTCGAAGAGAACCAGCTTACAGTCTATCTCTTGCTCGCTGGTACTACTCTAGTCAATACCAGTCTTCACTGAAGAATATACGAATTACGTTCTTGGTAATATAAAATATCGCTACAAAATTAAATAATATATTTACTGGTTTCAATTTCAGTCACGGTTATTACGTCGGATGAATGACAGACGGATCCGCGCTCATTTATGCATTTGTTAAATAATATTTTCGCGACTGACGTATGAAAAAGTCATGAATCACAGTGGCAGCCATTACGTGAAGTTTTCGCTGTAGAGCTTTGAAAAATATTCAAATTGTTATATTTCAACTGTAGTGTTTCGTACAAAACGCGTTACCAAAAAAAGGCTTAAAAAAACAGAGTCATTCTCAGTGACGTAACAGTGCGTTAAACGCAGCGGCCATTTTTTTTTCCAGGTCACTAATAAACGCTGCATTATTCAAATACACCGAGTACGTCGCTATATAAAAAAAAAGTTCCAAAGCCAGACGTTCGTTAACCTCGATATGGGATTATAGGAATAAATTACAGCTACCCTAATGCCCCATGGATTAATTAGAAATTCCAATTGCGGGATGTCCTCTCGAGCAAAGTATTGAATGAACGAAGAATGCCGATTAAAGTAATGTCAAGCTAACAAGTAAAACAGAAATATTAACGATTGCTTGTAAAATAAATATAAATCGATTATCGATCAATCAGTTTCCAACGTCTAATACCCACCTTAAGGCTGCGATGACTTTCGCGAAAGTTCAATAAATTTACGACTCGATAAACAAGCGAGGCAAGCGTCGTCGCTGTCGAAAGTTCTGATACTCTGCCAACGACATTGAGCGAGTACACCAGTTTATATCGATTAGACAAGATTAGTGAGTTCTCGCGATGCTATGCGCCCTCCTTTAAGATTGGTTTACGTCGCTATTCATTTAAGAGGAAGGCCCGACTCATTTCGCTACTTTGATTACTTCCTTCGAGGCAACCAAGAGGATTAGACTGGATCACCAAAATCCAAGCATTTTCGTCGTTCGGCTGATTTCGTATAGACTCGGCCAGTTTCGGCTTGGACCTCCAATAGCATTTCATTCATCTTACAACATCTGATTAAACGCATCTTACTTCCCTTATCTATACTCAACTTCCTTCACGGTCCAAGATCACTCCCGACTCACTGAATATTATTACATTTATTACTCTGTCCATAAGAGAAACTAACGGATGCTGAGTATTCGCAGAAGGATACTCTTAATAATCTATCTGTTAACTAGTTAGGTCCCCTGTAGGTATACAGCTCTCTTGCCCGGTCACATGTGTTCGCTGAATTATTTAGACGGTGGATGACCGCACACCAAAATGGACTTAGAATTTGCGATTAAGCCTGGCACGCCATAAGCCCAAAACTCGTAATCGCATTATTATTAAGATCTTCTATGAACGCTTTTAACCCGGTTACGTAATCGCACGTAATAATGTCCTTCGGGGAGAGCAGCTGTTTCACGAAGGACCTAGATAAGTTATCGAAGCATAGACATATAGTTAGTTCGGTAACCGACGCCATCTTGCTTCTTTTTTTAACACATGAATTAAATATATTTATAAACTTACTAGCGGTTGAACATTTCTCAAAAATAATACTAGGCTCTATTGTACCAGGTGGCCGAGTATGATGTCTTTTTTGTAATACAAAGTGGACAGCATCTACTCGAAGGGGTGCCAGGAAGTCGAGCATGCAAATTTTATAGGTTAAGTGGGGCGCCCGACCGACCGCGGAAATAATTATCCCAGTTAACGTACATTCAGGGTCTTACTCATTTTCCAACCCCCCTCCCCCTTTTATACTTGCATTAGCAAAGCCCATACGTGTATGTACTTGTTTATGACGTATAGTACTACCTGTACTATCTTCAGGAGCTATCGAGTCTAAAAGGGGAGGCCGACCCTGTCGTATATGCTTCAGATACAAAATGGCGGCCTTCGATTAAAATGCTTGTGTCAACGAAACGTATGGGAGTTGTACGAAAGTTATGTGAATGTCAAGAAAGAAAAATTGATTTCTTTGTGAAATAAATAAAGCGGGTAAATCGAGCGTTGTAATGCGTAAGAATGAACTGTCGTTTTGTATTTGAAAAATATTGTGCCTATTTGGAACGTGGGAAAAAGTATGAAGTAACAAGACTTGCTGCCAACTTGGAAATAGGTAAGTCCGTTACAAAAGTATACCTTCTTTATATCTTTAGCTGTACATGGTTTGCCTTTTAGTACAGCACCTTGTTTGTCGCACTCGTTACAATTTCACGTGACTTTATGCCTCGTGTATGAGTTACGTTTTCGTCATTTACAGGAATTCAATACTGCAGATGGTTCTATTACGATATCGCTAGTCAAATTGATACTAAATTTCGTATGACGTAATATACAGTCCCGTTTGAAAGTATCGTTATGTGCAGACTATGTATGTCGAAATGTATGAACCCTAATATTAGGGTCGATACGTATGCGAAGCGCACATGGGTTTTCAAGTGGCGACAGTAAATTAGTACGGTAGCGACCCTTTCAACTTGCGAAACACTTCCTGTCAAATGCACAGAGGGCTTCGATGGTTGCTCCAAATAATTTGATTAACGTCGCTTTCGGAGTACAAGGAGAATAGGGCGAAAATAAAGAGATAACGAGAACAATGACTTACAATAATTTTTAATAAAAAAAATGAAAATATCAAAGATTCATATTTTTGCTTTCGCTCGAATGGGATGACCTAAATTTGAATTCCCATGTAATTGTAGCGGATTTTTAGATTGGTATGTTAATAATTAGTACAAAAATATGAAAAGTTCCGGGAAATATATACGGTAATTAATATTCTCTGTGGAATCCGTCGATATCCCATCGACAGGCACGTGTCGGCGCATATTAATTTGTAGGCGTAGTGCAAAAAATGAAAGACAATCGCACCAGCAATACGTTGCAATGCAAATTATTTTGCGATATACATATCATGATATTCGTTGCTGTTTTAATAACTGTTACGATGAAGAGTTATTTTTCGCTAGAATAATTGTAACGTTTGAAATGAAAAAATATTGAAATTTTGATAATACAGAAAAAATATTTTTGCCTTCAAATATATATATATATATAACGCATTTAAACTTTATAAACTGTAACATTACAAAATTTATTATATACGGTGTTATGATTATAATCTTTAATATCGTGATTATTACGTTTATTTTTTTTTCAAAAAGACTTCGTAACTCTTAAGGCTAATTAATATGTAGAATACTTCTGTTACTGGACAGAGCTGACGTCACGCCGGATCTCGGGTCGAGTACTTGAAACGGATGTTAATAATCGTCTGGTAAAATTGCAACGATCGTTATTATACCTGAAAAAATATTGCTTGAATATAATTCTGCCTTAAAATTGCTAATGATAATGATAATCGTATCGCGAAGTATACATACCACAATTAAAAAATACGTATCTCGTAGACGCTGCGTATCACGAATGAGCACAGATTATGAGGAGCGATGCGTGATAATAAATAATCAATATCACAAAAAATATCAGATAAAACGTAGCATACGTGAGAGCAAACTGAAAGATCCATACTAAAAATCCTCGTGCTCCCGCGTTTTTCCTAAAGAAACTGAAATTCCATTCCTCGGACGGAGCCATGACTCGTGTAATATTCTTCAACAAAATACGTTAACGACAGCACGATATCTCTCGTGAGACAGGATCCGTTGGTAACACGCGAGATCGAGGTTATGGAGGTTTTCATTTAAAACAATTGCATACGCCATTATGGCAGAACGGTTCAAAGATAAAAATTTTCTTTACGCAGCCAGTCCGAAACATTTGAAAAATAAAAAAAAGTGTACGAAAAAGAAAATGACGAGGAATAGAATTTTTCAAAAATTCAATTCGCGCCTTCGATTCGCATGCTTTCGTAATAATGATAAAGTCGAGGATAGTTCTGGTGAGAATGATAAAGTAGGAAAACAAGAGAAGGCCCTTTCGAGGGTCAGCATGAGTTTGCCTTTATTATATCTGGGTAAACTTACGAGGGAGGTGGCAGTGTTTTAGATCCCATGAGTTCGCGTAAATAACCGTTAGAGCATATAACCATCGCTATCGGGGTGAAGCGTTGTTAAGGCCATTTGTACATTAATCGTAATGCGTAGCATTAGCATTAAAAGGTGTATATCTATATATGTATAATAAAAGAAGAAAAGCTGTAGAGAGAACGGATAACGATAACGATCCTTTATTTGAAGTGCATTCATTAACCGAGGACGAAAACACGGAAGTTCGTCAAGGAAGTATTCATGCAAATCACAAGACGGTGACTCGGGAAGGGTGTTCGGGGTGGTTATTTCGAGGGATGGTAGTTCGAGGGTTTTGAGGGTGAAAACCGTGAAAATCATCCGACATAAGAATCTTGTCGAGGCTCGTCAAGTCGGCAAACTTCACTACGTCGACGCGACGTCTTTCTAAAGTACCAAGTATAGTTCATCCACTCATTTACGGGGTAGAAGTTATTACGGACTCTCAAGGGTGCTGTCGTTCTTGAATGTTGTAGACCCCATGACTTGGGAGTTGCTAGAAATTCACATCCGAAACACTGTTATTAATGGATCGTAAAATTCGTCGTTTACGAACCCCACAGCTACGGTGCTGCTTCCCAGTATGGAATCGCTTGTGAAATAATATCAAAAGATTTCGGAAGATCAAAAGCTTCGAGGTAGATAAAACTGATGGATTCGCAGTAGACTGAATTGAGTTTTTTTTTTCTTTGAATATTAAGAAAAATCATGAAAGGAAAATCGAATTTAAGTACTCAATGTATCTGAATATTGACTATGGATTTTTTTTAATGTAAAGCAGATAAGGTTAGAGTTGAAAAAAAATTGCTTGGACTGTACCTGAAAATAATTGCAAGACGAAGGACTCGTACATAAATATAACGCTTGAGTAATGGTATTTAAAATTGACAAATTTATCCTGCTTTGTCCCACTTTAACTCGGCTTAATTTATCGTTTTCAGTACAATTTGTCGCGCGAGCGGTTGAGCTAACAACTTGCAAATTGCTCGACGAGTGTTTATCGGGCCGATAATTTGAATGCTGAGCAATGGATGAAGATTTGCAAGGATGGAGACAGCGTTGGCATCGATCCGAGACTGATTGAAATTTTCTACAGTTCAGTCATACTTTACGGCAAGGTAGGAGTATACTTCTTTCTTTCATATTTTTATTTTTTTCTACGTCACTTTGCTTCTCCTTAAACTCGTTTAACTAGACTGCAGATTTGTCAACACTTTTTTTCCCAGTCATTCTCAACGAGCTGGTCATAGGATGTTGTATATAACACACATAACGTACACGCGGAAAAGCGACGAGTTAAACCGCGAATTCAATTGGTCGTAAGAAAGAAAGTGAACAACAAATGGACGAAGTCTGTTCCGGACATGGCTCGGCCTTGGTCATTTGACGCCTCATTTCTGTTACCGCAAAAAGCGACGTAACGACCACCAGAGACCCACGTAGTACCGTCCTCACCACGATACGTACCCATACATATCCAATTTCTTACGTTTCACGCTTTTCGCATCCGCGGAATCGCGTGATAGGGTTCTTTCGCAAAAAAGAAAAGACAGACGAGTCCTTGCAAAAATCGCGAAAATGCGAGACGATAAGTAGTAGTCCTTTCGATAGAGAACCGTGAAAGATCGCATAACGAGCTTAGTGAAAGGTACTGGTACTGTTACATTTCTGCGGAAATTTTGACAGGTGGAATTGAAAGACTTTGACAAATATATTTTGAAAATTAGAAGCAGCACTGCCTTTATTCTGATAAATCCATCGTGCGCGACGCGAAGCACGTAGTTGTATTATAATTATGATATATTAATTTTACTTGCTCGAATGATTAAAATTACGTAATTAAAAAATTGTTAATTGACCTGAATGTTTGATTATGAATTTTTTGTATCGGAGAAAATTGGTTATGTTTACTCGTTACTGAGTGTCGTGAATTATTTTCGATTTGATATCGAAATTCTTTTCGTATTCTTCAAGACACTCGACCTGTTCTTTTTTAGGTCAACTAGATTATAAAGAGAAATTGAAAATTGCAAATTTTAAATATATATATATATATATATGTATAGCATTTCTAGCCCAAAGTACAATGCGAATATTGATCAGCTCTGAAAATTGAGTGGCAGGAACGTTGTAAGGAAATATTAAGGAAAATGGAAGTGAAGCTCTCTCGCGGCTTCTCCCATACCGAAATCCTGCCACTCCCTTAAGATTCTAGTATCAATATTCATAAAATTCGCTCAGCGAACCACTCGGTAGGGATTCTGCGGAGACTTGACGCAAAGCGTTTCGCTCTTCCTGGTTAGATTTTGCATGAGACTACATTTATATTTCCCCCAAAGGCCATCGAAATTTCGTTGGTCCGATCCTACGTCTTTGACGAAGATATTCTCTTTCGGTACGCGCCATTACGTAACAGCATAAAAACCGTCGAGTAATACGTGAGACGGTCACTGCGCTTTCTGAAAACTGCAAGTATCTGCACTAAAGCTGTACTCGAGATGTTTGAAAATGCAAATTCCAGCTTCCTTCTCTGGCCAAGTATCGTAGTCAGCTGAATTTTAAGATGCAGGCTTGGCAAGTCGATTGATACATGATTAAATAATAGATTTTATCAAAAGATTCAATATGATCGTCATCAGTTCCGTTGAAGTATTATATAAAACAAAATTCTACCTAATTAAATTCATTATTTTTTCCTTTTATTAATACCAATGACCCATTGCGTCCTTTTCTCAATATATTTATCGTCATAGACCTAACCGAGTTATCATTGCCGGAACGATAAACCGGCACTGAATCCACTCAGCATTATTGGCTGGGTGTAACACAACGTAATTCATAGTTCGAAATGGCTCTAGCAAATGAACCTCGGACAATTTATGAATCAGAAAATGACTGATAGGACAATGTTATTTCGAGCCACTGGCACGCGTTAACGTTAACTTTGCCTGCTAAATTTGTCATATATTATTTTATAGGACCTGTCTATACAATTATCTCGTATTAGAATAGACCGATAAGTGTAGCTGCTATGAGAATACATTTAATGAGTACTTCGACGAAACTGCCTTGTACCTGTCCATAAAAAAAAAATGAACGATAAAAATATCGAAAACGCGTAAGTAACGATGAGGTATAACGAGTAAGGAAAAAAAAAGTTAGCACGGAAGTAGTATATTCATTCGACAGGTAGCCAGCCAATGGGGTTGGAAAACAGGGAAGCAGGGAAGCAAACAGGCAGCCAATCGTGCGCGAACACTCCGCTTCTTTACGCACCGGTGAACTGCGAAGCATCGCAAAGCACGCCGAAGCACTGGCTGGGATGTTAATTAATCAGTTGAAAACTGGTTTAATTAACATGAAGATAGGAGGTCTAATTACGCGCTGTTTCCTGAATAATTGTGCTTACCTGACCTTGGCAGTATAGTATTATGAATCAACCTGTACAGTTCAATTGGACATTGTCTTGATATTGTCAATAGAATACTTTATGGGATGATATGGTTTTAGTACTAATTAATTGTTTTTATCGTGAATATAGTATAGGAGCTTAATTTATACTCGGTTCACTCAATGTTAATTAGGAAGTCGAATGTTTCGGTGATATTTCTTCGTTTGACCGTAAAGGAGGAAACGTATAACATTTTGATAGTGACGTTATTGCTGCTTGGTAGCTGAAAGTGTTGGCAATATTCATGGAAGCTTGCTTGTTGGACCATATGCCGCATTGGATTAGGTACACATATCGTCTGCAAATTGTTATTATTAGCGCCTGGAGGCGTCTTAATTGAGGATAATAACTGAAATTTGCTAATGCTCCTAATAGGAAATAGCATACATCTACTAGCATTGCACTTATATATAAGTATATTCCAAGCATGCTGAAAACTGTCAGAAAATAGAGATAACAGAAATAAGATATTTTTTTCTCTTCATTTTGCATTTCTCAAAATTAATTCTTTTAAAATAATTTTTGAGTTCGAAGGACTTTATGGTTTTCGAAATGTTAATATTCTTTGAAAAATCTACCCGATTCTTGGAATGTTTTATGAATGCGAATTAGTCGTGTTTTTAAATTTGCCGCGCAAAGCAGCACGCATAATCTATCCCTTTAATTTCCTACGTCGTTAATCGCTTTGCCTGTAATAGGGGTATAAATAATAGATCTTGAATTATGCCCGTATTAAGGCTGATTTATATCTCTTTATTGGGGATTACGAGCAACTGCGTAATACTTATCGCGAGAGATCAATTAGAGCAAGGCCGTTACACGCGAATTGACGATAATCGAACGTCATTACTGCCAAGTTGATCGGAAAAGTCTTGTCTTTGCAGATTTATTCTGCACTGTGCAGCAACAAGGTGCGATAATTTTGCGCAGGTGCAATAATAAAAAAAGAATTGGTTTTATTTTAACTTCAACTACTAGACCAATATACATTCAATTACCTACAACCTGTTTCTCTACTGCATTAATCAATTATAAGGATACCGTTTATTCGACCCGGATTAAGGTATTTTTCAATTACTTTTTTTTGAATCTAGACCAAAATAGAAAATACAAATTGCAAATGACATTTTCCAGCATTTACGGATACGTTTCCAAGAAACTAAAGCGTGATTTTACTTTCCATATATATGTCACACCAAGATGGAAGACGTTGCCTTTAACGAGTTCTGTAACTAGATACACCTCAGCGCGGGTTGGTTTATTAAATATATCTCTTAGGCAAGAACTAAGTTTCATGGCAGACGAAAAGTATTTTCTAGCCCCAAAGAGAGATCCCCGACGACGGTTGAAGTACATTTTACGTTTCAAAATGTACCCGTGAAATAACGTGGTGCCATAGAGGGAGCGGGTCTCAACCCTTACTCGCGAATACATATTCCGCGAATTGGGATACTAAGAGCTTTAAATGTTTTGACCTAGTTCACTGACTAGAAAATTCACCTCCAGACGTTCCCATGTCAATTTTCTCTATGGCGACTTAGACACTGCCAGAGACAATTGCCTTATCACGTAATTTTGTCTTCGAATGAAAATTTCTCCGAAGTAACGATACTCAAGGATGATCTTTCTGCGCAGGATCGTCATTGCTTTTCCATCCTGCTCCAGACGAGACTCTGTGTTTTAAGGGAATGCGACGGCATTGCATAACGGCACCACCTGTGACGCCATTATCATTGCCTTTTGGCTCACGGTTTATACGAAGGAAGCCATCATGTAAGGTTTCTATGGCGTCTCCAAGGAGTATCCTGAGGTCGCGCAGGAATTTGTTGAAAACCTTAAATAAGCAAATGTCAGGATAATTTAAATGATTAATATAATTTCATTAATATTATGGTAATTATCGTTATTTTATTAAAATTCATTTTTTCAAAATATCAAAATGAATGCATGGAGCATACGATAAGGTGGGAACCAGCACTTTTGTTTCATCATCCGTGGAAGCCATTTTGCAGTAAATGCTTTTCCAGGTAAAATAAATAAAATAATTCTTTAACGCAATTCACCCAGGCCTGCGCACTCTGAATGCGTTTGTTCTCATTCTGACTACAGAGAAAGGTGCTTGAAAGTGGCGTTTTTGTGTTACCCTTTCTTCCTTTTTTTTTCCGAAATTTACTTTCCGCCTCCACTGTGTTTCCTTGCATTATTAAATTCTCTCGGTAAATTTAAGAAGGAAATAAACGAAAATGGGGTTTCCAGGTTCGTGCTCGCACTAGGTCACATGAATTTCTGTGACTACTACACGCGTCGAGTATCACCACTGTTGAGAACAACCAAATGGAAACACATTGCCAGGAGAGAATGCGCCAAGAGGAATAAAGACTCTTCATTAATTATACATATAAAGTACAATTAATTTCCGACTTGAAAAAAAATAAATAAAACTGTAGTCTTTTTGAGTTATCTTGTTCCTCGCTGCGTTATATTTATCATCAATTCTATTATCAATAAGGTAATGCGCGCCTTTAATGTATCCGTTCAGCGTAAGTACGCATGGTCGATCGTCAGCACGTTAATTACTAAATGATTCCACCAAGTTGCGAAAGCAGCTTTAAAGCGAAGAGAAAATTCGCTACGTGAAAAGGCTCGGAACTTTTTAATCCTTACGAAATCCGCTTTCCTTAAAAAAGCTCCCCGCTACGTTCTTTTATAGATACTTTTTTGTTATATATATATATATATATGTGCATTGTAATCAACAATTGATTAAAAAACTTGGTTGTTGAATTACCGCGATGGATTTTCAATAATCAGTAAAACGAACAATACACTGTTAACCGATAAGCTTATCAATTTTGATTGTAGGAAACAGTATGACAATAATAATAATAATGTACACCTGAATAAAAAATTATACACAAAAACAGCAGCTGAAAACTCGTAAATTCCGCTTGGTATTATTTTATTCATTACTGTTCCATTAATGACGTCAATGCTTCCTTATGAAATGTCACGTAATACGTTCATTTAGCAGAATCGTTTTTCTTGGAATTTGTTAAAAACAATTCGCAGAGTTTTGCTAATGAACGGGAGAGACTGTTAGTCGGGAAAGGGTTGAGGATGAGTGGTAGGAGGATCCGCAGAAGGCCAGTGCATTTGGGGGATGAAAGGGGTTGAAAGGGGATACCGCAAAGCTACATTACATTCATTTCCCAGGCAAACTCACGATATATCTAATCGTTGGAAATCTGCATAATGGTCACTTGGCGTGTGTTGCAACACTCCGCACCCTCCTAACCGAACCACAATCATCCCCACCACTTAGCTTCATCCCCTTAGGTCGATCATGAACACAGGAGAAATTCTAGCAGTGTTGCAATCGATTGCTTGGATAATGGAATGTGATTATGGTGAATATTCGTTTTAACATTAGGGTAATGATCAATGATGTTGCAGTAGAACTATAATGGTATAGAAAAACATATGGAATATTACAAGCATACAATATCAAGTGCAGAAACATGTTTGGCACTCTGTTGATCATTATACTCGATTTTTCATAAATTGAGATATGGTATAATAAAATTTTATCAATTCGCCTTTCATGGATTACAATAATTTTTGCCATTTTCAGTCCGCTTAGAGTCTTCCTTGCAGCCACTGGCATTGAGGCGTGTAAGAAATTCATTCTGAAAAGAATTGGCGAATCTAACAAAGCAGTGCTTTTAGTTTCAATCGAATGACCGAAAGAGGGTGAATCAAGGGTAGGTCCGTAAAAATCGTCCGTTTCGGTTAAATCTCTTTCGTCCGAAAATTCAATCCGCGCGGGCTTGGGCGTTGAGTGAATAAGGTGGACAGAGGACTCTTTCTTAATGCGCATTGTCCAGAGGTATTTCTCTTTGGAAATTTGGCAATTCAACCTCCTTTCAATGAAATCACGAAAGACTGACGTGAGCATTCTTACCGACCATTAAAGTCTTTCATGCATCACGTTCATCTTATCCCTCACGATTTTGATTGTCCCGCCAAGATCTTTAATGGCCTCTCAAAACTGCTCGAACGAAATACTAATTTTATTTCTTAATTTAGAATCTAAAATAAAATGAAGCAAAGCCTTCGTGACTCTCTGTTGTACCGATAAAAGCTAGGCTGTTAACAATTTGAAGCACCTCTTCATCGAGTGGTAACATAGTTGGTCCAACGGTAGACTGACAAGAGCTGCTTTACATATAATGGGAGCCCATAAGTTAGAATGTATTCAAGCAGTAATACAGCGTGTCCGTGGCCGTGCAACGTCAGAAGGTGCACAATGCCGCCTACTTGAAGAAAGAGTGTAAAAAAGAGAGCGTCGAAATATTTAGACCTCCTTTACGCGAGATAAAGCATTGATTAATGGAGGATACTAGGCCCAGCGTAACCAACCTAACCTAACCAGCACCACAGCCAGCTGTATACGGCATAAGAATTTTAATACCAACTGACATGGTGAGCTGCTGTCCGCGTGCATTACCCACGCATTAATCGTAACACGTGCTTAACGATCAGCTCATATATAACACAAGTGGCCTATGCACTTTTACCACCAACCGTCATATCCTACGCAGCCACATTGGAATAACGAAATAATTCCCTTCACAATCACACCTTTATACACCTTTGTCAGTAACCAGCTTAGGCGTTCAGATTAATTAAAATAACGTACCTACGATTATTTTAATGCTGCCTAATCCTCACGTGTTCGATGCACAGAGTAAGGCCGTGACCTCAGTCCTTGACGAAATCATGGGATAAAATTGTAATTGAAAGGAGGTGAGTGAATTTATTATTGACAATGTTGAATAGTTTGGTTGGTCGATTGTTGTAGTTTCCTGGAGGCGCAACAGGGAAGCAATAAAAACGAATGAAACTCGTACGTTTAATCCCGGCACTCGACTCTCGTGGGTGTAATTCTAAATAATTACCTCGAATAAATGTTTCGCTTCCTGCGGGAGGTCGGAAAACGTAGAACCCGAGAATTTTAGCTGCCCCGTACGATTCGTGTGTGCACGAATTCATTATTAACGCATACGTGAACCGTGTTCGTGCCTGTTCGTTGAAAACATTCCTATGCACACTGAACGGAACTTCGATCATTCACGGTCGTTACTCATGGAAATGCTCAATGTTTACGATATTTCCATCCTTATGTAAACGTTTAACAATACCGATATCTGATCACCGTTCGAAATGTTACATTCTAACGAGGATAATTTTCAGTTTTCATCGTACAGCGCGAGAATCTGTTGCCTATAGATGTCTGTATACATAATTCAAATATAATAAGAGGAAGTGACGTAACAGTTGGATCCAGTAGAAAATACAGTGCGACATGTAATTCGATGGATGACTCCATGCTGTGCACAGAGGAGCCAATCAGAGTCAAGGACTAAATGACGTGAATTTGGATTGAAGAAATTTTTGAATTACAAAATTCTTTCCTTTTTGGGTATTCTAGGTAAAATAGAGTCTGCTCATAGATGCGAACGTTGCTGGCAACATATTTCGCATTACCAGACGAGTGAAATGAACTCGATTCTATATTAAATTCGAGTCTGGTCTCGCCGAAAATAAGCGTCCATTGGCACACTGAGGCCTCAACTGAAACGCGAAGCTTCTTCGTAAATACTGGAAGACAAAGAGACGGTACAATTGCTTAATGAATACCGGCGAAGCGATTCTGGTTATAATTAGAGCATTATTTCGCCGCGCAGAGCAACACGAATTCTTTGACGTGCTCCCCTTGCGCGGAATCCGTTCGCCAAGTGTATCAATTACTACGGACCGCGACGTCATTTACAAAATTTTACCGCGGGCGAACAACCTTTTGAAATCCCAAGTTTTAATTGGACTGTTGTGCAACAGTTTTTCCATTCTGACATTTCAATCTGAGGTAAACCCAACGTTTTTTTAAAGATATTTAACATATCGTTTCTATCTTGATGTAATTTTCGATTTTATCATTGACTTGTCGCCTTTGAAATTTTTACCGTAATTATTCGACTAATCATTCTCTTGTGGTTCGAGCTTTAGGTTCTCTGTAATCTTGTTAAATTTTCTCTTCCTCTTTACTCCTCGTGTTCCTAATTTAATAAGCTTTCGATATATGACAGGTGCACTGTATGTATATATGGCCTGGTCACAAGTTCATCCGCAGTAGTTAGGACAGTGCATAAATTCTATACTAGCTCAGGGAGCGTTGTTATAGTTTGGTGGACACCTACTGTAATATTAGTAGTTTTCGTTATTAGTTCTATATAATTAAGAACTTTGGTCTACATTACGGATTTACTAAAGCATTTTGATATTCCGAAAATCTTATAAAAATTCCTATAGCCGTATAAACTGTTAACCATTGACGTCACGGGTGTCCATCTCGAAATTCATCCAGGTCTCGTTAGTTGTAAAAAAAAGAAATGTGTCCTCTCTTCTCCATTGGTAAGGGCGAATTCTTTTTCAGGTTCTTTAATTCTATCATGAAATTTCAAGAGACGCGACAGGCCGCAGGAAATTCGTATCAGCTGCCGTTGGAAAGGTAACGAGGCCGCCATCACTTTAACGGGCGAACACATATTTCAGCAATTACGCTAATTCGACTAATTTCTGTCCCTCGGCAAACTTGAGGAATTCTAGCGGCGAGTAGTAGCTGCCTCGGATAACGGCTGACCATTTTGCTGGTCTCAACGTTCTGGCTGCTGCCCTCTCATTCCTCTTCGCCATTTCCCTTTTCCGCAGTCGTGGGGTGAGACAGGGTTGTTTGTCAAGAGAATTTTCACCGGCCAGTAGCTACGTCCAGAAAGCAGTCCTATACGCTCTGGATTAATTCGCAACAAAAATATGTGAAATATTCACGTGACACCGCATCCGTTTATTTCACCCTGCACTGTTTTACTTTCGGATTTAAAACTTTTTCACGCCAAATTACGACGCGTTACTGTGACTGTTACGCGTAGCTTAGAATAATTCTCACTACCTATCTAGATTGGTTAGTTAAGATTGACAACACTATTTATCTAATGTGTATTGAAGTGCAAAAAAGTCTGCAATATATCTGCTAAGGCTAAAGCATTGTACAATTGCTGTAGTCACGAGGGGATGAATGGTAACGGAGAGAGTTTATGTACGGATTTAATCAATGACTTTCTGAAAGAGAGTAAAATAGAGAAGAGAGAGGTGAAGGATAAAAGAGAGAGAGGAAATTCTGCAAGTATCTTCGCAATCTGTGTAGTTACGCCCAACTGAATGTGTCTTAACGAAATTCCTGACGCAAATAATCGAGTCATTCATTGATCTATTTTTAAGATGCTATATGCATCTTCCTTCTAAGATTCCATAGATTCTTGCATTGCAATTCAGTCAGCTGTGAATATATCTGTACTGTAAACGTCATCGGTGCAGTACCGGGTTGTTTATGTAATTACGCAATTACATAATTTTGTTAGTTACACAATCTCTAAAAAAAATATGATAACGAAAATATGGAACATAAATCCGTTAACGGTCTTTTATGAAGATAATGAAGTGTATTAAGGGCAACAAAAATATAAACAATGTTTATTTCCATACAAATTCATATGTACAAATTTCGATCTGAAGAACAATATATATATCTGATACGTATATGTATATAATTCTTATTTTTTCAATTGCCTAGTTGCGCTCGGTAATGGAATCTTCTGCAATTTTGTGTCATAATGACTGTTAATGATAAAGTAACGTAAATAATATACTGATAAGTTAACTCCTCCCTTATTACAGAAAGATGAATTTATTGCTGCTATTAAAAAATTCCATGGGCAACATCATTATCCGTAATTAAAACTTATTTCTTCATTAATAAACCAAGCGCAGTTTCAAAGGTTGCTAATGACGGCGGTACCTCCGCTAATTGATTTTGTAACGCCACTGCATGTACGATGTTTTTACGTTCGATGAGCTTATGTATCAGAATATTTACATTGTCCACAATATCTGCCCGGTTGCAATTTGAAAAAACTTCTTCTAATATCTTATGATATACTGGATGACTAGTATTGAAAGATGCCGTCAAATTCTTGAAGAACAATTCTCTTAGTAACGGTGGCAGAAGTTTAAAGTTCTAGAAAAAAATAGTGATACGTTTAAGTAACTTAAAAATTCATAGTTCCATATGCTCTGACATACCTTATGCTTATCATTGATTATCTTGATTGCTTCTTCATGTAATTTTGGGTCATCTGTACATAGTTGCAAGAAAACGTCGTGCTCTAAAGGTCTTTGATTTTCTTTTCTCTTGAGATATTCTACCAGTAACTGTAAAAGCATTATCACTCATTAATAACAATATTAAAATTACGTTCACGAAGTGAAAATAAAATGCGAATCTCACATGTGTAGGTATCAATTTTTGAGTCACGATGTCTTTGTACTTTTGCAATGTTTGTAATTCGGCATTTGCGTCATTGCTATCTTTCAACCCCGATGATGTTATTTCTAATAATTTAAGCGCTGGATGTTTATCTACCGTGAGAAATTCGGGAGACGTAAATTCCGGCCACTGTAACAACAGTTCTTTTGCTTTTGTATACTGTTCTTCGTTTTGCGTTGTATTAATGATTTTTTCAAAATATTCAAAACGTTGTTCTTCCGTGGAATTCTCATCAACAGGCACAGTGACAATACTTGGTTGAAGTATCGAAGAACTTGCAGTATCTTCTGATTTATTTTTGTCTTCTTCGTCACTTTGATCAGAAAAATCATCCCAATTATCATCCCATCCAGCATCCTCTTCCGAATTAGTTGATAATACTTTGAATTTATCACTGATTACAGATTCTTTTAATTCATTTGTACACGATGCATTTTCATCTATGATAACATCATTTTTATCTACCGGAGAAGCTTCTTCAAATTG
Source organism: Pachycephus smyrnensis (assembly GCA_030142225.1). NCBI lineage: Eukaryota > Metazoa > Arthropoda > Insecta > Hymenoptera > Cephidae > Pachycephus > Pachycephus smyrnensis. The sequence goes on along the minus strand of JARQST010000047.1, from coordinate 41,619 downwards.
ACATGCATCGCGATCTTCTGAACTGGGCTGTTCAATATTTATATCTTCAGTAGCTAAGCTTCTCCCATCAAATAAATATGACTGCCAACGAATTAAAGCTTTTTCAATATCCGATCCATCATTTTTTTTAGCTGCTATTACCATTGCGGTAATTAAATTCAATGGATCGTAATAATAGACGTCTGCGGAATCTGGATTCAATTTTTTGTACAGTATCAATGCGTAATAGTAGGCAGCATACTGAACGTATAATTCGTTATAGGGTAAGTTATTAAAAACTGTTTCAGCTGATAATATTTCGGTGTCACGAAGACACAACAAATAAGCCAACCCTAATAAACAATCATGCGTGATTGTATGCTCCGCGCACTCTAGGTACACTGAAACAAGATTATAAATAAATGTTGTATCCACAGTTTATGTGTGCTGTTAAATTTTGTTTCATCAAAACTTTTAATACTCTATCTTCTATAAAATTAAAAGTTAGTATTTCCCATGAAGGCTGTAAAACATATTTTACTTACGATGATTAATATCACTGGCTTCCATGCCGTAACATGCTGATTCAGTTAAGACAGCAACTCTTAATAACGTTTGGCATAGCTTTAATTTAACATTCTCTATTTCTTGCAAAGAATATTTAGTATAGTCTGTATCAAAATTGCTAATTTTGCATCCTTCGTGCAGCGACTCATAAAAGCATGAAAAACTTTGAGCTATTCGTTCTCTCTCCGACTCCAAAATATCATTTCTATCATGTACTGTATTGTCGGATGAGCTCATAAATCCTAAATTTAATGTGGTTTTCCAAAAATCTTTATTGCCCACATTTTTCATGATGTTAAACGTTGATCTCGTTACAAGTTCAGCAGAACTCTTAACTATTTCAGTTGATGTTCCAATGATATTTGGAACGAATTCTTTTGTTTCAACTTGTGGCTGTAACATAGGAACGTTTAATTTCATCTCTGACCTTCTTGACCTTTAATTAAATCAAATTTCAAAGTACCGTAGTCATTGCATCAGTGAACTCGTCTTCACTATCGGCTCCGGTTGCAAAGGATTCGTCACACTCAGGCATCCAATTCTGTAAATCTTTATGTAAAATTTGGATTTCTAACAAATGTTTTTGCTTCAATGTTTCTTCTAGTAAATCGTCAGGACAATTGTTCATGGCAAACCAGAGACATTTTTGCCTAAACTTCAAATCCTGAAATTCCTCACAGTATCCTAAGTTCAGGCAAGTTTTCCAAGCGAGAGAATAATGATTATCAATCAATTGTTGACACGTTGAGGCGCAAACATCGTAATCTGCAAGCTGCAAAGAAGACATATTCCCGTTAAAATTTTATAACATTGTTTATAAACAATAAATATTTACCTCAAAAGCTTTCTCGGCTATTAATTTCAATACTTTTCCTTCTCGACTTCTCGTATTATTTTTATCAATTCTCAAATAATTCGCCAATGTTAATAATCTTTGTTTACTCTTATAAGCATCGCCCCGACAATTCAAACAACTCTCTATTAATTTGAGTCTGTCTTGATTCAATCTCACTTGCAGAGGTAGTATATTAACATTGAATTCATTTAGAATTTGTAATGAGCTAATTAGGTCGTATTCCTCTTTAATGCGTGGATTATCATCCGTAATGAGATGAAGAGACGTTCTGAAATAAGTCCATTAACGATTTCGCATTTCATAAGCCTAAGGATTATCAATTAATTGAAAATTAATATTTACTTGGCCAATTCCATATTTGAATCAGTGAGGCTCTTTGAACTATTAAAGTATTCTAAGCTCGCTTGTAAAATTAATTCAACAGCCCTTTCATACGATACTTTTAATAAGGATTGCTCATTTTTCTTCGTCTCTATTAAATTAGCACAATTTTGGATATTCGACTTGATTCCTGACACTAAACGTGCCGACACACATATTTCAAAGCATATCTCAATATCCACGCAGGAAAAAGTTGTGCTATGAATTTCTAGCATATCATTCAATAATTGTGCCCACAAATGTTCATCCGCTGGTGGTTTACTGTTAAAAAAAAAACAATTATAAATATTAATACAAAATACTTCGTTAACGTCTCATGAACTGGATACTAGAAATTTGAAAGAATTTTCACTTACACTTTATTCAAGCTCCTAGCCATTTGGATTAAAAGCAACTTGACATCTTCCGGATTATTTTTATTTTCTTTAATATAATTCAATGTCGTTTTCACATGATATTTGTTTAAAATCTTCAAGCATTCGAGTTCACTTTCCAATTCATCAATCGGACTGCCTTCTGCACCAGTATCACTGGCCCATTTTGGAATAGATTCGAAAATTTCACTTGCCATGTCATACATGTCAGGATCATGACAGGAATAAATACAATCCATAGCAAGTGTGACAACATCATCTATCATCTCGATGATTTGGATATCATGAGATTGTTTGACGTTTTCAAAGAATTTAACCGGAAGTGTTAAATCATCTTTACTCAGTGAAACCAAGTAATCGTGAAGCAGATGTTTATCGAGATCTCCACCCTGATTGTTAAAAAAAAGCAATTTAATTTTTTAATCTATTCGTACCAGTTGACAATATCTTCAGGATAAAATACTTACAAGATATTTTTGTTTCCTTTTGATGAAAGGTAAAACGAAATTTTTTATATTGACAACGAAATTTTTCTGATCGGAAGTACTCATTAGTAAATTCATTTTTTCTAAATCAGTCAATTTTTCCAAACGAGCCAGAGTCATGTCCTCTAAGTAAACTTTGTATATTAGATCATCTAAAGTTTCTAATTCCAGTAGCAAATTTTCTAAGCCTGTTATATTTCGTGCTTTTCCAAGCTTTATAAGCTCCAACGCGTTATCCACTATCGAGCTGTCGCTCTCGATTTTATAGGCACGCGATCTATACCACTTTTGTAATAGCTCTTGCGTGAATTGTGTATTTCTGAAAAAGTTGTCAATTAAAATTCTTGTATTGAACAAATAACAATTGCTGGACTTACCTATATGCAGACAGCGACGCGTCATAATCGTAGATAAACTGTGATCCATCTTCGTTATCCTCACCTACGAGTTTGCTAAATTGTGCCTTATCAGACCAATCTTTTTGACGCAATTCTCGTTGATAAAGTAGAAACAATTGACCCTCGCTGTCACATTCTGGTAATAATTTTTGATAATATAAAGGATTTAACGTTTCCGGAAAGAAACTAATGATGGCTAACCAATGCGGCATTAATTTTTCGCCATGGTACGTTAACATTATTTCAACACCTTGGTAGTTACTGTCTTTTGCAAATCTAGAATAAAGTGAGAAGTGTAAGATTGAGTTCTACCCATTAGGCCTTTATTGGTTAATGCACTTTTATGCACCTGACTGCATTTTCGATAGCTGTTCTTTGACGAAATTCTTCATAAAAATTTTTATCGTACGCCTCTGGAGATTCCAAGATGATTTCATAAGTTTGCAGCTTATCTAAATGATCCAACAGTTTTCTTCTGTATTTGATCAAATCCCTTTGTCCTTCTGTCAAATGTTCCATATCAAGTTCTTCGAGTATTTTATTCTCCTTTTGCGCCTAAAGTAGAGTATACGAAGATGTATTATTGGTATTAAACTACAGCAAATAATCTTACATTACCTGTATCAAATTTGAACTTCTCAGATCTAATTCTTCTGTCTCCTTATTCATTTCGTTAGGCACAAACTTTCCATCATCCTCCTTTCCAATTGCTACTAGCGTTTCTAAACTTGTACCCCTTAATCCGAAATAGAGCAACTCTCTAGCAGCTTCTAAAGTTTCAGGAACCCGCATCACACATTCGTTCAAAACCCAAGACCTCTTACGAACTTTACTCAAATGGTCTTGAATGGCTTTTAGAGAGAATTCCGATTTACGCCACTGGGTTTGATAGACCAAATCAGTATCTAGATTATATGTATTTGCCAGCACCAGTGCTTCTTCATATTCCTATAGAAATAAATATATTATTTTCTTAATACTCCTATACTCAAAATAAGTAATTTTTATCCTATGCTCCTACCACATTCTACGTACCTCAATATCAATTTTTCGTGAGTAGAGTTCTTCTGGAGTAGTACTTTTTAGACCTAGTATTCTATACGTTCTATGGAGAACTTTAGATTTTTTTCTTTTTGGTTGAAATTTTTCTATATCGGTTATCGAGTACAAAGCACTTTTGACTACATTTGTGGTATAGCTCATTACAGTAACAGGTTCCAATTCATCATCTTCCTTGTCGCTGTCTGCCGCCGTTTCTTTGAAATATTATAAATTTAGTTGTAGATATTCATAGGTTGCAATCGATTAAATAATTGTAAATTACCTAATATTTGCCCACCGTTATTGGTATCTCTGTTTCGTTTTTTGCTCGTCAAAAGGGTTTCGCAATCTAAAGTTAAACAACCACGTCCTGGGGATAGTTCAGAAATTTGTGGCTGACCAGCTAGAAACTCCGGGCTCGTACCCAGAAGATTTCGCAAATCTTTAATCGAACATACAGAAATCGAACCGGAATATCTTGCTATTATGATGGACTGAAATAACAAGATCCTTTAGAATTCGTGAAGATTATTATATAAGGTTGAGAAACAAACTATAATGATACTTACATGGTCAGACCACCAACCAATATCCAGTGGATGAAACTCAGATACACCTAATGGAAATTTCTTGTATTTCATTGTTCCAAGAGGATTACGGGCATTATACTCTGGTTGTTCTGTTAGTTTCCATTTCTTTTGCAGGTTCAAATTTGGTAAACTCCACAATGTAATACAGCCATCCATATGTATACATGCCAGTAGGTCACCTTTTGGTGAAATGCTTATCTTAAATATAATTGATTGTGGCTGCGAATGCATTGTTGGAATGAAATTCCACAACGAGAATGCAGATTTCCCTACAGTATCATCTTCGTGGGTAAATGATAATTTGTAATAAGGATAGTCGTTTAAAAGGCGCCATGAGCTCAGGCCTGATTCCGAAGCAGCACCCTGGAATATATATTATGTCGAAGCCTATATCTGATGACTAATTAACACTTATTCGTCGAATAACATACGGATTTCTGTGTTATGCTGTTTCCAGCTACGAAGAGTAGATTATGTCTTTTGGTATAAGCAACGGCATTTACTCCATTCTTATAAAAATTTCCAAAGGAAAACTCGTGATTTTCAGTAAAACTTCCATCTCCAGAAATATAATAGGACTTCAGCAAACCGCTATATGTAACTGAGATAAATTCGTAAGTCCAACTGTCACTTTTAGTTCGTGGATTTAGGAATATCATAGAAGCCACTGCATCGCCAGCTTCCAAGATGTGGGGATTTTGAGAAATATTTTTCGGGCTTATATTCCATATATTATTGCCAAGTGAATTGTAAAATGAGATATGGCCATTACTGGAGGCCAATACCAGAATGGAGCCATCTGGACTCCAAACAATCTTCCGCCACTGTGGAAAGGCATCCTTTGGAACTGAAATACAATGTTTAAGATATCACTTATTACTAATATATAGCAAATGGTAGTAATATGTTATTAGAAAATATATCTTCTGTACCAGATGCCTTAGCTACCACTGACGAATATTCATCTTTCGATTTCCTTATTTCAATTAAATGCTCTTGTAAAATAGCTAATAATCGTCCATTATCACCAACTGCGAACTTCCATGGTAAAGTAAGACTAATTTGTTGTCCGATACTCTCTGGTAAAGAATACCTCTGATTCAGATATCGGAGTGCATTTTTAATAGTGCCACTTGCTGGCAAAAGCGCAGCATCGCTTTTACATTTCTAAAAGTGTACATACATAACAATTAGTTTAATGCAACTGAAAAGTCATAATAAATATAAGAAATTTCATAAATTCACATGTTAAGCAATATATTTACCGCTAATTCTGGTTCTTGCTTTCGAACAAGATATTCCAGTAATTCATATAGAATAGAATCATCAGTAAGTTCATCAAAAGATTTACTCATATTGCGGTGACGTATAGAACATAACCTGTCTTTTCACATAAGTACTAATCAGAATAAAAATAAAAACCGAAGAGCCGTCATACAGAATCAATCATTGAGTAATATTAGGTAGAAAGATGAATCTCCCTCGTGCCTGAACGAATCAATTTTTTTTTAGAAACGACATCTCACGGAATTCCTCTAAACTAAATGAGTGTTAATAATTCCTTTTGAAAATTGTCGGTAACACTGAGATACTACATTACCTTCAATAGACGTCTCCATGACACGTGCTGATATAGGTTGTGTTTCTCTCAATTGCATGCAGATAAACAGAGACACGACGAGATAGTCGTAGTACTGGCAATGAGTTTTAGAATACGTTCATAGCTAACGGCTGTAACTCGAAGCCGTTGAACTAACCATAGCAGTATTTTTATCACGTAATACGACTCATAAATGAATAGCAAATGGAACAGTCTAGACAAATGTAGAAAGTGTAGTTTTAAATTTGCTATTGTGAATTATTGTGAAAAATGGCGCGACGTTTAACTGCTCAGGATAAGATTAAATCATTATTAACAGTTACCAGTAGTGCAGCCACAATATTCACTGGCGTATGTCTTTACCAGGGCAATGAAAAATTTTATGATGAAATTGCTATGCCGTTGATTCGTTTGACGGATCCTGAAGTGGCCCACAAATTTGCTATTAATGCTATTCAATGGGGTTTCGGAGGAGCACCAAAATTGAAGGATTCCACAATATTGAAATCTAGTTTATGGGGAATAGATTTTGAAAATCCTCTGGGAATGGCAGCTGGCTTTGATAAACAAGGAGAAGCTGTGCAAGGATTACATAAAATGGGTTTTAGCTTTGTTGAGATTGGTAATCGTTGTAAGAATTTCTATTGAGTAATTTAATTAATTTCATCTGCCTTAAATTGTGCCTCTTGTTTCAGGGTCAGTTACACCAAAACCTCAGTCTGGAAATCCTAAGCCAAGAGTATTCCGCCTCAAAGAGGATAATGCTATTATAAATCGTTATGGATTTAACAGTGATGGACATGAATCAGTATGGAAACGTTTAAAAGCTGTAAGAAACGATCCTGATTTTGTTGGAGTTATTGGTGTAAATCTAGGAAAGAACAAACTGTCAGATGATCCTACTAAGGATTACACTGATGGCATTGAGAAATTTAATGATGTTGCTGACTATTTTGTGATCAATGTGTCTAGTCCAAATACGCCAGGACTGAGGAACTTGCAAAATAAGAAAAATTTAGAACATTTATTAACCAAAGTGAATGAAGTCAGAGAGTCTCTCCATAGAAAAATACCATTATTATTAAAACTAGCTCCGGATTTATCTGATAGTGAAAGACAAGATGTTGCTGATGTTGTGCAGAACTTCAAGTCTAAAGTGGATGGGCTTGTAATATCTAATACTACCATTGAACGAAAAAATCTTAAAAGTCCTAACCAAAGGGAAATAGGCGGTCTAAGTGGTGCTCCGCTAACAGAAATATCGACAATGATGATTGCTGATATGTACAGAAGGACACATGGTGCAATTCCAATAATTGGCGTGGGAGGTATCTTCTCAGGGAATGATGCATATGAAAAAATTAAGGCTGGTGCATCCCTAATACAAATTTATACATCATTTATATATCAAGGACCACCAGTGATTAGCCGCATAAAAAGAGAATTAAGTGAATTGCTCAAGAAAGATGGATTTACATCCATCTCCGATGCCATTGGTAAGAATTCAAGTATCAAACAAATTTTAAAGTAATTACTATTATTCAGTGACAGTAACATAAACTGCATTTGTACCAAAATAAAATCTTTATAATTATGTATATATGTAAATACTCATGCATTATCATGTGATTATTTCCTTGTAAGAAGCGCGTTAAAGATAATCTAAATTTTGTATTAACGTTTACTATTCTTAAATGAATAACATTTCATTAAAGCTACACTTGGACTTCTATTAAACAATAATTTTCTTTCAACTGTTTTAATCACGTTTTGCCCACGTTCCAAAGAATTATTACATTTACGTGGACAAATCTTTTTCAAACAAACGTACCTGTCAATTTTAAAACATTCTCATCGCCACAATGTAACACTGCGATGCTCAGAGTTTCCATTAAATAATTTATTAAAGCAAAATCGATACAACTACAAAACAAACAAAGATTTGGTCTCTGTAATGCTATAATGATCAACCGGATAGCTATCTCGTGTATATTAATATTTCAGTTATCACATAGCACTCACGAGACTGTACATGGTACACATATGAATATGTGGCTCAGGATGCATCTGCTTTAAGAGAACGGGAAAGAAAAAAAGATATTAAAAATATGATTAGTCGGATAAAATGATGTGTTTAGCGATTGGAAAGTTGTGGGTACATAGGGATAGAAGGCAGGTGCATATGTATAGGAACAATGAAAGTACTGAAGTACAAAGGAAGACAAGATAATTACACAGGGATAGATGAATACGAAGAGACATGGGTTTGCCTTTATAATTTTTTTGATCGACTCTGCACGTTTAGCGCTCACTGTGGATGCTCTGATTGATCCATTTAATGCATTGTTATTACGGCGTTCCTCTATTTTAGTTCCCACGAGAAGTCGAAAAACTGGGCGATTGGAAAATTCATCTATTGTCTCTTGCGTGCAATTATGACGTATGATTATGTGTGAGCTTCGTCCATTAGTCCATCTCGTCAACAATGGAATTGTCGTGATCCACCATTGGACAGTTTCAACCGTTACTTTCTTTTGCGGTTTCCATGATTTGCGCGCTTTCCCTTCGACTGACCTTTGACCCCGCCAACTGAACGTTTATCCACTGCGTGACCATTTGTCGCTTCCTCTGCTACTAGACCTGTTTAGCAAAATGACAAACTAATCTCTCAAATTTATTCTTATTAGTAAACACATTACACGTGTACAAGCAGCTTAGAAATGGTTTACTGATTAATCATATAGATTATATTTCGTCTATGTTAATAAAAGACAATCCCCATACCGGTATTTATGATTGGTGATCCCAATGACTTGATATCACAGTTAGCAACATTTACCAATTCTGTAGAGTTTAGACATTTGGTTTCAATGATTCCTGTAAACGTGAGACTAAACAAACAGAATCCAGTAGAGATAATGACTACTACTAAGAACAAAACAATATACTACAGACTCATATGTAAACAGACATACATGCTAGTTATACTGACATATAAGTTCAGGAAATAGAATGATAACGTACTGTCACTTTCAGATGATGATATCGGATATCGTTCAGGTGACGCGCTCTTGGAGCTGATTGGCGAATAAAAATCTGCCTCCCCATCTGCATTGCTTTGTAGTGGAGATAAAAATTGTTTCTCTTCGCCAACCCTTTCCTTTTGCGTCTGATGCAAGGATTTTGCTCCTAAAGACGTTTCGGCGTTGCCCACGCTCTATATGCACATAAATATTAAGATAAATTAGGCACTGAATACTTGCAATAATTCCACTCCAAAACGACACTTATTTGCTTGCGAGTGGACATTAATTTAATAATTAATGTTCTTATTCCTTTACCTGTTGTTGTCCAGCAACATCATGAAATACTTCTGTCTCTTCTTTAATGACTTCCTTAGACACATTGCCATGTGGATATACAGAAACTGAATCTTCTTTAAGATCACGTATTTCTCCCGGTGAAATATCTTCTTCAGGATCAGAGGAGCTTGTGGTGTTTTCATCGGAAATAGAACACTCGGCCGGCTGATAAACATATTTAAATAAATAATCAATACTGTACCTGATTCGAATTTCTGATAAAGTCTGGATCAGACTTTTACGAGCTCACTATTTGATAAGAGCAGAACGTAAATTATGTCAGCGAAAAATCTATTAATTGATTTCTACATAGTATAAGTCACCAATGATCAATTCAAGTAGAAAATTAAAAATACGTGTCATCGTGTCGAGAAAGAGGAGGGGGATTCGCACTATCATACTGACTCGAGTAGAGGTCAATTCTCAAGGTTTTCTACTTTGATCTTCAAGTTTGCTAATTAGTAATTATCCCAAGTACACATGCACCGCGCTTGCACTCCACTTGGACTTGACATAATATGCGTGCAGTGCATAATACGCAATGACGATAGCAATTATTAATTTATCACTCTTAATCACCATGCGTACAATCGACTATGCATGCGAATATTAAACAAATATCGGATTGAAAACTCACATTGAAATCTTGATCTTCCAATGAATTGTCCATTGCCAGCCGTTCGATCTTCGACCAGACCGTCTCATCCTGTGAATCCTCTGAGGTCTGATCATCTTCACTGACCTCAGAATATTTTCGTTTTGGATCCGAATGTTCTATAGGGCTTGTCGCAGATTCTGTAGTAGACTGTTCCTCCGGTGTTGGTGTCTGGATAATTAAAACAAATACATCAAATTTTCAGGAAAAAATTATGATACATTGGAGACTGTAATTTTTTATTAGAAATTTTCTAAGATTTAAATAATTACTGTTTCCGGATTGTTGCGCACTCGAATTCTTGTTGGTGGCGGTGATGGGGTTCTTGTAGAACTATCCAAGCAGGAAAGGGTTGATAAGGTCAAGAGAATCGACCTTATCAGGCTGGTCTTCGCTTCGCTCAATTTACGGTCCTATAGTATACATTTGTCAGTGATAATTTCAAAAGAAATCATAATCATTTGTATTATTTATCTAATACTGACCTTTGCAGTTATTTTACGTTGTCGCATTACTCGCAAACCATTTGATTTGATTGTTCGTAAACGCCTGCGACTTTTTTGTATGAATTTTACCTAAAAATATATATAGTCATTCGTATTTTTAAACTATTGTTTTTTTTTTTGTATCGAAACTTTAATGATTATATTGAATATCGTATAAGGTAATAATTTGTCTATCAATTTTCTAACCATTCCACTCGGCTGTACTGTAGGATAACCCAGGATGAATGCTCCTACATTGAGCCCAACTCTGATAGCACGTAGAATAATTAAACTGGGTAGAAAAAAGATCCACGGCAGTGGTCTCACCAGTTCCATTTTACCAAATGTTTTTCCATTTTCCTCTTTAAAACATTAACCATTAGCAATTGAAAGAACAGATAATGTAATAGTTACGAATCATGTCAAATTATTATACCAGCAGTGATTTCTTGAACCGGAAGACTCCATTCTGCCGATTTCTCAACGATCCACAAGAAACGATCGGCCAGTTTCAAAATAGTCTGTACCAGTTGTAAACGCGCTGCAGATTCGACACCCGCAACAATGGTTTCTCCAAACTTTAAAACTTTGCTGTTAGACACCTGTTAATTGAAGACCAATTAGTAGCAAATAATAATAAAGATCTTATAACGACTATCTGTAATCCTTGAGAGTTTACCAAATCCGACGATTCCTGAAGTGCCATTTTTTCTACTGGATCTGAAACACAAAGTAGAAATCTAATAAAAAAATCTTCAAAAATGTTATCTTCTAGGTTCTACGATGAGAAAATCATTCTTTTAACATTGTCCAGAATACGACGAGCGCATCGTCGCTCAAATGAGCGATCAGTCGCGAGTAATGGTTGTGAATTAAATACGAGCGACATGGTGTAGCGGTAAATGAGTCAGTTATAAATAAAAACAATAAGGAAAGCAGCCGTGTGATAATCGGTATCGAGAAGCCACGACCCCGTCGTATCAAGAAGCAACACAAACTCCCATAATGGCATCTTAGCAGAAACAGATCTCTGGGCTTTGGCTCAACGATTAAAATGCTTCAATCTTTCTTCTCATTCTTTTATTTGTTAACCCATCAACTATAATGACTGACAAGATCACCAATAAGAATAAATATTTATAGCCACAAGTATCTTGTCGTTCGAGAAAAAAGAACAGTTTCCTATGGGGAGAACTTTGGAACAAATATATAGTCAATGAAAAATCTAAAGTTCTTCTGAGTCTTTTTATCTACTCTAAATGAGACCTCCTGGAGTAAACCAGACGTAAGAATAAAGAAACTACATTTATCATTGTTCCTCGTTGTAAATGAGAATATGTTATGAATATAATTATACATACTTTCATTTCCAATCATTGACGCGATACGCAATTATTATTTATTCAGTATGTGTACGTATATATATGCAATGAAACGGAGCCACGCGGAATAACTATTATTATATAAGAAAGACGAGCTAATAAAGTGTACATAGGATATTATTAATGATGCGTGCAATGAGATTTTAATAAAATTATTAACAGAACACTTGATACCCAAGAGAGACACCTGGCGCTATCTTGAACGTGCGGCTGAAATGTCAACTAAGAGTGGACATAACGAACTTTGATCGTTTCATAGTTTAAAATATGAAAAGAACATAAATACAAGAGCAGATATTTCTATGCTCACGTACAAGATATTTGAATGTTAATCATCGACTAAAATATATGAGTCCCAATAGGTTATCAAGGCTCCTAATGAGTCCATGTGCATAGAGTACAAAAAATCTCATCAGCCACATTTTTTTCCTCCCTCATTCTTGACCCCTAACAAATTCGATGATCCTGCGTTACTTTCTCACTAAAAAAAAACTGACAAATAATCATGTCCCATCCGTAAATACAGATCCGTGGTGGCGGATATTCGTTAACGTGTATGTATTCGTGTAACAGGAGGAATCAGCGTTCATTACGCATTGTCGTTCCGTTATGTAAAATTTTTTCGTGACGGCGATAATCCAGAAGCTGCGATGTCAAACGCGGTTGCCGCTGCCGGATTTGTCGTTGCTCATTAACCAAAATTCATTAATCCACTAATTAATGGCAGAGTCCAAGAGACTGGGTGAACTTCATTACACGATTAGAGGCCATCTGAGGCATCGTTATATTTAGAGAAAAATTATTTCACGGCTGCGTACAGAAAAATATTCTTTTTTATTTTCTCTTCTCAAGTTCATCCATCGACGCGACAATAACGTAATCAAGAATACGACAAGATTGTGCCGAACATAATTTGTCATTCCCGAAAGTCGACGATCCTAATCATGATATTTAATGACACTTAGCCTTGACTAATCATATATATTTAGTCTAAGCGCTGTCTAGTTAGTGACGAGCCGATGGCGTTGCATTCCGTCTGCTTACTTAGAGGCTTTCATTCTTTCTCTTTCGTGATTTTTTCTCTTTTTCCTTTTCGTTTCATCTGTCTACTTCTTTTTTTTTAATGCCATTATCACGATTTTTGCCGTTACTTGTTATCGCTCTCATTTCACCCGTGCTACAGGTCCTATATGCAAGAGGTTCCTAACGTATAAACTTGTTTACAAATTATGCCGACATTATGAGAAAACGCGTTCATTAAATATAATCGTTAGACGGCAAGAGAGAATAGCAGTACAACGTAAAATTAGAGTGAAAAAACGATTCAAAATTTCACTTTCAATTTTACCTTATCATTTGTACCCACAGTCATTATTATTGTGCCGTTCAAGGTGTTCGCGATGCGAACTCAAAGTTTTACACGTCCGTAAAGGATTGAAGAAAACTAACACATACCTAGTTATAATTTCCTAAGAAATAAATGGCTCGCCGAATTCCGTCCTTAATGCGACGAATGTCGTGTTGGTCGTGGTCGGAGTGGAGTAAATGGCTTATCACATTAAATGCAACGCGAAAGGGTCGAATGTCACTTCGTCGAGCGTCGGTATCATCGAGTCTGGATTCGTGCTGAGCACTCAACTTTTTGCCGCGTGTTTTGGTCACTTGGATCGAATTCGAACGGAAACGGTCGGGCGCGCGCACCGTTTTCAACTTTAACAATTCTGGGAGAACCAATAGTAGTCAGCGGGGAGTCCCTCGCGCCTGCACGTTTCCTATTACAATATTGGCCGGTTAAACGCCGACTAATCATCTGTAAATTCGAGAAACACCTGCAAAAGAGAATCTTATACCTTCTAGAGAGTTAACGGTATTTCTATAATTGATTAAGCGACAGCGCTAAGTAATTATACAGACACAGTAATGATAGAACTGATAATGAATTAGGAAGCGTTGATAGATCAGTTTTGTATCAGAAGTATACACAGGAATCTTAAAAAAAAAGTCCTTCAATGTCTACATGCCGTATGGATCCAACGTCAAATATTATTTGGAAACTTAAATAAATAGAAATCGACGACTAGTGTGTAATCACATTATATAATTTTCGATATTAGAATAAGACAAATATTAATTTTTATACGTACCAGAGTATCGTTATCTATTCCTAAGCGGACTCTACCGCCCCGATCTAAGGGTACCGGTCCTCTTCTTAGTTTCCTTGAGCGACGCGATTCGTAGCGAGCAAGAAAACTTTCTGAAGACAGTACAGAGCGTGTGAGTTTCAATGAAAGAGAAGCAAGAAAAGGAAAGAATCAGAGCAAAGGAAACGAGAACCCGATAAAGACCAATGAAATCGAAGGAGGGAGGTGGATAGGGAAGTGCAGGCGAGTGAAGGAGCGAGAGAGAGAAAGAAAACGAGAATCAGAAAAGGAGAAAGTAAAAAATATAGAACATGAGAAATTTAAAGTAGTTAATACACGTTGTGGGGAACCGAACGTACCGCGGGCCAAGGAGCAGTCGAGTAGACTGAAAAGGCAGAAAAGACGTCGCGACGCGTTTAGGACCTTTGCCCAAGCCTCTATACTATTATCGTTCTCTCGCATCGTGCTTCCCCCTACGAGAAACTCACATGCCCATCACGACGTGGCTCGGCACATCGCGTCGCGACGCCTTGTCGTTCAAAACTCTCCCATTTTGTCATATACATACCACAGCTCACTCCATCCTCTCTTGGCACTTTTGGCCGTTACATCTTTTCCGACGCATTCTCAGACTAATTCCTTTCTCCTTCTCACATAACAACTGTTCTTCATAAATTACGGAGTTCAGTAAAAAAAGTCGTACATATTTCTACGTCGCACGCTTTTACAGGTAAATTAGGATATAAGTCCACAGGATGGGATACAAGAACCCTCTTAGAGGCAGGAAAGAAACATTTCTCTGGATTTGATGGAAATTTGAATACGATCAATTAAAAAATTAAATCACAAAAAGATTCATCCTTTCACAACCCAACATGACTTTTATTAAACGTTGTAACGTGGCATTACAGCTTGAGGGGATCTTCCCAGAAACAACCGAAAAATTAACTGGTCCAGAACCATTAAGACGATCAAAAAGCTCTACGACGCGATAGTTTGACGCCTCAGACTCATAATTCTAAAGAACCTGGATCGTATCCTGGTCGGGGAGAGCCTGTCAATTTTCCGGCATTGTTCTCATGCAATCCATGGCGTCCCTACTAGGAACTAATATTATAGCGGATGGAGGTACCGACGTGTCTCCACTCGATCCTCCTCGTTATAACGTTTATTAGATTATCGGTGAAATTGCAATAGCGACGTGTACGCACGTCGCAAGAGATGTGTGATGGCGTGAACGCATGCGCCGAGAAGCGACGCGCATATTATTCGGCTGATTAAAACGTGAATGAAATCGTGCTAACGATCTTAATTAATGACATTGATATTAAGAAACGGTCAATAGGGACAGAATAAAAGAAACAGAGTAGAAAGCGCCAGAGTAGCCCTTGCAATTTTTTTAAAAAAAAAGGAAACAGTTAATAAATGATACTTGGTAAATGAAATTAATTCTAGTCAGACGTTAAACAATGGTCGATCCTCCGTAATGATCATTATTCAAATGTGATCCTCAAGTGATCTCTGATCGACAAGAGATCCACAAATTAAAATTGACAAAACGCAAGAGAAAACGTACACAATATATATCTGTTCCTTATTTTTACTCTGTGACACGGAGAGACAGACAGACACGCGCATGCACATATTTACTCGTTCTCATACTCTCATTGATTTACTCTCTGCCAAGCACGCATCTAAACAGAATCCATCATTCATTCTTGCTCCAATTCATCACGCAGAAGGATTTACTCATTCATTCGTTCATTTACTTGCACGAGTGGCGCATCCCATTATGTCCATTCGCACGCACTTACAATCTTAAGCTACGCCAGAATTACGAATTTCTAAACGCGATCAATTATGTGTCTCAGGCGTGTACGCATATGCATGGCATACACCTAATTATGGGAAAACGTGTCTGTGTGTACGTGTACGCACGCGTGAATCGGGCATAGCGTGAACATATGCGTTAATACGTGATTGAATGCTGCGTGTTTCTCTTTCATTTATTAAGACTTTCTTTTTAAACTCGACAAACTTGCAATATCTTCTAATACGTTTTAGATTTCTTTTCTGCTTGTCTCTTCCCTTGTGCTCGAGGAAACACTTCTTCTATTCACAATCCATAATACATTTTATTACTTAAACTGTGCAGATCCTTTCCTCATTCATTTACCCACCTATCACGCCTCAATACTTTCTCCACATCATTCCTTTCCTTTTGCTATCGCCAGAATAAATTCGAAATCCGCGCTCGAAATGTATCCCTTTGATTTACATGCCCGTTTCAAAGTGTTTCAGTACGTGGACGCCAATTTTCATCCCGCGCTTTAAAAAGTCGCAAGCAAAAGCGGGGACGGGGATGTGCACCGCCATTGTCAGGCCAATATACGAAATAGCAAGTAGAGTATAAAATTGAAACGTAAGCGGTATCCTCCCGCCATTTTCATTTGTATATATAAACATATATATCGTACGCTCTAATCAGACCATTACTGTTTCCATCAAAGAAAAATTCCGAACGCATTCTGCAGCAGTTCTTTCTTTCTTAATACGCGCAGCCTAAGTGATTCTGGCGGTGAGGAGCGTCCCTCTACAATATATATTTTTTGACTTGAACCGAAAAAAAAAAAACGAGAATACAGTGGAGACTTTTGACGGCTGTTAACAGGCACAACAAGTAGCAACAGGCTCACGACAAATTCACGAATGCTGACGGAAAACTCGCGAAAGCCGCCCAAGGACGAGATCCTTGACTTTACACGAGAATTTGTAAAATCCAAGAAATCCAATTGCCATCTTCCGGAATCTCAATGGAATTATAAACTCTTAATCGATATTTTTTAATCAGCTAATAGAGACAGTCGAAAGACAAAAGATATTTAAAAAAAAGAAATGACCTTTCTCAATGGACTCCCTTATTTTGTTGAGCCCGTTATATCTAAGATGAAAAGACGCAAGGACCTCGAGCTAAGCGTGTCACTCGTATCCTGGAATATCCTCTTCACTCGTTGGAGGATTATCTACGGCGTTGGATGTAGTAACGCCTACGTAACCTAACCTAACCTAACCTACATGTACCTTAATTGTACCTCGAGAGAAATTGGCGAAGAATCTATGTAAACGAAACGAGATGAAGAGAACGTGATCGCGTTGTCAATTTTGTTTTAATAATAATGATTCTATTGGATGATTTTTTTTTTAAATGATTCTGGTATTATCATCGGTATTATTACAATCCCGTGTTGGTGTAGTGTTGTGAACGCGAGCAAATATCTATCGAGAGACATTCTAAAATTGGTATTTCTTTTTGTTCGTTTATGATTATTTTTGTATTTTTTTTTGTTATTAGACGGGAACAACGTAAAATGGTTTCGCGGTGAGCATCTTCACATGACCAGGACGACGATAACGATAACGATGACGATAACGACGATGACGACGACGAGGATGAGAATGAGACTTTTGACGCGGAAACGCGATCGAATACGGCTAGTTTAATAGTGACAATTTTTAATAGTAATAGTTTAGAATAGTAATAATATTATTAGTCATGCAAAGGGGCTGCTGATACTGGCTTACGAACTTAGTCAAACGGAAACGCACTTTACTCAATCGGTACTCTCGATCTTACAATAGGTGTTGTTCTTGTTTTATTCCTGATCTTCTTCCTCCTCGTGTCCTGGGTCGTAGAAAAACTTGAATTAATACTCGTCGTCTGGTGCGAGCCCGTCACCCTCTAGTTCTTCGGGAGGCGCAAAACCGTCCTGCAATGACATACAAAAGTCATGAGTTCTTTTTTTAGTAATCACTTTTCTGTGTCTTTGTTTTGATTTGTTTTTCTATTGCATTCTCCGACAATTGTTTTTAGTTATAAATTTTTAAGAGAGCACGACGGCTCTGAAACTTTATGAACATATCATTTTTGAGCTACGACAGATTAAAAAATAGTTTTATTGCATTGATCAAAATCGTCCAGCATCCATGCTCTATGCGTCTATGCACATAACAAAAAATTAATTATACCTACGCGTATATGCAGGTATATTTTGTATTATAAATTTTGTTTAGATGTCCTTAACGCTTTGGGATCTTCCCAGGAATGAAAAACGGAATGTAACGCGTCAATTAAACTTTTAACAATGAAACAAACAAACAAAAATAAAATGCGACAATTATCCTAAATGCATTGCAATGGTTCGCCGGTTACCGGAAATGCTATACGTTATCATACAAGACGGACGTGTACTACTCGAAGAAGAGTTTCAGAGACCTTACGAGAACAAAAAAGAAAAAAATAGGATAGATAACTAAAAGGCAAAACAATACTGGGAGTAGGATTATGGCAGTCGTTATTCAAACTAAATAAACTTTTATTTTTAATATTATTCAAATTTCTCTGTGAATTTCCTTCAAATCCTTTAACTGCCAATATCCAAACCCGAAATATAAAGAAGAGATAAAAGAGGTGTCGTAGTATAAAGCAATGTCAAAACGCGTGAGATTGCGACGTAGTGATAGGTGTAATAAAACAAAAAAATATTAAAAGAACGAAATAAATATTGCTAAAATAATTTTTTTTAAATATAACCAAGGGCCGCTCGAACGTATAGACAAGCTTCAAAGTATTAAGTGTTATACTTCGACAGTATAATAAATTAATGATAAAATTCATAAAATGACAAGAACCGAATATCATATTCTCTTTGCAGATTCTTAATACTTGTATCTCAAAATATCCTATATAAAAGATAAGTAATATTAACCAGAGGAAACAACAATAAATAAGTTATATCGATAAGAAAATGAAGAATAAATAAAAAATATATGAGAACTCATAAAAATCATCTTATCTCGCCTTTTAGCATTCCTTATCGGGTCCATCATATTAAAGGGAGTACATAACGTTAAATAAGTAAACAAAAATAAATAAAATAGATACAAATAAAAAAAATATAAAAATAAAAACAACAACAAAATATCACAAAGTATGCCTCAACCGCTAAACCCTCTAAGTATGTATATAAAAAAGAGAATAGGTAACAACGCCCTAAGTATGGTGACAGTCCCAGCAAAACTGTCTAGCGTGATGAATCGCAATGGCAGATACAATCGTCGTGACACATTGTCTGTCGTGTCGCGACGAGTAGCGATTCGTGCCACGTTCAATGGCTTTTGAAAATAAAAAGAAAAAAAAAAAGAAAAGAAAGAAACAGTGGTGCGTTTATGCTGGAACCATCCTCCCAGCCAGCCAAGTTTACTGTTAATCAAATATCCAAGGCGCCCAACGAACGAGGAGGAGTTGCCGACAGACAGCGGACGTCTACCTTACGGAGTTTTACCTTCGATTAAGAGTGACCTGCTATGGAAATGAAAGATAACCGAGAAGAGATGCTAATAGGTCTCTTCCTCGTCCTCCTGGCCATTCCCATTATCCTGAAATCATTACAGTGTCAACATTTCCCGCCACGGGAGCCCCGACGAATGATCATAAATCATCAATCATCAAACATCAATGGTGATCGTCGTCATCGTACTCGTTCGTAAAACACAGCGCAATGGAATGTCGTGGGAATAACAAAAATGAATTTTTCTTTAATTATAAAAAATATCGTTAGGCAGCCGAGGTCTTTTTGATGCTTGTCGAATTCTTTTATATTTCCTATTCTTTTTTTTGTTTCTTTTAACGATACAGTCCGCTTTGTTTCACGATTAGGTTGGATTTTTATATTTCTCTTTTTCTTCTTTTAACATTTTGGAATTTTACTTTTCGAATTACACGGGTCTGGCATGGTATGGAATAATAGTGGTTCATTTTCGAATCTTGTCTCCAACTGTT
Source organism: Pachycephus smyrnensis (assembly GCA_030142225.1). Lineage (NCBI taxonomy): Eukaryota > Metazoa > Arthropoda > Insecta > Hymenoptera > Cephidae > Pachycephus > Pachycephus smyrnensis. The sequence continues at coordinate 21,484 of JARQST010000047.1, read as the reverse complement.
TCTCGTTTGCATGTTATCATAAGGACTCGTGGGATTTAATTTTGTACAAGAGGCGAGAACGACGATCCTTACCTCGGTGGCGTAGAGAACTTCCAGGATCTTCTGCACGATTGGTGGTGGGTCACCGTTGTCACAATCTTGACACATTACCTCGATGTCTCGGAGCTTGCCAAAGTAGAAATCTCTCTCCTTTTCCAAACCATCTACAGTCATCTTCAATTCCATCACCTACAAGAAAAAGAATAACAAAGAAATGTATTGATTACCTAAAATAAAAAAAAAACCACAAAAAGAGTTAAACCATATTTAAAGATAATTCACCTGTGCACTGAGTTCCTCCACCTTTCCCAGGTCTCCCCGGGGTCCAACTGATCCGGTTTTCGGCGCAGGACGATTTGGCTGTACTTTGTTAACTGCACATGGAATAACAATTTATGTTATTTCAATGCTCCGAAAAATTAACACATTCCACAACGCTTATGCAATCTTTTAACTATGGACAGGCCGGACAGCAACAATGTATACGAATAGGAGGATAAAAGTATGAAACGGTAAATGCTGACAAGTGATAACCGTTTGTAACAATCATCAGATTGGCACCTACTTACATTTGTATAATTAATGTCAAACAAGAATGTGCTTGTATGTACAAGGTGACAGAAAAAATATTTCATGCAAAAAGCCATGCAAACGTGATAAGTAACTTGCGTGTCGTGCAGCACAAGATTCGGATTAACAGAGGGGAAACGTCATTTCTTAAGATAACAATAATAAATAAATACCGTGCGGTTATCCTGACCATTAGACAATATAAAAAGGGATGTATAAAATCAAAGAATACCACTAAACAATGATAAAATAATAATTACTAGGCTTGCCTACGGACTTCGTAGCAGGCGCTTGAACAGGAGACGGAGGTCCCTCACCTGCGGGCAATTTCATACTCTGCGTTTCTTAGTGCTCACAGAAACAAATAAAAGCTAAGTTCGCATACGGGAAACGTGTCAAAGAATATTCTCTAAATAACTCAAAACTCCGGAACATGGCATTAGATGCATATTCATTTTAGACTATTAAAACAATAACCTCAAAGAACCATAAAGTGGGTTATGCTCACTCGAATGATAAAATTGGTAAATTTAGAAGAAAAAAAAAGGAGAAAAATAATAAAAGAAAACCACGACTATCTACTTATCAATGAATATATACAGTGTCCCGCTAGGGACATATTAGTATAATGCCAATCATTGTTAAATCCATCCTAATATAATTATTAATTAGTTAGCTCTGCCATCTATCTCTAAGCCAGATTAGTGAGCAAATCTTTGTGCTCTGAGTTTTCAAAAATCTCTTTTTTTTTTCCATCTGCCACGAGAGCTGCGCTCCCTTCTCTGTACACTGTATGTTGCTCTCGCAGTGCTTACTTGTTAAAAGGAAAAGAAATAAAAGTAATGGTGAAAGAAAAAAATATCAGGCGAATGTACCGGTTCTTGCGATGGGTCTGGATGTAGGTATGTCGCGCGTCGGGTTACGTTTGACAATCCCGGTACCACGAGGTGCGTTACTGCCACCACTGCCCATAGCTTCACCATTACGCATAGCCAAGGCATCGTAAGGTTCTGTTCGCGTGTAGTTTGCATCAAAGAACTTCTTGAACCACTGTAGAAACTCGAAGTTGTCCTGGAATCTGCCTTTGACCAACCTATCGATTGGCACGATCTGGAAAGGAGGGACGAAGCCCGTGGAAAAAAAATAGAACAAAATAAAAATCGACGTAAAATAAAATTCTTCCCTTTAGTAACAAAATTCATGTAAGAAAATATCTCGCGATTCGAATGCGACATTGTCACCGCTTATACGCGATGACGATTGACCGTGGGTGTCGTTAGTCCGTATGTCAGAATACGTTGCTTAGCGCGCCATTCAATCAATATAATAAATTGTCATTGACCGAGATTAGTGATGATCAGTTTTTCGCACAATTGGATTCACTTTTGAGTACATCGTAATTTGAACTTATGGTTCTGAAAAGGCGCAGCATGTTAATGAGTTGCGAAAACGAAGAATCGAAACAGAGTATATATTATCCAGTAGATCGGACAAATGGCATACACTAAGAATTACGAAGAAAAACGACTCTAATTATTAGAAGTTGAAATTTTTTAATGGAAGTATTAGATGTTGACAAATTTGTCACAGCGGGCGGCACTGGCCGCCAAGCAGTGGCGGAAATGGTGTCGGACTTCCTGGTATAAAACGAGATAAGTCGGCTCAGAACTCTCATTCCTCCCTAAACCGATCTCTTGGACGTGTGCTGCCTTCTTCTACTCCCTCGACACTGTACCTCCTACTCTTTTCCTTTCTCTTTCTGTTACCTATTTTCCCTATTTTTTCCGCCAGACTGTAACATCTGTGTGATATTATTTTAATATCATGGTCAATTACTTGTGAATATTTCAAGACAGTATTTAGGGGTGGCGAGTCTTACGTTGGCGGTGGCAACCCTTACTGCGCTCTCAAGGGGAGCGGTCCTATCCGTCTGAATTTGCTTGTGCTACTTCACTTGACGTATAGGTATATTTTCAGACCTACCTCTCTAGCTTTGAAAAAGGAAATAATCTGTATTATAAACCTAATGAAATTGCATTCTTGTAAGATATAATATGGTGAAGATAACTATAAAGATAACAGAAAAAGAAATAACATTTGATTTTCCGGTTGAGTGCAATGAGTCCTTATTCAGGGTTCAGTGATATCTTCTTATCGGCCACGCGGTTTGCATTCCTTATGAAGAGTAATTTATGATAATTGAACGGAAGTATGTATAATGTGTTGTTTCTTTTCTATGTATGGCCGTGTAGACGTACGGATTTCCTTACTAATAGAAGAGTACTTCTAGCGTAGACTCAATTCATTCAAAGCATTCAATTTATGAATGAAAATATCGACAAGTGTATCGAAAGTGGCATAAATGTAGAAAAGATACACTTCAAACAGTAACTGTATAAAAGAAAGTAAAATGTGTAAACTTCTTATAATGAAAAATAAAATAAATATACATGAGAACCTATTGAAATTGAAATTTTAAGAATTGCTTTTGATATTTCCTAATATTCAATATTGTATAACATTGAGTAATAATAAATTCCCATGCAGCAAACAATCCATTTACAATAAGGGGAAAAATAAATAAAAATTGGACGGGAAAAATGAAAAATTTGTACTGCCAGTAGATAGAAAAATAAAAAATCATTGTCACGAGCTTGACATTCACTATCTTAAGATCGCCACTGTCGTTTAGCCAATTAAAATAAAATAAGTAACAGAGACATTTGTATGTCTCTGAGGACAAATAGCTACCCCCTGCTTAGATGTATTTTCGGCCTGGTAAAAATAACAAACTTTCCTTCTGATGCCATAGCTACTACTGAGTGTCAACTCAAAGTGCACTGCACACCTATAAATCCTCAGATCATTATGCGTGAGTTTTAACATAAGCAATAGCAATGACATAAACCGTAAAAAGGTATTACTTTGCTCCAAGTAAAGAATCCGATAAAATTATCACTGGGTAGTGCCATAAGATTACAAATAAGCGTATTTCCTTTAATTGCATTTTTTAGCGTTTCATTTGTTTTCAATGCATTCAGTATCCCACGCTTGTCCGTAAGACTTTTCTTAAAGTAAACAAAGCAAAGTGTATTCTGTGCACTCTACAAATATGTATAATATATATACATAAAACTAAAAAATGCAAAGTGTCTAAACAAATGGAATTACATGTCACGCACTAATGATGTGTTTAATATATCTAGAAGCATTTTCAAAAGAGTATCTTGGATTACTACAAACAAATAAATACGACACCTAAATATCTAAAGAGCACAGAAGCATGACAACCTTCAAGCGACTTGAGGGCTGGAGACGATGCGAAGGAGAGAACAAAAAGAATAGGACATGCTTATATGTGCCAGAATGGCAAAATAGCACTTGGAGTACCCTGCGGTTGTCGCGCCGGGACGTTACGCTGCTGAATGTGCTTTTGTTGCATCGGTGGCTGCTTTGATTGAGGTGGAAGCGGTACCAATTGTGGATTGGATAAGTTATGAGTACCATCAACGCTGGAACCCAAAGGGATAAAGCCACGCGCCTCACAGGCGTCGTACTCGCGGCCGTCATAGTTCGCGTCAAAGAATTTCTTGAACCATTGGAGAAACTCAAAGTTGTCTTGGAAGCGGCCCTTTATCAGCTTGTCCACCGGTATTACCTGAACCATTCGCGCAGTGCTCTCGTTACAAGTACGAGCTGCAAGATTAGTGCAACGAGCCGGCAGGAACGCCGGATAAACGTGCTGACCAGTTATAGCCTAGATGCTCCACAAGGAGGAAATATGTTTCTAGGGTAGCTCACCTTGTCTACATTCATCTTCTTAAAGCCAGCCTGTAATAGTTTGAAGTTTTGTATGTACTCGTGCTCCAGATTGGTCCTGAATTTGACACGCTTCAATGGTACACTGCCAGGGAAGAGCATGTCCATGAATTGACAGTACACAGCACCGGTACATAGTTCTTCGATCTTAGTGAAGGATGATTGTAGACAGTCATTAACCCAGGAGAGCATGTCATGACGGCTCAGGTTATCCGTCGTGACGTTCGTCGCGTAAACATTTACCGCCATGATTCACCACCTCTAGTGAAACCTAAAATTGACATAAAAATTTCAAGGTGAGTGACACTGGCAAACTGGATAGAATGAATTATCAAAGTAACTGAAATGCCGGTTCTCGGTTAGGAATGACGTATATCGTGATGAGATCATTCACCAGAGAATGTATAATCCTTAAGAGGCTCAGGCGTTATCAACGACCTCTTGCACTCAAAATCTGCTACCAGAATAGACAATCCTGACCGGATTAAATGTCCTATCTACCACTTTTTTATTTAATTTTTTTTCACTCTTTAGCCCTATCTAGCGCCCCGTATGGAAAACTATAAGATTAAGATTCTTCCGGCTACACACAACCGAGGAACTTCTCCATATAACCGTCAAGGAAGTTACTCATGCATATTGAAAAAGAATATAACGGGTATGAACGTCATGCTGAAACACAACGTTTTCTCATCTCTCATTCTGAATACTTTATCGACGTGCCACGATGTTGGAAAGGCTAACCGTCGGGGGTCCTCCATTGGCAGGAAAAAAATAAATTTGCTACGTACAACCAGAAGGATCCCATGTACTCATTGACATAGAATATCAGCTAGACTGCTAACGATACCGTTTATCTTGCTCTTATAAAGATCTAGAATAACTCACCGTGTCCTGTAGATCGTTTGCACGCAAGATGCACGGGTCGCGTACACGAAAGATAAATGTGCGCTGGTACGTTTAAACGCGCGCACAGCGGAAATATCTAACGGTTTCTGTGCCGGCGATTGGCCGATCGATCGCCCTTCTGGCACCGGTATCTTAGGCCTTTAACAATTATTACAGTTTTGATAAGGACTTCACAGCTCGATGGATTTTAAAAAATGTCGAACAACCCCTTGATAGATCTTGCACTTTGGATAGACGCCAGGAAAAACTCACAGGACGCGCAAGAGCCAAGTTCTTTTTGTAACTGTCAAATGGCGGGGCGTTAACAAAGGAACGCAGCCTCATAGGGATTTTATTAAAATTTCCCTAGGATAGGGAAAAAATGGGGCTCTCCGTGGAAACTTGTCGCATATCCTGTTTTGCGATTTGATAATTGATCCACTAGTTCTGTTCGATTGGAGTTGATTGTTCTTTGTGATGGGTTCCTTTTGTATCCTTTTTTCTGGGATGTCTTGAGTACTTTGGTTATCGCGTCCCGTCAATGCTTCGTGAAACTAAAGAACTTGATTTTAGAATATTCCTATATGTCTATGGTTATGCGTATGACTGTTTGTGTATGTACATGTCATCCAATGGACAAATCAAAGTTCAAATAATTAGTCGGTTTATCTATAATCTGTGTTATAAGAAAAGTTTCAAAACAGAAGTACATATTTCATCCATTTTATCTGCCTCGAGGCAGGTGACAGTTCAAAGTATAGAGTAACTGATACTCTTGTGCTATTAAGTGGCTCCAGGATTTTGTTCTATTGAATCCTGGGTGAAAGGGCTGCAAATGTTTTGCTGCTGTAGCCCTCCTGAGACTTGGAATGTAATTCCTGTATAGTGAGACTGCGAAATGATTCGACTGATTATTTATTTAATGTGTGTTTATTATATTCAATATTGTCGTGATCATTGTTGCTATGAGTGTTGACTTCTCTGTCAACTCATCTAACCCTTAGCACACTCATGAATACCCATGGAAAAGTTCTTTTGATAGAACTCATTGAGTACCAGTAGAAAACTGAAGATTTTACTCTGCGATGGCTGGGAAATCGCGCAAAATAATCACAAGATTCCATCCCAATTATGGAAGAAATTTAAGGGTCTTAGACGACAATACAGTAGCTTGCCGGACATCTAGCTTTGCAGATGCATTAGTCTTTAGTGAAAAGCCAATACAACTTGGAGAAATATTCCTAGTTGAGATTGAGAAAGTGGAACGAGGATGGAGTGGTCACATGAGACTTGGACTAACACAAATTAATCCAGCAGATATACCCCGCAATGCTTTGCCACAGTATGCTTTACCAAATCTTTCAAGATTAGGTTCAACTTGGATTTTTGGTATTACCAAGTGTCATAACATTTGGGACAGCTTTGAGGGTATTGATGGCACTGGCTATGGTAAGTTCTCCATCTTCTTTCTATTTAGTTGTTACTTAATAATTGTTTTTCCTCGTCTAGGCGAAGGAATACCTATCCATGAGAAGAAACTCGTTACAGACGGGGTCAATGTACATACATCTCGTGGCATTATTCCTTTCAATGCCCTAAGGCCCAATACAGTAGGATCTTCAAGGAACATCCTACCTACAGATACAGGTAGTCGAATAGGGGTTATGTATGTACCCCAAGCTGGATCTGATAAAGCAGAAATGCATTTTATTATCAATGGAGAAGATCAGGGTGTTTGCAGTAAAGACATCCCATACAAAGCTGGACCACTTCATGCTGTGGTGGACTTGTATGGCACCACTAAACGAGTTAGGGTAGTGCAGCTCTATGGTGGTATGTAATAAATATCATAGCAGATAAATATCCATAAAGAATTCAATGTATTCATCAAATACCTTCATTTTTTTTTGCAGTATCAACATTGCAGAGTGCCTGTCGTGATGCCATATTACAGTACACTGAGAGAACAGCAATAGACTCGCTGCCTCTGCCAAGGATGCTGAAGGACTATCTCCTCTATCAATCACAATGAAAAATGAAACAAAACTACAAGACATGATTAGTGCATCCAAACAGCATTGATTTAACAGAAGTGAGACGGAAGACATTTTTCTATTCGCGGGAATTTTCTTCTGCGTTGCTCTCTATATCCTTTCATTCCTAAAGGTTCCTTCCCGTCCTCTGTCAACGGGATTCATCATCAATTGTACTATATATATATATATATATATTTCTGCTGGAATTTATTTCCTTGATCAACAATGATCAAGGGTAACTGGAAATCGCTGTGCTTCAACTTGGTTTCTGTGTCTCCTAGATTGCCCCATAGCATCTGGAATCTTATCCTCGAAACGTGAGCCCTTTTTTTGTTCTTCTTTGCGATTTATCATGACTATTATTTCACGTAAACAATACATATTTTCCCACAAAATTTGGCATGGCTCACTTTTCACCGTAGTAACCACGAGTCTTTCTATGGGACAATTGTTAGTATTAGCCCTTTGAACCCCACATATATGTACATAGTGTGAGAAAGTATGTAATGGTCCAAGACTGGGCATTCGTGATTTAAAAAAAATGTTACGATATAAATAAGAAAGAAAAGCGATAAAACATCCGAAAGATTTGTTTTCTCGGAAGCTACAACAATGACGACGTATTAACGTAATGATTTCGACGTTGCATTGCAAGTTTCAGTAGAGAAACGTGAATAACTAACTTTACTGAAGAATTCTTTGATACTGAAAAGAATGACGTAATGCGTACATATGACATTGAAAAAGAAAACATCTACTACACACATATATACAAGCCATCGAAACGTTGCGTCTTGCGAAATAAATGTATTTCTAAGAAAAAACAAGTCTGATGGTGCCATTACAATCTGATTCCTTGATACTACTTTACCGCTTATCCCATGACTAGGATACAGCATTTTGGAGCACTCGTATTCCGCGATAATCTTTTTCCAGTAAGTTATGAAACTTAACTCTTCTACAATTTCTAATTATAGGGACGGGATTTTCGATAAATATAGTGATGATTTATTATTTCTCATATTTTGCGCGTCACAGATCAAACATTCTGATAACATTAATGATATTGAATCAGGGTGCTCTTAGTATAAACAGATACTTAACACGTTTGTCACAACAAAAAGTAGTTTGCATGTCAAATTATTTAAATTTAATAACGAAAGAAGCAACAGGACATGAATAAACACAAAAGCTCTAAGCTAATATTACGAACATCCCAAGTGATCATTCAGCCATCATCGTAGAACGATCATAGTTGCTGATCTCTGTAACGGCCGGCAAAAGAAGAAGTAGCATAATGATGTAGGTCAGTAAAGCACCGATGAAAGATAGACGTCTAATAAGGGTGGCGATCAAGGACCAGGACTGATCATTACCCTGGGACACAGTAGTCACTTGAACTAGACCAGCATTGTCATCTGCTTCAGTCTCAAGTCCTGCAGAAGCTTTAGGATCCAGAGTGTTCAGTAAGAAGATCTGACCAAACTTATTGCTCAGCATGAAGGTGCTCGCTGACGATATCCATCCTGGGGCTGGCTGACTTATAGCATGGAGTTGGCGCAGGAACGTTGTCAGAAATATAGCAAAACCAGCCAGTACCAACGAGTCCCGGTAGAAGATCACTGTCAATCAATGAATTATCAATATCTAGAATGTTAGTCTAATTGAATTGATTAATTTATTACTGACAAATGTGTGGCACACTGGCACCATTAAATGGCAGCTGCCAATGCAGGTCTTGGAAGCACAATAAATGGCAGATAAAATTTATTACTGCCACTGCCATCCGCTCTGCCGTATTGGGATCCAGCCAGAGTGCCGTCAAGGTCATCACAATCAGTACTAATGAAAAGAGGCTAATAAATTATCATAATCTAAATGATTGGTTTATAGAAATCTGAGGACTTACTTATAGCAGGTGTGATGTAAATGGCTCCGATCATACTGGAATGTCTTTCCAGGATGAACGTGAAGGAGACAGATGGGAATGTGTCGTTTGGACAGCATTTGAATTTATGTATGTGTTTTGATGCATTCAGTTTTAGAAGATCCCATTCTTTACTGTTTGTATAATCTTGCAGTGTGATCTGAATGAATGTATATACCCACTGTCATTATCTTGAATACATTAGGTTTTCTTAATATTTTTAATCATTCCGTTTTTTACCCCTTTGTGCACTAGAAGGAAATCTATTTCTTCTCCGGTATGGGCCCAGGATCCTAGGCGAATTGTACAGTTTTGTATGTCGAACGGCCAATTTTTGTAATCCGCGTCACAGTGAGCCGAGTATTTCATTTCCGGTACGCAGAGGACCAATCCCTCCTTGGTGAGGATGCAATCCGTTCTGGGAAGTCCTTTCTGATCGGCGCTCATATCTCCGCTACATAAAAAAAAATCATACATAGGTAATATCGTTACTATAAATTTGTAATAACTATTATGAAGTTATAAATTTTCATATAAATTTATTTACGAGTTGTAGACAGCTATATCCGGCACCCAAATTTCATCAGTGGTAACATGAATCGATTCTATGGATTCAAATTCCTCTGGATTCCATTTGAGATGCCCGTCATTCCAAAACTAGAAAAAAAAACGAAAAGAATAATTGATATTAAATTAAGAAGGAAAGGAAGAGATACATTTCTTTGTACAAACTTACCAGTGCCATCCAACTATGCAGCATCAGAGTATTCATCCTGTCATCCTATGATAAATAAACATCAAATCCAAAAATTACAATAGTATGAAAATGTTTGATGAGCATTAATGAACTTACAAATTCAATCATCTTCGGCATGAGACTCAAATTGATAGTTGTTATATTATCTTTGTGAATGGAAGGTCTGACTGTAACATCGTAGTCGCAGAAAAGGTGCCTCTTCAGTCGCAACATTGCGGATTTGCTCTCGATATCCTTGCACTCTATCGCCTGGACCCGCAGGTAATCGCTGTAGATGATTCCTAGCGCGAACAGGCTGAAGAAGAGATTCCTCATCGTGGACAGGTTGAGACGACGTGTTCAAGTCGACTGAGTTAACGCGTTTCATTTTCAACGAGAAGAATTATCTAGTTAGGGTAACCTGAGACCCCAGACGCCCAAAGACGCCCCTTTTGATCCACTGGCATGCGACTTTTATCTTATTCCATAAATACTGTATATTCCTGAATAGATGCCTGTTGGGAATTTTGAAATAATTATATTTATAATGATATGATCGCGGAGTTCTTGCAATATGAAAAATTTCACTAAGAGGTACAGAGTATCTTACTTGATTTAGACGTAAAAATAATATTTATAAAGTCATGAATCCTTGAAAAATATGCTTAGTAGCGATAATTCTTTTTTTAGAGTTGTAACGGATTTGTTCCACTTCTTCATCCTGAATACATCTAATCTCTCATTTTTTTTATTACCGCCTTTTCAAATTTGACTCATTGACCCTGAAAGATGTGTGGCACGGTTAAGATTTTTTATTAAAAAAAATTGGCCGTTCATCCTCCAATGTACCGTTATGTCCTACTAATGGGAACAACAAAGGGTACAGTAGCTATTCTATAAATTATTTAAAAAAATAATTTATCTAATTAATTACAGTATCAATCTATACTTTGATTAGTGTCTGTAGGTAAAGAGTATTGAAGAATTGTTGATCTGTTGCAACAGAAATGCATTGAATGAGCATAACGTAAGGACTGGTCGAGTTGTCACATTCGTGGAGTTCAAATGGCGCGTGGCAAGTGATGCATTGCGCAGGCTCGTCCACGTACAACGACTGCAGCGACAACACAACGACAACAACGTTCCTCTGGCAACCAGTTCAGTGCTATTCAGTGCCTTCAGTTCCGCGTGTAGTGATCTTTAGGTTTTTCGGTTAATTTTTCTAAGGATCTCATAATGTCCTCCGGAGGCTGGGAAGTCGTCGGCAAGGGTAAAAAGGACAAAAGCAATGGAAAACCAGCAAAGCTGACCAAAGCGGAGAAGAAGAAATTCATAGAGAATGCACCTAAAGTCGAGGATTTCCGTAAGTCTGGGATCTTCTAACCAACTGAACTGTGAAAAATGAAAGCAACCCAGATTTGTGTAATGTTATTTATTTATTTATTGTAACGTAAGAAAAGTTGTATAATTATTCTATGGATACAAATGTAAAAGTTAGTCTTGTTAAAGTAAAATTAGTATTGGCTCTAGATGAGAGCACAGCTACTTTCTTTTAATCCAGTATTTTGCCTACCATATGTAATGAGATTTTTGGCACTTTGGAATGGCTCGTTATTCGTGCCCACCCTACAATCGATGTTTTCTCTCAATGTCTCCCAGAGGCGCAAAGCTCTAATCCTCGAAACATCGTGATTTCTGCGCACCAGTGCCCCTCAGTCAAGTGAAAACGCTCTACGACAACTTGGATGGTAACAAGGAGAACAAGAAGCCTAGTAAGGAGAAGGACAACAAGACCAAGGAGAATGAAGAGAAGAAGAAGCAGCAGAAGCAGAAACAACCTGAACAGAAGAAGCAGGAGCCCAAAGAAAAGCCTCCAAAATCTATAGAGGATGCAGTTAATCTGGTAAATTTTCTTGCCATATCCATTTTATACTTGATCTCTAGCATTGGATATAAGCAAAATGTTACTTCTATGATCCACAGATAAATGCAGCATCTCTTGAATCTTCAATCATTAACGATCAAGCCAGATATCCAGATGCACCACTTATTTGGTTAAAGAATTTAGATGCTTTTCTGAATGCAAGCATTCCCATAGAGCGAGATGATCCACTATTTGATGGTAAACCACCTGGCTATCCATTGAGTGTTGTGCCAAAAACTATACGTGTATTATTGGAGAGAGTTGTTGAAAGAGCAGGACCACAAACTGTCAAATTATTTTATGAGGGCACATTAACCGCTATGGCCACAGACATGGCCAAAGGAACGCCTGTAGTCGGACACAAAATATTCTTACAATTGCTAGCACAACACGATCCCGACATGATCGTCGCAAATATTCCCAAACTAGTCAGTTTGAGAAAATCCTATCAGAATAGGAAGCCTATTGGTCAGTCTCTATTTTGGGCCCTGTATCAGGCAGGTCGTAAAGATTTATCAGTTGGTTTAAAAGCATGGCATGAGGTTATTTCACCTATGTTAGAAACAAAGAACTATTCAGGATATGTAGTGAAAGTTCTGAGCGACCTCGTTGCCGGTCACATGAGTAACACAAATAATGTCACCCCCGATTTGTATTTGACTATCATGGATGACGTATACTCAGGGAAGTTGAACGTTCCTGCCGCCATTGTAAAAGAGGTCACTCCCGTTATCGTGAACCTCCGAGTAAGTCACAATGAAATAACGCTTCAAAACATTGGTAGGAACATACAGCACAAAATAATTTGTTTTTTTTTTCAGTCAATAGCATTCAAAAACGAAAACGCCAGCTATCGTAAATTACTGGAAACCCTTTTCGACAAAATAACACCAAAAATCAGCCCAATTTACAGGGATGAATTACTCCATGCTGCAGCAGCCTGCCTCGTGGTAGACGTTCGATGCTACACCATCTGGAAGAATATTTACTCCAAACACTTATACCAGTCCAGTCTCCTTCTAAAGCACATTGGTCAGCATTATATTTCATAACAATTACTAATTTATTAAGATTATCACAGTGATATCTTATCACTCTGATTACAGATTCTAATTGGAGTACAATACACCCTACTTTAAAGAAGAAAGTACTTTCTGAAGTGTTGGCATCCTTCCAAGTGTCAAACGAAGGCTGGAAAACGGCCAAAAAGAAGGATGAGCATCTGTCCGCATGTGTCAAAGGATGTGAGGTAGGTATGTCAATTAATAAGATATACCTCCCACTCTCGTAAACCTCTCATCAATAAACCTACAGCATCCTTTCATAATGGAATCCAGCGCACGACTGAAGAAAAACCGGTTTAAATACACGCGGTTCATCTACAGCGCCCCCTAATACTCAAATCTCCATTTACTCACAGTATACACAACAGTCAGCAGTTGGCCCGCGACGCGCATTTGTCCTTTCTAAAAGACTTCGACCGGTAAACGGTATATTTTATACATTCATCAATATAAAATCGACGTGGCTACGTACTTCCAAAAAAGAAGACTTATTCTTTAATATCCCGTTATCAAGCAGTACATATTCGTATCAGTGCCAGGACGCCAGTGAGTTGATACAATAACATTTCACAGTGAAAGTTCTGATACCGTTCGTGCATGTATAAACTTTTAAAACGTTTACGTGATACATCGTATTCCATTGGTTTAGGTTAGGTTAGGTTGGGCGAGGCGAGAGGCTATCGATCGTCTATTGTGTCTATAGCCATTTTCTACATATATGTATATGTTCCGAGTTGCGCTTTAAGCTGCGACGTTAGCATCGGTTGTTAACATTAGCGCTTCTTTTTTTTATCGACATTTGACCTCGGAGCAATCACTTCGTTTGACAAGAACAAAAAATTATACGGTCTGCCTTTACGGAAGGAGGTAATGGCTGATTTCTACAGTCGTTTATAATGTATATACAGTGAATATTAAATCTAACGGGGTTAGCGTACTGTGGTTTTATTGTTAGCTAAGGCGACAGATTACATTTTACGTTTTCTTTGGTTTCTTAAATTCTTGTCAGTTTATTCTCGCATACAACAGACGTAGCATCTTTGAGGTATCTAGTTCTTATCCAGAAACGTTCTTCTTTCAGGTATTAGTGGCGAGAATGACAGTGTCCAAGAGCTGGTTCCCCTGGAAGAAAGGAAGTCTACTGTTATTCCTTCTTATCAGTGCCATTGTAGCGATTGATTATCGAAAGCATGGCTCATTTGAAGGTAGGTTAACAAAAGTTACATACTTTTGGAGTAATTTTCTCTGTGTACTCTGAATTTGTGTATTATTCAATAATTATTCTTGTAGCGTCTAGTACTGGAAAGTTCTTGAAAGACAGTGGCATTCTTGGACAAGGACAGAGGGCTTGGTCAACAACAAAGTACTATTCAGCTAAAAGTCTCGAGTATGCTGAGGCCAGTGCTCCGGAATACTATAAAGCTGTTGTTGATGTGTCCACGCCTTACATTAAATTAGCTGGGGACCTCTATCTTGTGACAAGGAATGCCTCATGGAAGCTGTACAACAATACAGCAGCTTATGTGGCTCATAATGGACCTCTAGTTGCAGCAAGTGTTAGTACCTCCACCACATATTTTTATATCAGAAATATTAAATTTATATAATATTGAGAAATAATGTAAAACGTTTCTCCATGCAATAGATCGAACGTTATGCACCGGGTCTCCTGGAAGAGACACGTATAAGAAGCATTCAAGCTGTGGACTTTGTAAAGACTTATTCTGCCCTGGCTGCAGAGCATATTGTTGAATATTCGACACATGCAATTCGCTGGCTGGAAACCAATGTCTTCGTGTGAGTATTTCTGCTTCGCAAAAACGTAACTCTCTTTCATACAGCATTCTACAAGAATGACTCATCTTTCTTTGTTCTTTCTTTTTTTCAGTGGTAAACTCAGTCCAGAGAGCCTTCAAAAATACGCGAGCCAAGCGATCAACACAACGCAAACCTTTGCCAGCCGAACGTACGACTGGGTTTACGAGAAGGTGCAAATACTGTCGAAAGTTCAGTGAAGCGGCGAAGTCAGGACAGTACGCCGTGAACCGACAAGTAATAACATAGTCGGCAATCGAGAACTCTTCCATACCTCAGCATTTATTTGTTAATATATAAACACGGGAATCGAGAAAACACGAGGACAATTATTCGGACAGGCATTTTAATAGTGATTCTCCGAAACCAAAAATAATACAAAAAGATTTGAAAAAAATACATATGGAAAACTTTGGCACTCGCTATTGTACTCGATAAACCCGGTGTCCCATAAAAAACTGAAGTTTCAACCAAAGCGCGTGGTTTCCATGACCTTTATCACGTAAACGGGCAGGCGCAGTATGACCAAAGTATTGTTTTTTTTTATTACTATTTTGGACAATTCACAGTGCGGCTACGTAGCAAAGTAAAGGGAAAATATTTACGAGGCCACGGAAGACAAAAAAGAACCCGCGCTGTTGGTATCTAACCCCGAACATAGTATTTTGTACATTTGTTCCATGTATTTCGTTTGTGGGTTTTAGAAATGTGAAATAAGTAAATGATGAGAAATAAATAACGCAGAGAGCTTTCCTTTTTTTCTCTTGATAAAAGATTTCTTCAAAGTCGATAGTGGAAGTGAATACAGCAGTGTATAGTAATTGTCTTCAACGCGTACGCCATGTACATGTAATTAAAAAGGCGAGCGTACGCGTCAAAAATTCCCACTGGATTTGCGCATGCAAGCGCATCCGGAATCATCTGCGAGAAGAGGAACAGATATGCAGAATGCAGTCCCCTAAGATGTTTTACAACTCATGTGGGAAGAAAAGCTTCATCGTGTTCTTGTATATTTGGTTGCACAGATATTCCTCCTCCTCGTCTCTGACACGTGCAAGTATTTCCAAAATTTGGCTGCAACCATACAGAATCAATCAGTACATTTTTGACTCGTTTATCTAAACTTTATTCTTTTTTTATTATTAATGCCACAATCTAATTAAACTGATGATACTCACACTATGGTGCATGGCTCGTTTCGACCCTTAACCATTCGGTCTGGTTGCCATTTCTCTTTTTTCACTGATGGAAAATGCGTGATTACATGTTTTGCTGCTGCATGTGTCGGCCTTATTTCGCACCAGGGGCAATCAGTCTCTATGACAAGGCGGTCGGATGGTATCGTTGTCACCGAGAACAGATTGTCTTCGGTTTTGAGCGAACTGAAATACATGGTGCATGGGAGTCAAGTCGCCTGTTCTGTTAAAAAAAAAAAGTCCAGTTCCAGGAACCAGATTCCACCTACCAGCCGTTAATACCTATGTACAGTCCAAGCTGGAGTATGCTGTTGGCATCCTCCGGATTCCCATCGAAGGAGTGTACAACGCCAGCTGTTAATTGATCCTTATATTTCCTGAGTATTCGTACGAAGTCCTCGCCAGCATTTCTACAGTGAAGAAACATTGGAAGTTTCAACTTGGAACACATAGAGAGCTGCATCTCGAAGTACTTCTTTTGAGTGTCCTTGGAACAAAATTGTAATCGATCATAGTCCAGGCCCATTTCACCTATTGCGATTATCTTTTCTCGATTTTCCATAGCTAGGTCGCACAATGATTTAAGATATCCCTCAGGATCACCAGACTCTTCGAACTCGTTGCATCTTGTTGGATGACAACCAACAGTGGAAAACAATCGTTCTGCAATAAACAGGAACTAGAAATAGAGCATTAAAACTCAATCAAAGTTGCATAGAAGAATCTTGACGTACCATCAGTTTTGGCTAATTCAAGAGCTTTCTTGCTCTCCTCGATGCTACCAGCAGTTATGATAATCTTGGATAGATTGTTACTCCATGATCGCTCTAATACATTTTGTAGATCTGGCTGATGCTTTCGGGATCCATGATATATTCCTTGGTACATAGGATCAATCAAATTGGCCCCAATATCTGTGACAATTATTGCAGGAAACACTTTTTCAAACGGTCGGACCATTAAATAACATAACCTTAATCAAAATTTGCAATATAAAAACAGACGAAATATGTGTTTCCACTTAAAATTTTATCACTGTTTGACGTACCTATGAATTTACGTAAATTCGTCATCCTCGCTCCGAGCATAAATTCACCCTGAAGAGCGAGGCCGCTGAAAATTGAGACGACAGCAGGTTAGCAGGTGTCCGTTGTTTAACCGGCGGTTCGTCTGACACATGCTCCAAGTAGGGATACCACTCCGAGTGGAAGTGTCACTTTTGCGCAGACTTCAATAACGCCATGTCAAATTAAATAATTTGGCATACTCTAAACGCATCCAATTCTCTTAGAATTTCTTCGTTCTATACAAAATATGACACATATAACGAATTTCTAATGAGAAACTAACAAATGGAGGATATAGTTTTCAAAATTTAAATTCTTCAACAATCATTTAGGATAATACTAGCTATAAATATTTACAAAGATCAGAATGGAAGGCAGATGTAGTGTATATAGAGACTTATACAATTTTTTTAAATTATAAGGTATATTCTTCACTTTGGATTCAACGTGGTCTACTGTTTATTGTATTGTTTATTCTATTGGATTCTACAGGATGCTAACTGATTTCAGGTTGAAAATAATATTTTCAATGCTACTTATCATACTTCTTTATTACAAAGTTGAAATTGTCGGGCAATACATGTCCTAGGCATTAGTACGTAAAAGTATCTCATAACAATGGAAAATGATGTACGACTATCGAAGTATTTTATGAAGTCTGGCATTATTGCCATTCCTAGAGGAATCTGTTCGTCGCAAGCATACCCCAGGAGTATTCTGTTTATCGACCGGGATGATGAACCTGGTGAAAACAATTTTCATACAAGGATCTAATGACTACTGTAAGGACTTCACGATGGCATTGATCTTTTCCACGCATTCCTCCTTCTTCTTGGAGATAGCAGCCTCTGCTTCGATGAAGGGCTGTCTTCCAATCTTACCCGGGACCAATTTGTCTACATAGAGAGTCTGCTGCTGGTTGTACAAATCTTTAAGAGCACGATCGTACCGCTGCAACTCCATAACGCGCTCATAAACGTCACTAGATTCTGCTTTTAGTTTTTGAGCAAGTTCAGCAACAGCACTAGTTGCATTTTTGTACTCCTGATTGATGCTCTTCACTGCAGTAAGGAATGCATTAGCATCTTTGTTAGCTTTTAAGTATACAAGTTGATCATCCAGGTCATTGTAGGAGCTCACTCGACGATCCTGAGCAGCTAGAACCTTTTCGCATTGCCCTGCTATACGAAGCTTACTCTCAGATGCTTCATCCTTGTCGATGGAGAAATCTAGGCGCACGTAAGCAATCACCATCAGGAATAGAAGGTACAAAGCCACAGCAACTAACAGTGGCTCCTGGAGCATAAGTAGCCTTGGGAATGTATAGCGAAGCCTGAAGTTTTGAATGTGGTTTTCTACTAAGTTTTTCTTTGTCACTGAAATCACCGGTCTACCAGTTGTATCTAGGTATGTGTAGTGGAGGCTGTCTGGTAGGCGAGTAGCTGCATAAGGTAGGATTAGTTCAATATCACGAGATCCTTCTGGTAGAATGACTTTCACGATCAGCTCGTCCACTATCATATCGTCAAACACATGGTCCAGCAGTCTCATCTCCAAGGTGTACTGATCACCAGAATGGAAGAGGTATTCATAGCTAGGCACATTGTATCCAACTGTATAACGAGTTTTCCATCCACCAAACAATGGAAATCGTGGTCTGAGGTTGAGTTCTACAGAGTCTTTCTTGATTCTGGCATGAGATGTGGAGATATTGCCAATCTCATCCCGATAGTAGACATCAGAAGCAGCAGCTGGTAAAATTGTATCAAAGCTCTGTACACTAGCTTGTCCAGATTTGGATTCACGTGCATATTCATAACGCGAAAATGATCCCTTCAAGAGAGCACCGGTGTGAAGAAGATTAATAGTTTCCTCTACAGCAATGTTGCCCCAGTGTGAAATTTCAATAACTCTCTCGAGTCTCGTAACAGTAAGGAATTTACTGTTATTTTCAAAGTGTACAGCAAGCTCCTCTGTAGAGAATGGAGCACGTTTATCGTATGGTCCATAGGTGATGGTGGATTCACTTTGAGATACAGGTTTGATCTTGGTATAGCTTTCAATATTGCGAGAAGGAAGTACAACAGTAGTAGATTGCTTAAGGACAGAATATGGTGAGTATAAATAAAGGTTTCCAGAGTAGCGTACCAGCTGCTTTTCTTTCTGGATGATTTCCTTAGGATGAGGCACAAGATCATGCGTCGAAACAACTTCAACCTCAACAGAAACTGACCGCCCTGGTGGCAATGGATCTTTAAGTTCAATCTGATAGAAAAGCTTATCAGGATGTTCCTTCACTTCAGTCTTCGAAACCTTCAGAGCAGCACGTCCAGCTTCTCTGGTATGAGCTCCAATATAACTAAGTCCTTCCTTCTGCTTAGGATCTATGGTGAAAAGGAAGCTGCGCACCGGACTCTTGCCACCATTCTCTAGAACCAGCTTGGTGGTGATCTTGTTGAGCTGAGATTGCAGGTCGATGTTCCTTTCCACGTTCTTGAGGACGAGCTCCGGTTCCACCTTCGCATCCTGGACTGCCAAAGTGACTGGCCCAGATGCCAAAAGCACCACCGCCACCGATATTAACGCACGCACCGTGCCAAAAGCCATACTTTCAGCCCAACCTTGATATTCCTGAAGCAATTTGCCAAACTCGAGCTCGTTTTCAGTGTTTACCGGCAAAGAATACGGCAAGTGTCGCAACACGGACGTGGCGCGACGGACGTGGCTGTCGCTATTTTAATATTCGACATGAGGATTTGATAGGATCAGTACTGCCTGCTTGTCTGCTATTGGTTAATCAGAACCATATAAACGCGACCGGAACTCCATAAAATATCTGCGCTACCAAGTAATTCTGAGATTTGCCGCTTAACGGGGCAGCACCTCACAGACTGTGTGAGCTCCACGACCGCCAAGATTACAAATTCAGCGTCATCTCTTAGAAAAGTCTCCAACTACTTCAAATGTGCCACTACAGTCAAGCCCTTCAATAGCGAACCAATTCTGGGCCGAAATCGTAAACCTATTCGTTCTTACGATTTTAAGGGTCGGTTCCTCAAAAATGGTTTATTGTTTAAACTCAGTTTATCTCCTAAATGCGAATATCTAATTGGCTAATCGTGTAGTTAAACCGAATTTAAACAATAAACCGTGTTTGTGATATCGGCCATAAGCGCTTTGGAGCACCCTGGATGCGTTAAAAAATGAGCCGACAGCATTGAGAACATCGTCGTGTCCCGATCGAATGCATTCGATAAACAGAGACACTACGTAATGTTAAAATAATTAATTTAATAAAATTATATATTAGCATTAAAAAATCAAGAATCGCAGCGAGAAACACTCAGAAGTACTGGAAGTTGCAAAATTTTGTCGGAGCGCAGAGTTGCCGCGCAGGAGCAGAGGAGTGGGGGAAGGACTTAAGGAGGTGCCCTGGCTCGAAGCGCTCATTCTTTCATGAGCCGGTCTCCTATACTGGTCTCATGGATGCTTCCGTCTCATCCATTCCTTTCCTTCCTTATTTCTCTTTTAAATCTTTACTTCCTCTTTTCTTTATTTACTTCCTTTTTCGTTCTTTCTTTCCTTACTTACGTATTTTCTCAATTCTTTATTCCCTTTTTTATTTTTAACTCCCTTCCTTAACTTAATTTCTTTAATACTTCTTTATTCCTTGCTTTTTTTATTTCCTTATTTCTTCTTTACTTTTATACTTCTATTCCTTACATTGCTACTACTATACCTTCTACTTTCTTACTACTTTATTTCTCTTTTAACTCGTTTCCTTCCTTCTTCCTTTATTTACTTTCTTTTTAATTCTTTCTTTCCTTATCTCCTTATTTATTCTTTAATTCTACATTTTCTTACTTCCTTACTTCCTCAATTCTTTATTCTCTTTTTTATTTATCATCCCCCTTCCTTCTTGACTTAATTTCTTTAATTCCTCCTTAATCCTTTCTTTCTTTATTTCCTTGTTCCTTGTTTACTTCTATACCTCTATTACTTACTTTGCTACTACTAAACCTTTTTCTTCCTTACTTCGTTATTTCTCTTTTAATTCTTAACTTTTTTACTTCCCTACTTCTACACTTCCTCATTTCTATCTTTCATTTCTTGTATCTTTCTTTCTACCTCCTTCTCACACTCTGTCACACTCTCTCTCTCTCCCCCCCCCCCTCTCTCTCTCTCTCTTGTGTTTGTCTTACTTCTCCTATTCCTTTGGTCGAGCCGAGCATATTCGTTCGAGTAGTCATATGAGGGTAGTCACCCTGTTAGAGTAGCTACACATTTAGACCATGGTGTCGGGGGTTGCCCTTCCGCCTCATCCGTTGAGCTTGCTCAGTGGGTCGGGCCCAAGTTGTGGCCGCAACAGGACCTTCTGGGTCTCCCGACGGGGGCCTTGAGCC